>WEKW01026386.1:129325-209725 GCA_013389905.1 Sula dactylatra
CCCCACACAACTTGGTGTCATCTGCAAACTCACTGAGGGTGCACTCGATCCCCTCATCCAGATCACTGGTACAGATATTACCCAGAACCAGCCCAGCACTGAGCCCAGGGGAACACCACTTGTGACCGGCCACCAGCTGGATTTAACTCTGTTCAACACAACTCTCTGGGTCTGGCCATCCCGCCAGTTTTTTACCCAGCGAAGAGCACATCTGTCCCAGCCGTGAGCAGCCAGTTTCTCCAGGAGGATGCTGTGGGAAACAGTGATGAGGGAAAGGCTGTGGATGTTGTCTACCTGGGCTTTAGCAAAGCCTTTGGCACTAAGCGGGCCACCATGTCATAGGAGGAGATCAGGCTAGTCAAGCAGGAGCTGCCTTTCCTAAAACCGTGCTGACTGGGCCTGATCACTTGGTTATCCTGTAGGCGCCGCATGATGGCACTCGAGGTGGTCTGCTCCATATCCTTCCCCAGCACCGAGGCCAGGTTGACAGGCCTGTAGTTCCCCGGATCCTCCTTCTGGCCCTTCTTGTAGACAGGCATCACATTTGCTAATCTCCAGTCAACTGGGACGTCCCCGGTTAGCCAGGACTGCTGATAAATGATGGAAAGTGGCTTGGTGAGATCTTCCGCCAGCTCCCTCAGCACCCTTGGGGGGAAACCTATCCAGCCCCATAGACTTGTGTGTCAGGGTGGTGTAGCAGGTCGCTAACCATTTCCCCTTGGATTATGGGGGCTCCATTCTGATCCCCATCCCTGCCTTCCAGCTCAGGGGGCTGGGTACCCAGAGAACAACTGGTCTTACAGTTAAAGATTGAGGCAAAGAAGGCATTAAGTACCTCAGCCTTTGCCTCAATGTTTCCTCCCACATCCAATAAAGGCTGGTGATTCTCCTTAGCCCTCCTTTTGCTGCTAATGTATTTATAGAAACACTTTTATTGTCTTTGACATCAAAAACTGAAATCCACACATTTTTGGCCTGATGTAATATGAAGTTATAAAGAAACAACAGTCCGTTACAAAAAAGCTCCAAATGGGTTTATGAAATCTTGAGTCACAGATTACAGTGTTTTCCAGGGCCAGAACTACAGGAAGAGCTCTTTAAAAGAAGACAGTAAGGAAAATAAGCAAGGAATTCTCTTCCTACTCTGTGACAGAAGATGTTCCCCTTCTCCCAGAACATGCTGCAACATCATTAAAACATCTGGATCCTTTGGCTTTCTCTCTCCTGGTTAGGCAATGGGCACTTTTGTCAGGTCCCAACTGGGAACAGCAAGGAGCCGCCGGTGGCACGGAGCTGTCAGAGCTCCGGCATCAGCAGCTCACAACCAGTCCTGGCTCTCTGTCAGAGACATCTCTGCTGGCCTCCTGGAGACCATGGCATGAAGCTAGGGAGCCCTCCACAGGGCTCCTCGGAGCCAAGCCTTTTGAGAAGCACCTACACTGCTCGACACCTGGAGGCAGTATCGCCCACCAGGCTTTGTGCTCATCCAATTTGGAACACTTTACACATTGCAGCTTTTCTTTTTTAAGTCCTCCTAAATTTCTCCTAGATTACAAAAAAAAAAGCACGTTCCCATTTCTAGGTGATGGTACAACTGTGCGAGCTGATGGCAGACAGCAAGCGTCCTCATGGCACGCTCTCCATTGCCCAGCAGTGCACATAGCCCTTGAACTGTCTCTGTTTTACCGTTCCCTCTACTCACTTCCCAAACCGCCATTCTGACAACTCACTGTCCCCCGTGTAAATACACAGAATCTCCAAACTGGTCAGGTATCAGACAAGAAGTAACTCATATTTGGCCAACTAAGGCCACCTACCATTGGTGGTGTAGCAAGTTTGGAGGTGTCTTCAACCACTGTCATCAAAACAAGTGCCTTGTCCTAGAAACGATATTTGTAGCCTGACTTGGACTACCACTAGATTTTATTTTTGTGCTGTGCATACAGACAGATGCCAACATGTCCCTCTACCCATCTGGAAATATCATTTTGGTGGCTTGCACAGACACCCTCAGATGTTTTGCTATTGTTGCAGGCCAAAAAAAAAAGCAATTTAGGAAGCATTTATGCTAACTGGTGTGTTTTCCTTTCTATTTTGTTTTTATTTCCAATTTGGTGATCTATGACAGATTTACAGCGTTTGTCTGGCAGTGAAAAATGCTGTCTGTGGACTGAATTGGCCATTGATGTTCTAAAGCAGCAAGGCAGCAAGGCACCCTGCCAGCTCCGCACACCCGAAGCCCTGGCTGCCGCAGCGGTGGCGCAGCCGTGGGTCAGCATCCCCAGGACCCAAACACCGGTGGCAGACACTGTGGGAGGATCCAGCAAGGTGGATCCAGTCATGCAGAGTCGGTTTGATGCCCACTTTTTTTCCGGGCATTTAGGACCGGGGTGAGCACGAGCCGAGGCCGTTCAGCACGTTTGCAGAACAAGCCCCAGCCTCGCAGCAATCAGGACCAGCGCAGGGGCACCAGAACCCTCTTGGCTTAATCCTCCTGCCATGGCTGTTCCATTTAAAATTGTATTTATTATCCGTACCACAGCGGTATTGGGGGCAGGGGGAAACAGATTTAATTAATTAGAGATTGCAAAATCCTTAAGTAAAAGATGCTATGTAAATGCAAATTGTTATTATACATGCTTCGCACCAAAACATGTTTACCATAGTAAAATTCAACATTTAAATCCACAGCCAAACTCCCAACAGAGCCAGGCTGTACATCATCAAAAGAGGCAGTTAATAGCCTGGGTCTTAGTGGGGTACGAGTGGCCTCGTTTGCTTTCTCAAATGTGCTTGTTCCTTTTTAATGGTAAGATAAGAATTCATAAAAATGGAAAAATTCAACAGTGTTTCAGTTAGACTCTGTCCTGTCATTAAAAATTACACTTCTGTTTTTCAGATTGGCTGCCTTTCCATGGGAGTTTATGTGGCCTTTTTTCAAGTCTTTAACATGACAGGCCCTATTGGGAGTGACGAATAGATTATTGGAAAATGCATCTGCACTTTTATCTATTAAATGTAGAGACTAAGCTGTAAATCTAGCATTTTGCTGCACTAGAAACCAGCCGTCTACCAACACTGATTTGCACTTCAAAACAGTCCCACAGAAATTAAAATATAATTTGGTGATAATGTTTAAACACTGATCAACATTTCTACACAGAGACAGATTTTATGACCAAAACATAACAGTCTCAGAAGAAGACTTTTTATTATTGCTATTACAATTAGCCAATGAAAATTTTAACAAAGCAATTTTCTGAAAGAAAAAGCAATTTCAACAAAACCAAACCTTTACTTTCTTCAAAACTGTGTTGATTTGGGGNTTTCAGAGAGTTAGAATGGGAAGTATAAATTGTTCACTTTGAATCTCCTTTTCATTTAAAAACTTCAAACATTTTAAAATTTGAAATCAAAATAATTGAAATCCTTTCATTCAGCTAGTGAAAACACAGCTGCAAAACTGTCACTGACCAATATTTCAGCAAACATCAGCTGGATAACAATTCCCTCCAGGACCTTTATGTGACCCTCCTTTCTCTCTGCAGGGCAGGTCCATCCCACCTGTGCAGGTCTAGCTTAAGTTAAGTGCTCCTCACTCCCTCGATAGTCATTGGAAAGAAAGAGGCACCCTTTGAGGAGGATCCCTCACTTCATATCCCAAAATTGATGGGATAAGTCACCTTCTGCAGGTGCTTTCTCCTTTCCACCTGGAGATCTTGCTATAGCAATGACCAGCCACTGACCTCCTAAATGGTGAGAGATCAGTGAAGAGAGTCGACAGCCACGTCATTCTTAAAATGCAAAGTAGCAAATGCATTTAAGGGACAAATAGGGTTTCTGAATGAAACCAGGTTCTTTCATTGTGGTCAGCAAGACCTGGGTTTAGACCTAAATTCGCAACAATAAAGAAACTTCAGCTGTGGAAACAACTAGATAGAAGATTTTTGGGTTGATTTTTTTTGGCTACAGCAATATACAAATTAAAATAAACATCCTCTTTTTTGCCCAGGAATCACCACCAGCAGATTTCACAAAGCATTTCCCAGAGTTATTAAGGCACTTTTGGACTTCACATTAATGAAATATTGCCCCTGTACCACATTTTTTGCATCTCTGAAATAATAGTGAACTGTGAACATCAGGCGTGCGTGAGAGAGTGAAAAGTCCTATTTCACTATGTATTCCTCAAAGGCATGTATTGTGACCTTTATTTTTGCACCTAAGCTTCACATTACTGTTTCTATTGGACTTCTAAAAGTACTCTGTTGTCTCAGATCATCATCAGAAATGGTCCGTAAAAGGCAGATCAAATAAAGCTTAGGCCAAAAGAGAAGAAGCCCTTTCTTGGCTCCTTTCAGCAGCAGTTCCAGAGACCACAGTGGTGCTGAAAAAAGAAGAGTTCTGTTTTTCAGTTAAACTTCTGTTTTCTGCTCGGAAATAGTAATGAGAAGGTAACACTTGGAAGGAGGCAGTGACTCGGTTCTGATGTGGGACGAGCACTCAGAACCTTGCCAAGACAGGGCAGAGAAGGGCAGTGTTTCCTTTGGGGTCCACCTGGACCCTCACCAAAGGGTTCAGCCCATGACCATTTCCCACCTTACCTATTCATGTTGATTAAACACTCTATCTAGATGTACACACCCCACCACACACGACTCTTGCAGCTTCTTATTAAGACTAAACTCTTGATTTCTCTTGTGTACCCCTAAGATACCTGATTTCCAAAGCCATAAAAAGAAATAGGCCAGATTCCAAGCTGCTTAGACAACCCTGATGTCCCCTCTTCTCCTGATAGTCTCCCAGCCATTCGCAGAGGGACACAGCCCTTACAGCCCTTACAGTGTTCATCAGACAGCTTAAGGAAGGTCAGGAATCCCAGGGAAAGATTTTGAGAGCTGGTATCTTTTCTGGGAGCCAGGGATGAGGAAGGGCAGAAAAAAAGGAAAGAAAAAAAGAAAAGAAAAAAAAAAAAAGAAAACAAAACCAGGCAAAGCAAAACATCCAGCTATTCTTCCATGTTTTGTGGTATCTAAAGAATGTTCTTTTACACACATGTACAGACACAGTAAAATAAGTGAAAAAGCTTTCTCACCCACCTGCTCCACTTTCAGGCACATCCCAGTACAGGTAGACCCTCAGAAGGTACCAGTGGTCCCACCTCCATAGACTGCAGACTGTCCTAGAGCCACCCTGGGCACAATCCCACCAAAGAGACAGACACACAGCTCCTATCCAGTAGTATGGAAGCACTGTGTCTACTACAGAGAAAGCAGCTCCGGAGTTCATCTAGTCCAACTGTCTTGCTCAGAGCAGGGTCACCTAAAGCAGGTTCCCCAGGACCATGTCAAATTGTGTTTTGAACACCTCCAAGGACGGACACTCTGTCACCTCTCTGAGCAACCTGTGCCAGCGTTGGACCACCCTCATGGCAGAAGGGTTTCTTCTCATGTGAAAGAGGAGTTTCCCATGTTTCAGTTTGTGCCCGTGGCCTCCTGCCCAGTCACTGGGAACCACTGAGCAGAGTCTGCTTCTATTTGCTTTCCTCACCCTCCATCAAGGATTGATGCACACCGGAAAGGCTCCCTCTGCAAGCTTCCTCTTCCCAAGCACTAACATTTCCAGCTCCAGCAGAGTCCACCATCACCACCTCTAAGCATGTAAACAGAGTTTCTGGCCCCTTCTCTGCATGCTTCTGCACAAACTGCTGCATCTGCCAGCTGCTCCTGCTCTTGCTGTTAGGTGCACTCCAGTCCTGTCCTTTGCACAGGACCCCTCCTTACCATCGGCTCAGAAAGTGCTTCACCCTCCCTAATGAGGAGTCAGCTGGAGACCGAAGCTCAAAGCGCCCTTCGTTCAGGAGTATTGCGATCAAGTGTGTTATAAGACCCCCTAACGTGGGTTACGCAGAGTATACATCTTGTCCAAACTCAGTGCCTGAGCTCTCGCCTGTGGAGAGAGGGAGGCATCTCCAGACTCCTCCACCCAAAGGCTGGTCTCTAGGGTTGCTCAGATTAATCCTCCATCCATAGGCTGACAAGGATCTGTTGCCATTCTTCCGAAGGTGAGCTGCATCCTCCATACCACTTGTTTTCTTGTTAAAAAACCAAGAAATCCTTTTGGATTGCATTGAGCTAAATGCTAAATTTTATCAGTGCCTAATCCTGGAAAGAGATCAACCTGGGTTTTTAGAGGATTGGCTCTTCTCCTTTTGAAGGCATCAGAACCCACGCTGGCTGCAAACACTGAACTGCTCAGGGACGATCCATTTTTGTCAAGGTTTCCAGCCTACTGCAGTGCCCAGCTTCAGAAGTGACCAACAATATCTGCCATTCAACAAAACGTAGCGAAGCAGTGGCTCATAAATTGCAGTCACAGCATGATGGGATGAATGAAGCAGGATGAAGAGTCAGGAAACAGACTTTTCCTATGAGACAGAGCACTCCTAAGGAAAAACATGCTGAGATGCCAGCTGAGGACTGAACATTACAGCTGAACAGTAGCAAGAAACAGCTCATCTTTTGACGTGCTTTTATCCCATTTTAGCATTTGCATTTCCTAACTACAAAAATTCGACAAAACATGCAGCAATATGGAAGGTTAAACATACCCTGTTAACCTGCTTTAGCCACAGACCCGTGCCGCCTATGAAGAAATAACTACCTGGCATAATATACTACATGTAAAGTGTTGGATGCATCAACACTAAGGGAAAAGTCAAGCTGATCTTTCCAGGAGTGGAGGAGTCTGCTTAGCCAGATGCATTTGCCCCACACACACCCTATGTTCAGTGCAGCCTGAAGCCTGGGATCAGTTATGCCTGGTGGCTGAGTCCAGCAGTGCAAGCCAGAGCAGATCACTAAGACCATAGCCATCGAGAATACCTCTCCTTCCCCATCCCTCCAGATGATGAACTCTGCTCCTGGTTTTGCTCTGTTTCTTCTCGCCTTTTTGATGAGCATACAAAATGTGCAAGCGAGCCAATACATTTGGCTCTACGGGACCATCACCTCAAGGCCGGTCGCACAAAGTAGCACATGAGGTAAGACTGCTTCCATGGTATGGTTACAAGGTGGAGTGCAGAGGTTAAGCAATAACCTGTCCGTGTTTGGCAGAGTCTCAGTCTCTCCCTGCACGGGTGCGTAAGCTGCAAAAAAGCACCGCAGCCTGTACTGCATCAGTACAGCTCCAACAGACCACACTCATCAGGCTGGAAGCCAGCACATCTGAGAGCGCCCTAGCAGCGACCTGGAAGAGCAGGTAAGCAAAGGGAGGCAAGCTGCAATGGAGACGTCCCGGCACGGGGGAAGACTGGGCTCCCCTTCTCCAACATCTGCTGGAGGAACAAAACCGAAGCCCACTGCCAATGCTTTGCTCTGTGCTGCTTCTTTTAACAGACCGATACAGAGTTCATGTCAGATCCCACTACAGTGAAACTCGCTTCCCTGGCTCTCGGTGAGGCTGGCCAACAGTCAGTCCCGGCTCTGCTAATGCAAACTGACTTTGCAGCTGGCCGCAGCCAGCGCTGCCTGCAGGTTTGTCAATCTGCCCTCGGCGCCGTATTGGAGAGCTGCGCGAAGGTGTCAATTTAGCACGACTTTGTCCTCTCAAAGTGATACTGACCACGCTGAAATCAGCAAGCCGGAGCAGGGAAATGCATCTGCAGGTAATTAGTAACAATCACGGGCTGCTTGGAAACTGCTGACTACAGCAGTAATGAGCTGGGCACATGTCATTGGCTTGTAAATGGAGAGAACACTTATGGACCGTGGCAGCAAGCAGTAAGGGAAGGGGTTTTTTTGTTTTTTTTTTTTAACCTTAATTTTTAATGTGGCATAAAAACGATGGAGAGAAATCAAGTGGTTCTCTAATCAGAGCTTTGGCTGGTGGTCCATAACACAACAGAGTTGGCGGATGAAGCAGTACTGGGACTGTCACTAAATTTTTCCTTAGACATATTCAGCAGCAAGTGCTGCCATGAATGCCAGTGTTTAAGCAATCCTTTCATCTTCAAAAAGTATCCTAAATGTTTTGATCTACAAGCTTGCTAAAAAACAGAAATTTTACATTTTCTACCAACAGATCACAGAGGATCTTTTGCATCTCAACCCTCAATACTGCTTTCCTGCCCGCACCACAGCCCAGCAACAAAAGCAATGAAAGACTGTGATCTTAATTCACTTAGGACCTCCATTCTCAGCTTTATTTGCATGACATTTTTTTACGATCTGTCTTACAGACTTAAGACTGATGAACTAAACTTAGGTCTCTTCACAAATGGCAGCCCAGAGAGTCTCCAGACTTTCTCATAAAAACTGATTAAGCTTGAACGGCAGATACCAGCTATCAAAAGGACATCAGTATTCTTAGCTCAAACCCCTATATGCCGTATTTCAAGTTCTTTATCCCCAGAAATGCAGCTTTTCAGCCCTACACCCACCGATAGCCCCACTCTCTGTGGAAGTGTCGTGCAATCACACGTTCACAGCTCTGCTTCACACAGACCAGAAGAGTCCCTGACACAAACAACGTTTCCCACCAAAAGACTCCTCTGAATACTGCAACTCACTGGCCAGTGTTTTAAAGCAGCTCTTGGCCTTGTGACAGTGAAGGTGTTACAAAAGTGTTTATAATGTGGAATGTCAATTGAGAAGCGAGGTCAACCTCTCAAGCCATTAGCACCACCAGACGCAGACTCTGGACATCTTGTGGAGCTTTATCGAGACAGCCCCCACTTTTACAGCTGAAAACGTACTAGCTAGCATGACCAGAACAAGTTGTCCCTCAAGGCTTTCAGCCTCCTAATCTCAGTTTGCTTGGACACATCACAGGACAGACTGTCTGGAGTGAGGAAGAGTGGAAACACTCAAAAATGGGTGAAGAAATTAAAAGCAACCCAACTTTCTGAATCTCAAGAAAAGACTTGAACTCAGGTTGACCATTCCTCCTCCAACAAGCAGCAGTTCACAGGAGAAATGCCATCTTGGATCTGCAAGGCTCGGGCTCTTCATCACAGATCTGCAAGGCTTGGGCTCTTTCCTGCGGGACAAGGGGCCCGAGGTCCAGGACCTGGCCCTGGCAGAACTTCTCTCGTGATTCAGTGCCTGACCACCAAAGCAGGGCTGATACAAAGCTAACCTTCCAAGTGTTGCCTGCCTTATCTACTGCCTGCCCGCAACCACCCACCCCAGACCCAGCTCAGAAACATTAAACCACTGAATTTTTCCATAGCTCTGGTCACACCCCAGACAGTAAAAAAGTTCCCAGAAGGCAGAGTACGTGATGCGTTAGCAAATGTTTGTTGGACTTCACTCTCACAACCACCACTGTGTATTATTGCCTAGCTCCTCCTAATTTTCAACGCTGTCTACTACAGATGGAAGGCCAGTAGCAACGTGCAGCTTTTGGCTGCAAATAAAAAAGGCTCAATAAATGTGTCTCCTCTTCTGAATCCCCTGTCCCACTGAGGAAATGGGGTGGGAAAAGAGGTGTGACTGAAAAAGTGAATTAATTCTTGTGAGAAAACGGAGAAGTCTGTCCAGAGCCACGGTGAGAAATGCATCACTAAGTGTGCTGAAACTTACATGCTCTGCACATGACAAAGTATGGCCTACTGCTGAAATCTTCCTGCCCCCAACGGTCTGCAAGTCCCTTCAGCTCATTAGGAAAGCCTCTAGGCAAAGAGCACGACTTGGTTATATCATATATGCTCAGCACCATAGGGCCCAGATCGTGCCGGGGACTCCTGGGTGCTTCCAGAACACGAGCAGCACACAGTTGCTATGGGTGTTACAGAAGGAAAAGGGAGGCTAACAGTCAGACAGTCTTCTCCAAAAACATATCAAAAGGTTAGGTTTTAAAAGGGTTTTGATACGCCCGTGTAAATCTAAGTTTTATGAATGCAGATGTTTGTTAGAAAACTCTACAGCAATATCAAATTAAAGATATAAATACCTACTGCCTTGTAAAACGTGTTCTGTTATAGCTTGCACCTTGTCACATTTAAGATCAATGGCAGGTTTTTCCTAGGTTTGCTTCTTGTAAATCCTGCTCCACATTTTTGATGAGAACTAGTAAATTTATCATTTGGAACTTTCATTCAAGTGTAGGTTACGTCACAGGGAGAACCCACGCGAAATCTGCATCGAGCTCTGCAGCATCATTTCTGTAGTCAGTTCTGCTCTGACAAACGTGACCAGCCACGTCACCAAAATCTAAGGAAGCAGTAACGTAAGAAGCACGAGAAGTGCTTAAACCAGTGTAAAAGAACAAGCTCTGCTGAAGCATCAAATCAAACAACAGCTTCTGGCTGAACCTGATTTTGGCCAGGATAGGCAGTTCCTTAGAAGAAGACAGAGGTGAGGAAGCACTCACCTTCTCTATCATCTTGCCTTCCTAAGTTTCACTCCTTGATAATGCAGCTCAGTAATTTCTTGCCATTTTGCTTCCCCCTCAAGACATGGCTCCCATCAGTCCCCATCCTGCACTGTAAGCTGCGGACGCTCCCAGCTGGGAGAGCCCCAGGCAGCAACGCTCACCGGACCCGCTCGTGTGGTACGAGGTGCTACTGGGCTGCGCTCATCAGCACAGCACAGGTGCCTCTAACAGGGCATCAGGGCTGTCACGGAGGCACACACTCTGATGAGCAAGAGGCAAACACGCAGCAGACGAATGAAGGGCAACAGGACACACGTCATGTGCTAAGGCAGCCTGGGTCTTTTGCAATAAGCAGCATGTCAGGCTTCAGAGAAAGAGGCAGGGAGCTCTGCAGCAAACAATTACAGAATAATCTGCTTTAGAAGACATTTCTTCTTAACTTTCATAGGCTGTACGGATGTCTTATGACCCCAAACATGACAGTTCATGTTCCTTCTTTTTATATATATATGTAAAACTACATATATATACACAAACACTTTTTCTCCCTGCCTGCTATAAGCCACAAATATCCAAAAATCCCTCTTTCTGTCCACCCATCCATTCCCTAGACACCTTTCTTATCTATGAGTCTACCTCTTGAACCACGCACCCATTACCTGACAGTTATTTCAAGAAGTCTTTGTCCTCCCACTTCAACCATTTCCTTACAGTTCATGTAACTCTGTAATTTCATTTGAAAATTCCTAAACTTATGGGAAGAAGAGCCAAAGGGTGATGCTATGTTGGATTAAAACAATTCTGTAACAACTCTGGTTTTCAAAACTGCTCTCCTGCTTGAGAGGATTGTAGCGCTCTCAAGATACAATAATGCTATACTAAAAACTGTATCACCGTCACTTTTAGCAACAAAATAAACAAGTAAATCCAATCTCTGGCAAAACGGAAAATCCAATGACACAAGGACAGAAGTAACACACAGAGGTAACACACATAGGAAACATAGAGCCTTAAATCTTAAAATCCCTTTTTTCTGATTCCCACAATTCCTTTGTGACACAATTTCGTCATTTTCTCACCATTTGGGCAATCTCCTTCCAAGTGATGAGGTCAGTTCCAAACTACCAGGGGACCAACCCATTTATCAAATTCTAGCTGTTCCTTAACTCTCACCCTATGCCTGCTAAATAAATGCAGGTGATGCTGCATTCCTTGAACAAACAAGCTTTGCTTTTCATTTAAATGCTCACCCTTAGTGCACAATTACAATTCCAGAAATGGTATAAAACATAAGCACTTGTAGGAATCAAAAGCATCCAAAATTCAAGCTGGTTTGAACTGTCATAAAAACCCCATCCTGTCAAACGCGCCAGGCACCTTTATGAAAAACAAGCAACAAAGTCCAAAAGCAGAGGCAAGCATTCTGCTTTTCAGTTACATCTTGGTATTCAGGATGCAGGCTTGGGGTGGCGGGGCATATCCCTTCCTGGACAAGACGGATCGATGCTTCGTCTGTCAGCCTCATACAAACACTACTGATTTATACAAGCCATTCACCTGACTTTCAACAGAGCTGCCAGGAAATCACAGTTAAAAGGAGACTTTTTGAGCAAATGACTCCACATCTGACACAACTCCTCCGTAAAGGGCATCAGGCTGCAATATGCATGCACACACACTTCACACCACTTATCTGCGTTGGAAAATTGCTTACCTGTGACAATAGGATACGACTGAGGCCCAGGAACACTCGCTCCCAAATCTGCAGTAGCAGGGCTGGTTATATTGGCCTTCATGTCATCTAATCCACCGGCTAATGATGCCATGGCTGAGTATTCAGTTGCCTGGAAAAAGAAACAAAAGGCATTTTAGTGATAATAAATTTACTATTCAAGAGCTTTTGCCTGTATGACAAAAAGTAGATGCAATACAGAACTCAAAAGTCCTTTGTTCAGTCAGTGTTAAAGGCAATACCCATTTACATGGGGCTGTTAAGCATTCAAAGTGCTCAATAAGCAGGTCTGTGCTTATCACTGATGTTCTCAGAGAACACCAAAATGGGCTTTCTTTATAAAACTGAAGCCAAACGCATCAGTATGTAACAAAGCTTGCCTTAAAGAGGAAATTTTGTAGAGTAACTGGGGGCTGTAACTGCTGAGTGCAAGTTACTTGCTTGTTAGAGAAAAACGTTCATGCCAGTTAACCTGAACTCTCCTTATTTCAGTGGTGGCACTTGAAGAGACACATGCCAACGAGCAGCTGGGAACAGCATGTCCCGTTTCACCCCTTTTCTTGGGAATACTGCATTTCCTTATCATATCACAAGAAATAAAGGGCACATAAATAAAAGTGTTTGCTTAATGGATGGATTTCCAGCTAACTGTTTCTAAATCCAAATTATTTAAAAATAAAGCACCTGACTCTTCTAAAGATGCTCTTTCATCTCATGGGAATTTTTTAATGTCATTAGCTAAAGCCATGGTAAAGGAGCACAGGTCCTCAGAAATCAGATTCTTTCTGTCCTATAAACCTGTAAAAGTCCACGTAGCTGCAGCAGCCTACAGCAGGTGAGGCCAATCCATTCGTCCAGAAGGACTTCCACGTACATGACAGGAAGCTTATCTGCATTTGCCTCTTTCCATGATTTCTTATTGTCAGGATCGTTCACACAAAACTGGGAAGTTTCTTTTCAAAGTTCTCCCTTCCCTGTTGCTATTTGCACTTTCAGTTTTAAACCCTTACTTGTGAGATCATAATCATGCCCCTAAGAACTGGAGGATGACGACTTCAAGTGAAGAACAGCAATAGGAACAGATAAACTGAACAATAACGACTCTGAGGCTGATCCTTGCTGTATTTCTGCAGACTAAGTCAATGCAGAAGCTGTGCAGAGCTGAAGCAATGCAGGGCAACCCAGGACGCCAAGATTTTTTTGAGTGACCAAATAAAAAAAGTTAACTTTTCTTTTGTTTATCAAAACAAAAGCTGATCTGAGTGAACATGTCCTTCTCCCTCTTGCAAGTTTCTTGGAAGTGTCGGAGAAGCCAGCACATAATCTGGTATTTGCCACGAGCTCAGCGCTTTGGGTCAGATATATCTGTTTGTATCTCTGTTGCTCAGTTCTCACTCAAACAGAAGTTAATTTACATGGATAATCCTGTATTAGCAGATCTGTGTTAATAAACGTTTCTTCTGAGGATGCAATCTGCATGAGACATGAGTACACCCTGTCACCTTGAAGGATCCCCCACACAAACCTCTTGCCGATGAACGTGTCAAATACATTTTGCCAGTGACCAGCTGCTGGCCACCCTGTCCTTTCACCCAACCCATGGCTCAGCACTACGGGGTCCTCTGGACTGAAGGCTTCTCAGCAATGACCCATTTCCTACGCTCCTCCCTAACCTTTGCATTAAACTTGTCCTATTCCTCAGCCCTTTCAGCTTATTCCTCCTCTGACACCCTCCATGCCCCCACATTTCCCTTGCCCTCATGCTCCCAGCCCCTTGCTACTACCACCGCTGCCTCAAAGACACGCACACCCACACCTCCGCTTCAGCCCCACTTCTGCACCCTGGGGAGGACAGCCCCTGGTGCACCCCTGCTCTGCGGAGGATGCCAGTGACAGTCCCAGCCTTTCTCCTTCCTACAAGTGCAACCAAAGTTCCTTCTTCTTATTCCACGTCCTGCCAAGGTGCATTTTTCAGCCTTTCCACACCATCCCATCCATTGTCCTACATCTACAACCCCACCTTCCCCCTGCACTTGGTACATGCACATGCGACAGCACCACTGGGCTTTTTTCGCTCCCCAAAGCCCTGATCTGGCAAGACACCGCAGAACAACGGCATGGCTGCAGCCCTGCAGAGACATCCCGGGCAGCTGGTGATGGATGAGCAGTGTGGGACAGCCCGGCAGCACAGCAGACAAAAAAGCTCTCCTTTTGTACTGCTGTTTGGCATTTCTGATGTCTGGAGAATAGCACACATCAATCCCTGGGGAAGGACACCTTATTTCACCCCTGCTGCTCTAAGCACACCGTAACCACACCATATCCAGACTAGAAATCTCTTTGTATCTTCCTGCAGCCCACTGATCCACCACTGCCCAGGGGCAGGGTGTGAACATTGCTTCCAGCTTACAAAAGGGGAGCTGGCCACTGGTACTTTGAGAGGAAGCATCCAGCTGTGCCACAGGCTGGGTCACATGCAGGGCTGGGACAGGGGGTGCATGTCCAAAAGTGGCTTTTGGGGCTGCCGCTCCTGGCACAAACCCAGCCAGGACCAGTCTGAGCCCCTGCCCGCAAACCCCAGGCACAGGACTCCGGAGCAGGCTGCAGACGTTGAAACACCACAGCTTGCTCCCCTTCTGGGGTCCAAGGACCTGACACAGGAGGAAGCAAGATCAGGTCTCACCTTTTAACTGTAACGATCTGGAAGCACCACGCCAACGAACGGCGAGCTTGGTCCTTCACGCTCAGAGGGACTGACCCGTTTCAGTGTCAGAAGCAACCAGCTATCAGGGTGTAGCACACCTCGCCAGGGGCCAGGACGGTGGTACCCCGTGCTCATCCGCGTCACCCCACCGCGGGCAGACGGAGCGATGCGCAGTGGCACGGCCCTCCTGTGGGCAGTGCTGCCCGTCTCACCTGCCCGCAGCGGCACAGCCCCAAACTGTGGGACCACTTCTGCAGACCAGAGGGCCTGGAAGGGTTACAGCTGCCCAGCATGGTCTGGAGGGAGAGCCCATGGCCATGTGGCACTGCTGCAGGGCTCCAAGAGATGGAGGCATGAGAAGTAGAGGTCTGGGGGCCCTCCCTGCATTCAGTCCCAGCAGCTTGCTGCAGACAGGAGCCGCGCTTCTTTTGCAATGGCCCAGAAACTTTTCCCAGAGGTAAGAATAGCGGGATTTTCCAGCCACTTCCCTGTTCCCATGGCAAAACTGTGCCCACATATCTCCTCAGAGCCATCAGCGATCAGCAACCAGCAGCTGCACCGACCATGCACCCAGCACTGTCGCTGCTCCCGGCGCCCCGGCAGAGCGAGCCTGGAGGCTGCCAACCGCCCACCTCCTTGCACGGTCCCGCTGGAGGAGTGACCCCCCCATGTCACCCATCTCTGCGGCCACAGCTCCCACCGCAATGCGGCAGGGACATGGCCAGGGACGGCACCGGGCTGGCACAGCAGCAGTGAAATATTGCACAGCCGAGAGCTGTGGGAAGAGATGGAAGCAATATCACTGCAAATGATGGCCATCGCCACCCCACTGTGAGATGCTGCAGTGAGGCGAGGGGCAGAAGAAGGTGTCTTCTGGCCCCCAAGGAGCAGGGAGCCAGGGGTGCAGAGCAGAAGAGCCTCCAGCCCCAAACTGACCGGCGGGCACTGTCTGCAGCCTCCTCACCCCCATGCAGGGGCCAGGGGATCACAGCACCCCCCTGAAGAAGCAGCAAGCCTTGCTGGCACTGAGGGTTTGCAGCACCAGGTGTTCACCTGCTCTCAAGGGGCACAGCGGCATCCCGTCTTCCCAATCCCCCCAGGCAGAGCCTGTCCTTCCAGGCGCCCCATCCAGAAAGGAGACGAAACCCCGGGGGGAGGCAGCGCTCATGGAGCAGCCCCTCACCTCGTGGACCCATCCAAACCGTCCTGCTGACCCTCCCCAGGAGCCTCTCTAGCTGCTGGCAGGGGGCAGCAGAAGGGGTCTCATATTAGGCTCTTCCACCAGCAAGCCGGCACTGCCGCTCGGGATGGATGCCTGGGCATGGCCTGGGGTCCTTCCCCACACAACGGGAAGCCCGACCTGCTGCTCAGTAGGTGAAAAAGCAAGAGTCGGGTGTTCAGTACCCTAGAAATTACCTGAAAAATGACTGCCTGCGGTTGTACCACGCACTGTCTCATCAGCATGGAGCACCACTGCCATAGCATGGAGGAGAGAAAACACAGACACGTGAAACGAGGAATATATAAAAGGAGAGACCGAGAAGGACAAACTGAAAGGAGGGGTCAGATGGGGTCTTCTCTGCTCCCCCTGCCCCATCCCGCTCAGCCCGGGTGGACAGGACCTGGGTGCCTGGCAGGGGGCTGGGGCTGGGCCCCCCCAGCAGGCACGGTCACCGGCAGGGGAGCAGCTCAGCTGGGGAGGAAAGGGGTGGTCTCTGCGCGCCTGTGGGCAGCAGCACACCCCCTGTGACAGGCAGTGGGGTCTGCACGGTCCCTTCCCAGCAAGACTTTACTGCAGAGTGCAGATGAGAAGGTTTCTGTGCTGGGAGAAGTTTCACATCCACCTCCACTGCAAAAGCTTTATTTCTAAATATCACCCCCCCAGGGTGGGGGAAGCGATGGGCAAATGGATGGAAAAGGGGTGCAGGAGTATTTCAGTACCATTTCCAAACAATTTATGTATCGTGGCAGGAGGCAGGCTCTGGCATCTCCTGCTGCACTACAGTGAAGTGGCAAGACAGCCCATCACTGGCTTCATCCCACGCTTTTCCTAGCATAGATTGCTGAATGTGACCCACCTAAAGGTCTGACCGTGGTACATGTACAGCAATTTTCTCTTTGAGTTTTACATGGAATTTTATCTCAAGGAGGCAGGCAAAGACCGACACACAGTGGGGAACAAGACTGTTCCCTAAAACAGCCTGGTTCTGGGGTGCCAGCGTGGGAAACTCAGGGAGGTCCCAGAGGCTGGGATGAGCCCTGAGGTAGCGGTGCAACCCGGGCGACATGAGACAAATGCATCCCCCTCCTGCCCCGTCCCTTTCGCGGGGTGCAGACCCCGCACCCCTCTCAAGAGACCGCACCAAGCAGACACAGAAAAGAGGCAACCGCTGCGTGGGACTAGTGGCCACTGAAAGGAGCCAGCTGGTGCCCACTGAGATTCACACATGTTGCTTTTTGCATCTGCTCAGTTTTCCAAACTGCGTCTGCAAACACCAGGCAGGCATGAAGCAATGCCTCTCGTGTCCTCCTGCGGCTGGCACGGCCGTCCCCAGACCTGCAGCACTGCTCAGGACCCCGCAGCATCAGCAGCACAACAGGAGCTTGGACCGTCAGAGCAACGTGCCAGCTGGGGGCTTCGGGACTTGCTCTGCTCCTGCATGCTCCTCCCGCATGCACTGCCTTCCCTTTCAACAGACACAGTGCGCAGAGCACCTCCGCTGCTGAAAACCACGCTTCTCCTCTATTAAGGCAGACAGACATTAATCTAGGGTCTCCAAAAGGCGCAGTGTTGTCTCCCAGGTCACGACCACCAAACCCCCTGCTCGCCCCTCACGGCAGCAGCAAGCCAGAGCTCATACTTAGTATCTCCAAGTCATAACTTCGTAATACTTTAGAATTAATAAATAAAGGCAGAAGTGGCGCACACAAGGCAGGCTGTCCACAGAAACCCCCTCCTCAGCCTGACAAAGGGAAGAATTTTGTAACATTAGGTATGGTTCGGAGAGCTTAATCCAAAGCAGCTCTAATTAATCTCCCCAGGCTTTCAGAAACCCAGCGCCACTCGCAGATGCACAGGCACCGGTGCTCTGCCTGAGATTTTATGGGACTGGAAAACCCATCCTAACGCCCTCCTCCTCAGCTACCTTGGATCTGGACGGAAAGGCATCCGAAAACCTATATATCAAAGCCTTGCCACTGCCGCCCGCCAGCCACCCCTCAATTTCCTAATTTACATCACATTCCCTGTGCTACCTACCGTGGCCACCAAAAACAATTCTGCTTTGGAGAAAAGCTATTGCCACTGCTAATTGGGGCCAAACCCCTGTTCCTCTTTGTTTTTGGCAATTTGGGCTCTTTGCTCTCTCACAGGGCGTGGAAGTTTGATTTCAGTGGTACAACCTTTTCCCCTCCATTTAGGTTGAATATTTCTGAATCTCCCTTTCACAAAACATATATGTTTTTAAAAAATTAACAGCTGTGCTTCGTTTTAGCCCAAATCCAATTAGGATTGTGCATATCCCCAGAGATTTCTCTGAAGATAGTGGGAATTAGCTAGTGCACCCTGCCATGAACACATTTACCCTCATACATCAGAATAACTGACCTGGTTTTGACCCAATCTTCAGATTATCTGCATGTGGGAAACAGCTTGCTATGTTTTACATCTCCACGGTGCAACCCATAAACGGACGCAGCCATTCTCAAATTTTCCGAAGGGACCCCCAAATCCAATCTAAATGCCTAGAATTTACCTGTTGTTTTTCTTTTATACATATAAATAGCTGCATTTCCATTCGCTCTTTGTTTCTCATTTTCATTTTGTTCTAATATCTGCATGTAAATGTCTGAAAATAGCATCTGTAATTGAAGATTATGAAGTATAGCCAGCTCCTGACAGGCTGCTAAGGAAGATGGATTATCCTCATTTTTCTGTAAATTTTGTCAATTTTGGAATTCATAAGCTATCAACACTGATCAAAATGTGACCGCACAGCTGTGTCAAAGCGGACGGCGCAGTGGCGGCGCGGCTGCCGAGGAGGACAGCTCTCCCCAGCCACCCAGCCGGGGGCATGCGCTGCGGGAATCNATCACAGAGCGTAATTTATTGCATGTTCTCCCTTTTTATTTATCCCTAAGTAGTAAACACGATTTCCATTCAGGGGGTTCGTTATGTTCCACTCCTACCAGACAATCACAGCACACTTGAGGCAATTGTTTAGCCTCTTCCTCTCAATTTTCCCATTACTGGGAGTAAGTACTGTTGGGACTCTTTAATAGCCCGACTGCAGCCCATATCAATAACAGATGAGGTTTAATCGTCCAACACAAAAATTATTTAGGCTCAGTAAGGACATTCAATGTCATTTGCATAATGGCATTTCTATCCTGAGCACCTAACCCATTGCACATAAACAAGGCCCTGGGACCATAAATAATAATAAATCATGACGTCCACGCTCCTCTTGCTGTAATAGGAGCCTCTCTTTGTAGAAATTATTTCAGCAGGAAATGGGCACTGTAATTTTAAAGACATGTGGCATTGCACAGGCCAGTAAATCACACCCGTGCACACACACGCGCACACGCACGCTCCAGCGAGGCTGCCCGTGGTGAACAACAGAACCCCACGAAACAGCAGCACAGAAAACAGCCCACGCTTGCTGCTGAAATCGCCCCCTTTTTTATTATTATTATTATTATTTCTTAGTCAGAGAGAGCACACTAAATAAAAGCAAGGCCTGAATAGTGTGCGTGGTGTCTGGGCATGCGTACGGGGGGATGATGGACCTGTAAGTCTGCCAAATCCCCACCAGGCCACCCCTCGCACCTGCAGTCCTTTAACCTCTCCTGGAAGGTCTGGTGGGAAGAAAGCAAAGACCTGCAGACACTTGCAGGTGTTTTCCAGCCAAGCTTTCCACCAGCCATTGCAATCCCTGTCGCCCAGCTGTGGCAGAGGAGGCCAGCGGACTCTCTTCCTCTGGTCTGTAAGCAGAAGCTTCCTCAGAAAATCACAGAAAAGAGTGATTTACAGCCCAAAGGAAGTAAATGGACACATATAACACGGTGAGCTAAGGTGGCTTTCCGCTTTTCAGCCTCATCAGGCCAATAACAAGAACCTGGATGAACAGTGGCTGCGCAGCGGCAGTGAGAGCCGACCTCTGCTTTTGCTAGGATCGGAAGGTTCATCATCACACATTCATCCCCAACAGCTCTCAGTATAAATAGTGTTCTGTTTCCTCCAGGACAGGAAATGAAACGACGACTCACCCCAGCTCCTTGCCTGCCTTTGTCAGCACTGCCCAGGCTCCAGGGCCCCCTGCATGGGCTCTTCCCCACTGTTTCCATGCCAGAATCCCCCCGCTCAGTTTACTGAGGAATGCAGAAATGGCACGACAAATTTGGCAGGAGCCTCCTCCCAGTGCCAGCATTGCATGTCCCTCCTGACTACTGCAGCCAGCCACGCAGGCATTTCCTCCCCAAAACAGCATCTCCCCCAGCACCCTCCAAATTCTCCTCTCCCAGCCCTCTTCCTCCTTCTCCTTCTCCCCCTGGGGCAGCCCCTTGCTCTCTCCTGTGGATTCATGCGGGGTGTTTCTCCTCTCCCCCTCCTTCCCACCCTCTCCTCCCCGTGGCTCCTCTCACCCCAGCACGAGCTGACCTCCCTGCTCTGTTAGCAGCCTCCACCATCCCATGCACAACGCTAAAAAGAGGGGCACCCAACTGAAATGAAGCGTAACACACCCGGTTATAATAAAGCGTAATGCATCCCACCCTGGTGGAAAAAGCAGTTTGCTTTTTTGCAAGCCCAGTACATAATCCCTTCATGCCACTCATTGTCACAAGATGTTGCTAAAGCACGCTGTTTCTCAGGTCAGGAACCGGACAATTTCACCCCCAAGCGTAACAATTTCTGCCATAGGAGGGGGGAAGATGGACGATCCTCCAGCACGGTGGCTCCACTGCTTCTGCTGAAGCACCTGGCAGGGGTAAGCAGGGAAGAAAACACAACCAGTAGCACAGCCAAACACTTCCCTACGGAGAAATACAAAGCAGAAGTATGAAGGGACACTGGGAACGTGTGTGAAGTTTACATCAATACTGCCGTATCTTTTTAATCCTTCCTACTGACAGCTCCTGACACTTGAGGAGTCTCATGCACATTTGCAAGAACAACCTTTGCATTTCTGTAACACTTTCAGATGAACTATCTGAGGGTATTTCACAAACACTGTCTGAGAATCCTTTCATCATACTCTCTGTATCATATCAGGTATTGTGCACAGTAAACTGGTTTCAGAGCAGTACCCCATGGCAAAATACCCCAGGCAGCATTTACCACGGACTGAGCCGCCCAGGTCGCCAAAGCCCCGGCAGCCGCTGCGCTCCGGGCACACCAAAGCTCTACTCAGATGAAAGCCAACAGAGAAAACCGCAGTGTTTGCTGTGTTTTGTGGGGTGTTGCAAAGTCAAACCTGAACAAATCCATATCGAGCCATGAACACACGAATTTCAGGCCATTTTCAAAGTGGGACACAAACACACATTCTTCATTTTCTAAAAGACTTTCACTTTTCCTGTCGGTGTCCCTGGGAGCCAGATGAACCTATGGGGATCAGGAGTCTTCTGTTCTCCGTTTTGGGGGTGGCAACTTTCCCTACAATGCTGAGCTCCCCGTCAAATCCCCAAATCGAACTGACCTCTTCAAAAAACCCCGAATAAACAAACATAGTTTTCAAAAGCTTTTCTTTCATTTCTTCACCTATACCAAGACTGGAATGGGAAGGGCCACAATATGGCAAGACAGTTTTCGTTACAAGATGTTTATGGAAAAGCCAGAAATATGAGGACAAACATTGTTCTTGGAAGATTTACGAAGCACTTCCCAGTTACAAGTCCTCAGGGTCGTGGGGTTATGGAGGCTGCAGGTACTGAACTCCATGGGGAGCAACCCCTGCCCTGACAGAGGGCAATGCAACACCCCTGGGCTTGGATCCCTTAACCAGAGAGTTTTGTGCAGCAAACAAGATGTGCCAGGGAGGGCTTTGGGGGATGCACAGGTGCGGAGACCCCCCTTCTGGATCGCACATGCTGCAGGCGTTCTTCCTGTGAACGGACACCCTTGGCAGGGGAAAATCCGGGGAACGATGTGCTGCTTTCTTTGATGATGTGACATTCGCCAAGGATCAATGGGTACTGAACCCCACCCGTCTTGAGGGGCAAATCTTGAGCTGTTTTTCCCCTTTGCTAATTAGCTGAGACCTGCTGACAACTGAACCTGACCAGCAGCAGGTCCAGAGCGTGGAGGCTTTGAGACAAGGCACCGGCGACCAGGGCAGGACAGCATCACACCCCATCCACCCTGCCTGCCTGCAGGGCAGGGAAACAGGCTCCTCAGCCTCAGAAAAACCACCTAGAAACATCAGGAATTGTCTGCACACGGGCATAGAAAATGAAGCATAAGAGAGGCAGGCTGAGCAATGAGTGTGGTACCTATGGGGCACCTGTGGGTGCTGGTCCCAAGTAAAGAGACTCTGTCTGATGACACTCACAACCTGCTGCTGCTGGAGGTTCTGCACCTCCTCGCTATCGTGAAAGGCTCCAGCGAGGGACCTTCTACACGGGAAAATCACGGACGATGACAGGTTTCAGTGAAACATTTCAGTTTTTATCAAAACATTCTCTGTTGGAAAGACAGGTTCAGCCAGACACGCTGCTGCGGTAATCATCATCGTTTTGCCGCTAAAACGTCAGCTGTGCTGGAGACGCCTGGGCGCTGCGCACACAGTAAAGCATCACAACGAGAAAACAGCGTCAGACAACCGGGGGGAACACGCTGCTGATTTACCCGAGCACCTCTCCCACCCCGACAGCCGCCCCAGTTCTTATGCCAGAAGTATATTTGGGGTCACGTTTTCAAACTTCTCTCTACAGTCACAAGAACCAGAGAGCAACCATCTGCCTGAAGGGAAACACAGACGCGGGGTCTGTGCCTTCAGCAGAAACTCCCACTGGTGTGAAGCCTCACAACCTGGCAATGCTTGAAAACCACTCATCAGGCACATGATCTGATGACAATTCCTTGTGTACCTTAATTTTATCTGTTACTTAATCATGTGTTTTAATTATTTAAGAGGTCCTAAAAACTGGTCAAACACTTTTAGCCAAACACAGCATCTGACGAGTGCAGTTTCTATGCCTGGCTCCACTCTGCAGCTCCCATTTCAGAAAGGCACCTGCTGCATCCAGCACCTCATTCTCCCCTGGCCCTTCGGGGATGCCTCTGAACGTGACTTCTCTGGACTGACTCAGACCTCAGGTCAGCTCTGAGCCTGGAGGGGACTCGTGCAGCAGGGAGAATGAGCAGAGGAAACCTCTGCCTCTGCAAGGCTGCCTTTATTCAATTATATTTTCAAGGTGAACGGGGCGGGGCTGAAGCCATCACCCTGTATGCTGCTCTCTTAGCATAAGAGGTTCCTTCCTTTCAGATTTAATTTTTTTTTTTCATTTCAGCAAATTCTGCTGCCACCAGATTTTTAAGCAGCCACTATTCCACTATTCGTATGAGCAGAGAGGAATTTTGAAACTAGCCCTTTTCTCTGGAAGTGGCTTAGCTCCACAATTGCTTTTTGTCATCATACAACCACTTCTGTAGGTTGTTTCGTTCAGTCCTTTCCTAAACAAACGGCAACCCAAAACTATGGCGTTCTCCTGAAAACCCAGCATCTGCTCTGAGGAAGTTGCTGAGGCTCCTGGGTGCGCCATCCCAGGCAGCTCTCCATCTCATCCTGCACACTGCGTGACCCGGTTGCTGCCCTCCCACCCCAGCCACACTGCTCACATTTTGCATTGTGACGGTATGGCGGTTTCCCTAAGTCACATCTCAACAGTTGGAATGAACAGCAGGGAGCTGGACATCAAGGTCGTAGGATAATACAGGCTGGAAGGAAGCTCCAGAGATCCCTCAAAGCAGGGCTAGCTATGGGGCCAGGCCAAGTTGCTCAGGTCTTTAACCAGCTGGGTCTAGAAAACCACCACAGATGGACACTGGCACAACTTCTGAGGGCAACCTCTGCCCTGCCCGACTGTCCTAGGGGGGAAGAAGTGCTCCCTTGGACCCTGTAGAGCCCCTCCTGCACCAGCTCGTGCCCCTGCCCCTTGTGCTCCCACCATGCGCTGCCGTGAAGGGTTGGGCTCCTTCTAAGATGCTTTAGCACATCGAGATCTCCAGGTATTCACTAGCTGTGTAGGGAGCATACTTTGAGAAACCCATCTTTGTTGATTAAAGTGATGGACAGATTTAGAAGAAGATGCCTACACAATGTAAAACAGCAGTGATTCCCAAACCAAAGGGTGGAAATTGTATTTGAAACTATTCAAAGCCCGTGGGACCCAGGCATTTATTGGGGACTAAGAAGAGAAGTCTTGTTCCAAATGCTGGTGCAAGACCTTCCCCTCAAACATAATGTGAGCAAGCCAAGCATTACATAAAAAAACAGGCAAGTGTGTTTACTCACAGATTTGCCTCTCCTCCTCTTGCAGGGCTAACACAGACCTAAGGAGGTCAGTCAATTTTGCTATCGCATAGTCTTGGCCAACTGGTGCCATTACACAACGTTGTCTTTTTTCCACAGAGAAAACCACCTTCAGGAGAATTCCAGATCTATTTTTCTATGCAAGTGGGGCATCACATACATACACACTGTAGAGCGCATGGATGACTCCCCTAATATTTTTCAAAGGGACAGAGACTACATGAGCAATTATAATTCTACTCATCCTACTCATATATTATGCTTTGATGTGATACTGAAAATCTGACGGGTGGCCAGTAAATCACGGCTCTCCTTCAGCTCTCGGGCAGAGTCCACTGCCTGACTAGCTACTGCCTGTGACTTTTTCTGTAATGACAGACTTTCCATTAGCTGCCTCCTGGTGACATGAAACCTTGGAAGGAAGACTCCACTGAAAACAAAAACGTGGGGTTTTATTTAAAACTTGCTGATGTGATAGACCTGGTGTACGTCTCGAAACTGAAAAAAAATTAGCTATTTATCGCAAAACACATGATGAACAAAGAGATACAATTACCCAAAGCCAGCTCCCAAATTGCAAGGAAATGTGGACACTTCTGGCAAGGTAACAAGAGGGGAAAGAGCTTCTTAAATTTCCCACCTCTGTACCACACTTTCAGAAGGTGTGGCGAGTCTCCTGCAGTAGATCACCTGCCGCCTTTGCAGGACTTTGTGTTCCACTGTTGCCACTAAGCTCCAGGTATAAAGCTGGTGTAAAGTGCTGAGATGAAACCTGGTGCCTGGCAAAGCATCCCCTGCTGGTGTTACCAAACAGGAATGGTGCTAAGGTTGCAATTTCCAAATGCTGTTTCCTGAGACCCTCGGGGAAAAAGCACACCACGCTCCTCCTCAAGGGCATTTCAGTACCTGAAGAGCCCCAAGCCGTGCATGAACACTGGGGAGCTGGTCTGCTCTTGCAGGCGCTGGACCTTGTGTGTGTGCACCGCAGTGCTGGGAGCATCGCCGGCACACCCGGACGCCGGGGCTGGCAGCCGATGACACACCAGCCACTGTGCCCTCGGCACTGCCGGCCATGCCACACGTCACCGACATACCCTCTGCACAAGCCTGTGCCCAACCTGGGGAGCCTGCCCGGGGCAAAAAGCATCCCCCACGGCGTCCATACAGAGCGAAGAGAAAAGAGACAAGGATAAAGGAGATGTCGGAGAGCCAGACGCAGCAAGGCTGGCCTTTCTTTTAACTCGGGAATTTGTATTTTCACTTCTGGTCATATCTGAGAGCAGTCAGGAGGAAGAAAGGGGCTATTAAAAACCAGGAATGCACTGCAGTTCCTGAAGGCATCATCTGCCTTGGTATTTTGGGATTCCCCTTCCCTGTGGGGTCAATGGGAAGAGGCGACAAGGAGTCCTCCGGGTGGGAAGCAGACCCATGCTCTGCCCTCCGCGAGCCAGACGTGGTCCCCAGGCAAAGCCATGTGAGCAGGGGGACAACCCCCAGCAAGCCAGATGTGGCAGACTCAGAAGGCAGCAGCATCAGCATAAACCTAGGCCATCGCTGGGGCTTCTCCAATGAAATAACAGGCACTGGGAGAGCTCTGCTCTTTCAAATACACCCTGAAATCCCCGAGGCTCTGGCACAGCTGCTGTCCCCTAGCTTGGTTTCATTGCACTGATTTGGCCACACATTGCTGGGAGGAGAGGGAAGAACCAGGCATGGCCCAGTGGCTCTTTCTATTCACTTTTTGGTCTGTTTCTTCAGGCTCTGACTCACTGCAGCCCGGTTGAGACAGAGAGACCCAGAAGGACAAGAAACAGCCTGTGGGTTTCCATACACGACAACAAGTGACTCTACCCTTACCCAGCACAGCAGAGTCAGTGCAGTGAAACCCCGGCTCCGTCCTCCAGCAGCAGCTTCTCTTCGGCAGGGCAGTGCTGCCGGGGCATTGCATGTTGGGCACTGCAGACGCCTGGAAATGCTCGGTATCGTCTCTCAGAAAATTTAGTGGGAGAAATCCTGACCCCAAACTGTCCATCACTTCCAGACAAAGTGGGAAAACCAGTCACTACCTGCTCCCCATGGGAGGGACCCACAGGAAGGGGCATCAAGCTCATGTGAGGGCACAGGGTATCCCCGGGTCTGCCTGGATGTGAGAGAGGGCATCCCTTGGGTTATTCCACCTGTGTTTCTTCCCACCTCTTTTGCTTACTCAAAGACTGGATGTTTCAATTCCAGCCCCTGCTCACACAGGCGCCCCTGGGTGTCCATGCAAGCTGCAGGGTGCTCTTTGCAAAGATGATGTTGATGCAGAGACATTAGCAGGATACACGGGTCCTGTCATGGTGCTTCCCCAGAAAAACCCCCACCACCACAGCCCCGCTGTCACACAAAATACAAGGTGTCATACAACGCAGTCTGACTGTCACCACCCCACACAACATGTCACAGCAAGGCGGCACACGTGGGGAATTTTGTGCAGTCTTCAGGAGCTCACGCACAAGAAAAGGCTTGTAAGGGAGGGCAGAGAGGCAAGGATGTGGACGGGAGGTGTTGGCCCAAGGAGCTGTGCTTTCTGCTGCTATTCTAAAAGAAAAGGCTTTCTACTCATAAAAGTTGATTTTCAGCAGGAAGAAGCACCATGGCAGGTTTCTCCTCTCCTTCTTGACACTAAACAGAGCAGATTCAAAAGAGAAGGTGGTGCATCCCCTTCCCCAGCAGCACTTTGGAAGGCTGGTGGGCTGAGACACGAGACTCTGTCCTGAGGAGGCGTCAGCCTCTCTGCGGCACCATGGAGAAGCCACTGCATATGGCTGCTTTCTCCTGACCTGCACTGCAGGTGAAACTGCTGTCCTCTCTCCAGCCATTACTTGTCTTCTTCATCCAGAGAGCAAGAGCTTCAGGGACATCACTGTCCTCTAGACAGCCAGCCCACAAAGCTCTTAGCCCTGTGCTGCCTCTTGGGTCCTCCGGCACCGCTCTAATGCAAATACGCAAGAATGACGGTGATGGTGAAAAGAAATAGGGATCCTACACAAAGCCTCATGTGCTGAGGGCTCAGCCTGCAGAAGCCAAGGGCAGTTCAGAGCTCTGACCTGCCTGGAGTACCCAGGGTATCCAGCGGATGGAGGTGATCTACCTGACACCTCTGCAGAATAACCCCGTTATTTTGGCAGGGGCTGATGGCTCCCTGAGAACTGGAGGCTCTGGTCAGCAGCGTTGCCTCTGGGCTAGAAGGGCTCTGTGCACAGAGCAGCTCTTGAACAGCCACCTCATGCAGGGAAAATGGGGATAAGTGCAACTGTCGTCTCCAAAGAGCTGCTGCTCCTTCCCATGAAATGCCCTGTGTTAGAGCTGAGCACTGGGCTTCTCCAGTCCTTTTCTAACCTCTTTAATCTCACTATTATTTGAAGGTACTACTCAGCAAGAAAAAATATTACCAGCCTGAGATCTCCTTCTGAGTAGCCCCTGACTCCGTCAAAGGGAAGTCCCCCATCTCTCCCGTGTTGATCACCAGTCGGCAGAGGTGGGCAGCGCCAGGAGCAGGTACACCTCCACAGCACACACGTGGTCCCTGGGATGCAAGCACCCCACTCCTACACCAGGCGAGCACCCCGTCATGGCTTGTCTTGTGGATCAGCAGCAAAGTCCCGCACTCGGAGAATCAACAGAACAACTGCGGCAAAGGGCCATACATCCCACCGAGCGGCAAGAGTACAGCGGGGTCACCCCGGGGAGGGGGGGGAGAGCACCAGAATCCCCTCCAGCCCCCAGCAGGCTCCATCTCCTACACCTGCACGCGGGGGCATTGCACCCCGCTCCCGTTCCACCCGGGAGGGGACACGTTCCCTTACGGGTGGTGGGGGAAGGAGGGAGCTCTGCACAGCTTAACCCCCCGCAGCCCCCGCGCGGGGCGGGGGTCACGGGCGCCCACGGTGCTCCCAGCTGCCGTCCCTCCGCCACCCTGCCCGCCCAGACCCCGCGCCCTTTCCATTCGGTAGGGGTATTGATCTGCTGGCAGCAATGGGCTGGATAATTAGCCAGGAATTAGGGTTTCTATTACAGCCAGGAGGCTGCCCCAGCTGATTTATCACCTGAATAATTTACTGTGATTGAAAGGAAATTAAAATGAACTCCATTTGACAACTGTGCACTTTTATGGGCTTTAGTGAAGACTCAAAAGCCAAATTAATAGCCTGGTGTTGTTTAATAGTCTACTGAGAGTAAATACGGGAAGGTTTTTCCTCTCCTGATGTGCTCTCTTAGGCTGGATTTTAGAGTTGGTTTTTTTTGCCCTCCCTCCAATAAAGTCACGCACTGGATCAGAGGAGGTTTCAGCTGGAAGAGGCGCAGGTCTAAAAACCCCAGAACCGCGCTTGCCCCCTGCTCCTCTCCGCACTGCCGACGCTGGCGTGGGATGAGGGGCCGGCTGCTGGGGCGGCCCGGGGCTCACACGGCCACCTGCAAGCTCGTCCCGCGCCCTGCGAGCCCCAACCGCTGTGTCCACCCACCGCCACCCCCGCGGAGCCGAGTAACAAATTCCGAGGGGCGCAGGGTGCTGAGCCCGGCGCAGGCATGCCTTCCCCCCCACCGCCAGGCTCCTGCCTGCAGACCACGAGCTGTCTGCAAAGCTGGCAGATTGACGCTGGACTCCACCTTTCCTTTTTTTTTTTTTTTCTTTTTTTTTTTTCCCCAATTTTAGCATTTGTGTCCATTTGTCAAGCCATGTGCTGTTGTCTTGTTTTCCTTTTTAACTTGCTCTTCATTTACCACACCCTGTCGCACAAGCCAGGGGTAAGAGCTTGCGTTTACATGCTCAAATCATTTCTGCAGGTGGCAGATCAAGAAAAGATTTCGCTCTGGACGTTCAGATATAGCCATGAGTTATTGCCATAACTTCCACTGTCACGGAACAACATAAAATTTGGGGAAGGTACAAGCAAATATTAGCTCTGCATTTCTCATTGCAAGTCTCAGGGTATTTCAAGGAGATCCTCAGCAGCCACTGCCCACCCAAAGGTAGCGTCCCTCAAGAAAAAATGTATTATTCACACAAACAGGAAAATGAGTCACACCTTCCGGCTTTAACTGACTTTTTCTGACTTTTCCTTTATCTGACATATTTTGGACTTTTCCCTGTTACTCCTAAGATCAAACCTCAACATTGTAAGGAGGGCTGTACATCTCCGTGCTCTCAGGAGCTGCAGTCCTGCGGACACACCGTCCAACAGAGCTCCTTGCAGTGAAAACGGAACCTTCGTCTTTCCGAGCTGGCAAATACTTGGCCAGAAAAAAGTAAACCTGAAAGATTTTCAAAAGGATTTATGTCCCTCTCTTGGTCAGTTCAGAGAACTCCTTCATTGCAACTGTCTGTGAAACAGGGAGCAATTGGGTTTTAACTTTGTGCAATTTTTTTCCAAGTTTTTTTCAACTTCGTAATTCTTTCAGGGTCATTAGTTATCCAAATTTCATCTGCCTGTGCTTATCTCCTGATCCAAACTTATCTGCACTGCGTGTCATGAATAAATATATTAGTATATATTTGCCAGGTTACTAATTTCTACCTAAGCCCAGGAAATCTTCATTTTTTCCAGAAATGAATCTGAGAACCGATATTTGGTTTAGTTCCAGCTAAAAGCAATGGAAAAGCACCAGAAAGGGCCTGGGAATTATCTGCTATTAGCAGCAAGCAGTTCTAAGTCAGTGACCTACATAGTGTTGAATCTGGTCACATCATGTTATGCCTCATTATGGTCCTGATCTAAAGTCTATTGAAGTCAATAGAAATATTCCTCCTGGCTTCAATGAGTATTCGATTGGACCCATGTGTGAAGCTGAAAATACAAGAGAATCCATTTCTGTTCTGGACAGAAATCCAGCATAGATAATTCTCTTCTTTATTCTGAGGAAATTAATGCACTGCCTGTCCTGTCGAGCCGATCCTGCTGTATATCCTTCACGCCACGGTTTTCCCCTGTAGAGGCATTAATCCCAATCTCACAGCCACCAAAAGCATGTCGGTCTGTGAGCCGCCGGCTCGCCCCCTGCACCCGTCCAGCCTCCTCTGCCTGAAGCCCCCAGCTGGCGGCTGTTTTCCAGGTCTGGATCTCCAGGAACATCTCCTGTCCATGCTTTAACTGGCAAATGCATTTGAGTCAAAGGTTCACATGAGCGATGCCACGGGCTCGGCCCAGGGAGCTGGGGAGAGCTCCTCCATCCTTCTGGCTGGAATCACGGGAAGCCACAGGACAACTGGCCTCACAGCCGCACAGAGGGGTTTGCTGAGCACAGCCAGCACCTCCAGCTCCTCCAGCTGGGCTCTCCTAGCGGACTAGGCACTGGACAGCTATGCCGCTCGCAGCAGCAGCTCTGTGCATAGGGATGAGAGGCAGTTCTGGACGAAATCTGAGTTGTTGGTGCAGCGACCAGGAACGGTGGGGCTTTACCTGTGTCGGGGCCAGTGGTCTGCCACAGACATAGCTGTACAGGACAGCTCCAGGGAAGGCAGGCAAGAGCCGCTCCTTGTGTCAGTACAGCTTTGCTCCGAGGGAAGCCGGGACGTCGTCTGTGCAAGCAGCGTGCGCAGCCTTCCCCACGAGCAGCGGGACTGTGCTGCAGAGCCGGCGCAGCCGAGAGCTGCGGGGCCTGTCCCCAAACACATCAAGAGGCACAGAGAGGAGAACAGGAGCTGCTGCCAGTCCAGGAGGCAGACACTGTGAAGGCTTTCCTTCTCCGGGACCTGAGGATGACGTGACATTCAAGCCATGGGCTTTGTCCCGGCCGATGAAAGAGCTGCATGGTGCTGGTGGCCAGCAGCCATGAGCAGAACAGCAGTGCAATGATGGTCTTGTAAAGACACCATTACGTGCGTTGCAAAATCCGTGCCCAGAAATACGTGAAATCAGTTTTCCACGAACATCTGTAGCCAGTGCAAATCAATCACGGGCTGCTTGCAAAAAATGAGCACAAAAGGGCACCAACATGAGGGAAAGGCATTCATTTTATGCATGGATTCCTGCTTATAGCAGGTTTCTGTTGCGGCGAGGCAGGCCAGGGTGCTTCTAGAGTGCTGACTTTATGCCTTGGTTGCTCCCCCACAACATACAGACACGAGAGGACTCAACTCTGTCTGCACAGCCAAACCTCAGCCTCAGGCTTCCCAGCTCCCAGCTGCTGGATTTTACCTGCCACTGAATATTTCTTACCCTCTACATGTGCAGGTATCACATACCTGTGCTGCAGAGTACACACCTCTGCACGCACAGCTGCACTGCCAGGCGTTAGGTGGCAAAATGAAGCTTATCGCAGGAGATGCCCTACTTTTGCCCCCCGACGCACACAGTCTGACACAGTCTTTAATTATATGGGCACTGCTTCTGAACAAAGGACGGTCTGGTATTTTGTTTTCCTGTCATTGTCCAGCAGTTGCCTTCTCTCTCAGCATTGTATGAGCCCTTCCCCAAAGACAAGTGTTCATTCCCCATGAGTCTCTCTATAGAAGGCACAGCTTACAGCAGATGTGAAGCTCAGATGATGCTTGTCAAGAGCAGAACTTATTTTGAGGCGACAAATAACTCCATTTTATACAGGTGAACTGAGGAAAACACCAAGGATGGAAAAGTATAGCCTGGAAGCACTCAGAGCAAAGGGTTTGGCAGCGGTGAGCAAGCACTCCCACACGGCCCACCAACACGCCTACCTACGTGAGGGGCAGTGTACACTTTCCCACTGGCAAGCCCAAATTTTGTCCAGAAAATGCATTTTGAGGACTTTGGGCAGCTGGAGCCAGCCTTCAGCTGGAGACCAAGCATGCTGAGGTTGCAAATGCCTTGCTGTGCAGAAGGGACCTGTCCCCCCGTGCCACAGCTCATCATGACCAAGGGACTGTTCCCAATGCACGAGCAAGGAGGGAGACTTAGAGAGGAGCCACAAAACAAGGAGGAAAAGGAAATTCCCTGTCTGGAGAACAGCAATTCTCCCAGTAAAATACCTGGAGCCCTCCTCACATGAACAGCACAGGGATATCAACAAGTTTTTGTGCCCAAGTCAGATTAGTGGTATTCAGCTGGCTGCTACTGGACCATGTTTCTAATACAACAGATAAGCAGTGGGCCAGCAGCTTCTGCTAGACTTCTCCCCACACCTCATCTCTATGGGGAGGAACATCTTTTCCTTATTTTCCTCCACAGAAATAGCTCAGGACTCCGCAGATCCATTGCCAACTTAGCTCCTAATGCATGGCCTCAGTGGCACTCTGGACAGCCAGATGCCAGAGGCAGGTCTTGGTTTACTACAACAATCTATTGCAGGGACAGCTCTGGTTTTCCAAGTCACATCATTAATATTCTCAGTATTTTCTTTCTCATTGATTTCTTTGGCCTTACTAATTGATCCAGACAGCTTCTCTGCTTTGGTTAAGTATCATGACAGCTTTGCTTGACTTGCTGAAGAGGTAAAACACGACTGCTTCAGTAAGCAGTGGAGTTCATACTGCATCCTTGTGAACCAGAGCTAATCATACAGATCACATGCATTCGTGTTGAAAGTTACGCTTTACATGCCACCAGAAAGAAACAGCCAAGCCCAAACAGCCAGGAGCCCTTAGCCATGGCCCAGCCTTCCAAGAGCAAACGACAACGCTCACCTGCATAGAAGCAAACAACTACAAACTCCATCTGTAATTAAATTTAAAAATGCTTAGGCAAGGAAGTTCCGCTAAGCACCTTTGGTACAACATAATATCACATTTCTCGGCATCTGCTTGACTTCCCAGAGCATGCAGAGAGTTAAATACCCTATTAACCAAACTAATAGGAGCGTATCACCAATCTTAACTCTCTGGCGGCACAGCCATCCTAGTCACAGCTGCTTAAGTGGACCCAGGGAGATCCTTGCTTCACCAACAGCCAAATATCCCATATTTGACATTCAGGATAATACTTCAGCAACACCCTCATTCAGTTCTCCCATTCTTCCTATTAAACCAGCAAAAGTTTACCTCTGGATAAGCGTTCAGTGCTAGACTGTCTCCCCTGAGCTACAGTGACGTGACTCAGAGACTTCAGAACACAGAAACGAAGAAACGACCCCCTTCCATCACCGCTCTCTTCGACGTGACTTCTTCGGCGTATAAAAATTAACGAGGGACGGGTCTAACAGCACACAACTGAGTGACCAACACTGAAAAGGCTGGCTGCAGGAGTGGGCCCAGTGCCCGTCCTCTCCAGCATCACCAGTGTTCAGATGGGATAACCACCATCTAGTGGTACGCGAAGGCCATTTCACCTTCCAGAGGCACTGCTTGTTTGCCTTTCCTAAGGAGTTTTTAAAAAAAAAAAATCAAACTGACCCCAGCATCTTCCCCATCTTCTTCCAGCTTGAGTTCAGATCTGCAGCGCTCCTCAGCAAATACAAACCAGGGAAAACACAAAACCAGCAGAAGCTGGTGAAAAGCAAGTGGTTCCATGAATGAAATAACTAATGACAGATGTGAGCTTAAAGGCATGAGATATTTCTACTCTACCGCATGACTTTCAGCGTAAGTAAGTAATTTTTCAAAATTTTTATACCAATACATATTCCTTAACTGGAGCCACGATGGTAGTAGGCTGTGCCATGAAATAATCTCCAGTGGCCCTCTAATGTATGGATTCCTCCAAGGGAAATGAGTGGTTGTCTGCAGTTTGAGAAGTCCATCCACCTTGCTAAAAAGCAGGTCTAATATTAAGAACAGTGAAGATTAATGGCCAAATACATCATTAAGTAGCAAGCTAGACCAATATTGCTGCTGACAGCAGTATATTCATTTCTACCTCCCTCTCAGCAGCTAAATTAAAGGCTGCCGCCCAAGAAGAACACAGAGAGACATAGCTCATCACTTTTTGCATGTGCTTTTGTATTGCGCCTGCAAAAATGGAACTTTCCCAAAAAATTACTGCCAAGTCCTTCTCAAACACACCACTAATCTGTAGGTGCAACTAATTTACGTTCCCATGCTAATTGGGTGTTTCTCTCAGCAAATGGCCAATTACATGCCTAATAAGCCATTTCTGGATACAAAAAAATCTAATTTGTGTGCACAACCATGCTAACTATGAACCAAAATTAGGCGTTGGGTTTTGCAAGCCTTCTCCTTGTTACCCACATAGCCTGCTTGTGATCTAACAAAGGCATCAGAAGCTGTGATGCTCTTTAACCACTCATTTGATGTAACTGCCCAAAATCAGCTGCAATTTCACACCCAAACACTTGCTGATGTTTACACAACAAGAGTTTTCCTTCATTTTTAGTACTCAGTCTTTCACGGCTAGCGTGCACTTCGCTGAAGAGCTTGATGCAACACCTGTTTCTCCACGTTTTTCTACTGAGACTCTGAGAAGTGTTTGGTGGTGTCCACTGAGCAGACCTCTGCCAGCAGAAAGCACATCAGGAGAACACTGAATGTTTGCAATAGTACCTGCTCTGGTTTGATGGGCTCGGTTGTTGTGAAAATGTCAGAATAATGTTGCCTCTCGAAGACTCGATCCAACACTTCTAGCTGCTGCTGGGTGAAAATGTCTCCTCGCATCTGTTTCCGAAGAAAATCTCTGCCTGGGAGAGAATGGCCATTTGGTACCGGAGATTCCTGAATACCTTTCAAAGAGGAGAGAGAAGACAGAGAATAAGTAGGTATCACAATGATGAAACCTACAGAGCAGTGTCTTATTTTGTCCCTTGCACAGATGTGGTTACTGGTATGGTGACACCATCGGACTCTTTGATCGAAGGTTACAAGCAAGACACGTTGCCAGAAGATGCACTGGCCAGTCTTCCATTTACAGCCAACCCTCCGCACAATTCACCATCCCTGATTTCACACATAGGTTAAGGGCAGGACAAAGGATAATCGTCACATCTTTGCTCACATCACTTTTACTGCACCACCTGAGAACCTGTCTGTTCATGGTCCGGATGCCGGGGGCATGGGAGGATAAGTACACCACCTGATGCTCTACAGTCACAGTCAGCTTGGGTCAGCTCCAGCAGACCCACTTTGCCCAGTCACCGCCCACACACTTCACGCCCTTCCTGTGGTACCCGAAGTCTGGCTCAGCCCCATCGCATGTTCTGAGCTATGGTGTGCTGTGTCGGGAAGCAGGGACTCCCTGTCCAGCACCCCCTCCCTCTGGCAGCAGCAGCTGGCCAGACAACCTCCAAAACACAGGCACTACCCACGCCATACTGAGATGAGGTGTCCCTGGGGCTCAGAGTCACCACTGCAACACCCTCCGCAGGGCCTGAGCCGGTGCACTCTCCTGGCTCTGCAACCTCACTTCGTATTTCTTAAGCTACTAGCATGACAAAAGCCTGGGCTCCAAGGCATGTTTTTGTCTCCCCATTGGCAGAGATTTTTAGCAGAAGTGACTGCCCATGGCTGAAAAGCCATGAGACAAGTTTGAGAAATGTTTGGATTGGCAGTTCAAAAAGACTCTTGCAATACAGGGGCTTGTTTCAATTTGCTTTTTGCAGATTCACAGTGGTTTTCTACTTTTCCTTCACCTGTCAGTGATAGAAATGTATCTTTTATGAACTGAAAGCTGAGGTCTGCAGTATTCCCAGGACTCCAGGAGGTGGAACTCCAGGAACAACAGTAAATATCAGATTTCTTCTCCAGATGGCAACACCACAGTACACAGAGGGAGGAAACATTTTAAAAATAGCATCTTGCTGCCAAGATAGTTTTGAGGAGCAGAATTCAAATGCATCCTTAACAACAAGATTTTCATGAGTGTTGCAGTGGCTTACTGTCCAAGTAGTGTGCAGAGGAATAACATCACTCAGACCTCCTCAGGCAGATTCTGCATCAAGTGTTTTAACAGCAAGGATCAGAGGCAATCTGTGCAAAGACACCCTGCTGCTGCAGACACCAGTTTTGTCCCCAGACATGTGCTGGCCATCAGTAACATGGGTGATGCCCAGCGGACAAGATTTTTCACAAAGGACTACTGATTTGAGATCATCCTTCAGCCCAGCTGGATTTTGCAAAAAATGCTGTGTATCCAGAAAACCAAGTGGCTTTGAGACACATCTCTCACCCTGGGGGACTGACACACAGAAATACTTTTTCAACCTCAGTCACTCTCTGTAACAAACCACTTACACTGAACAAGCTTTCGATGTTAGCAATTGATGCTGGAAACTTATTCTAAATTTTAGTTCATCAGTTGAGGGAACAACAGCTTTATATTTACCTGTATAGACAGTCATGCAACTTAAATCAAGAGTAGACAATGTTGGCCTTTGTAAAGTGCAAGGATCAGTTTATCCCACACAGGAAACAAACCCTGAACCTGTCCTCTGAATAGAAAGTCTAAACATATGTACAGAGCTGTGAAAAAATATGAAGGGATATAAAAGCACAGTGTATCTTTAAATTCCTTTTTTTTTTTACAATTCTACATCAAATAATGTCTAATAGACCTAGTGCCGGGTTTAGTCAACCATGGCTTATAAAATTAAAATTCTGGTTGCTAGCTGCATGGTAGCAAAAGGCCGGGGAGACCCTGTCTCTGGAGCACAGAAACACTGGCTTTAAATTTCAGGTTAAACTAATGTTATTCACAATTTGGCATCAAAGTTAGAGCTTTATGCCGTTTTGGTCTAAAGGGGGTGATGAAAGGGAATGAAATGATCCAAGACGTGGTATGACCTGGAAAATGTTCTTGGCGACGCCAGTACAGTTTGTGCATTGTTTATACACCCAGAGATCAGGTGTATAATGAGACCCCGTCGTATTTAAATACGGAGCAGCCAACTTGCGTTTCGCCGGCAACTTATATTACGGAACACGGCTCTAGATTTTTGAGGGGTGAATAAGCTGGAAAAGAGGAGCGCGATGAAGACGAAGCCTTAGCTGGGGAGAGGCGCTGGGGCCGGGCTGGGAGCAGCATCGTGCTGGGAGCTGGGCTCCCACCCCAATCCAGGAGCACAATGTCCAGAGGGGCGGCTCGGGAAGGGCATGGACAGAGAACCACTCAGTGCCCGTGGAGCCAGCTCGGAGACGTCCATCCCCAGCTGCCCTTCCTTCAAGGGGCAGCGAGGCAGGGGACTGCCCCAGGTGCCTGCCACCAAAGCATCCTGAGAAATATGAGGAAGAGGAGGAGATCGCCCTCTGCAAAGGAAATGCACAGACAAACACCAAACCGGAGAGACCTGGGAGCGAGCCAGCAGGTGAGGTGCCTTGCCGCACAGCACCGGGCAATATGGCAGGGGTGAAATCACATGGAGGTGGTGGTGGGGCTCTGGAGGGGTCTGGTCTCAAGGTCAGGACTTGCTACGGTGCTGGAAGCACCACCTGCACGGTCAGGCAGAGAGGGCCGCCCCCCCACCCCATCCACGCGTCTCTGCTGGCACCTCCGCATGCCCACCCAGGGATCCGAGGTGGGATCAGCCTCTGAGCCGGGCTTCCCAGCGCAGCCGGGCTGTGCTGAGATGAAGGAGCAATGCACATAGGGGAGGGGCCGAGGCAAGAATGGGGCAGAGCTGGGACCAACAGGATGGCTTTCACCGCCCAGACGATCCAGCACCTTTGTGAGAGGGGTCCGGGAACCACCCAAACCTGACTCACCCTCATTATCGCTCCTTCTCCGCATCCCGTTAGTGAAGGGATAGCTTGTTCTTTTACACTGTGCTTCCCAAACTCGGACTAATTGCAGATGAGTGCTGCACTTCACTGCACAAGTAAAGGACTTTCTATACGCTGCACATGACACCTGAAAGTTCGTGAAGGTCTTTGGGATGCATTTGGCTGTTAGACATTATATAAATGTGAGATAATTACCATTAGCATTATGCATTGTTTGAATACACTAGAATATCTTCGATAATTAAAATACTGTTGGCAGGTTTGAAACACTTTGGGTAATAAATAGGCTCCAGGGAGTGGTAAAAACATTTTTCATATAATCAATGCACCCACCTACGAGGGTTATGTTTTGTTGACAGTAGCACTACGTGTGTACCTACCTACTCTGCAAAACAATTAGGTCCGATGGCATCTTTCCAGAAATGCTAATGAAAAGCACAGTTATAATATTCTCCTTAACACGAAACAGGATATTCTTCTCAGACAAATGTTTCATCCCGCATCTCTAGCAGATCACGCAGATGGGGCAAGGTGGTGCTGTTAGACCACAACTTTCTGAGCTACCTGGGATGCAACACACTGCCCTCCCAGCACGAGGCCAGAAGCATCACGCCTCCTGGGGATGCACCAGCAATCTCTGCATCCAGATCTGCCCTGATGGCCCTGCGAGAGCCCGTGCCTCCTGCTCTGCCAGCACCAAGCTCCAGAGCGTACCGGACCCGCGCCAGCTGCCTCCCCGCTGGGCTGACCCAAGTCCCTCCCAGGCATCCAGCCCGGCTCTGGACGCCAGCTCAGCTCTTCCTAGGCTCGCACAGCTCGGTGCGTGATCCAGCTTGCAATCTGCAGCTGGAAGACTCGCCGAGTCTGCCACACCTTTGCATGGGGCAGAGTCCCAGTGACACCTCCCTGTTTCCAAATTTACCGGTGGGCGTTTGTGTGGTGCAGGAAAAAGCAATCGTTTCTCACCCTGAACTGCATGGACGCCTGCTTCCCTGTTCGAATTTCACCCAGAAAAATGACCCGTGGATGCACAACAGAAGTCAGGCACTCTCCTAAAGAAACTGGCCTGACTTGAACAGCTGTAGGCTCACACAATGTTAATATTACACACCAGCAAAGATTCCCTATAGCTAACCTCAGTCTGAACAGTCTAGGAAGAGTTAGGCGCAGAACAGGTCCACGTCTGAGAAGAGGTACCATGCACGGTCTTGCTGACGAAACGCTACCTGAATGGTGTGGCTGTCATCCAGAAATACTATGTCTTCGTTAATTAAGAGCAAGTTATCTTCTGGAGACCTAAGCAAACGGCAAAATCAGTTTAAAGAATTTGATAAATTGTGATCTAATTTTTTAGCGTACTTTTACAGTTAAATACTTGTCCAAGACATGTTTTCTGAAACAGCAGGAGAATATCTGAAATGGCCAAATACACCTAAAACAGATTTTTAGTGATACTCACCACGTAAGACACTTGATTTAAAATAGTGTTTTGCTTATACATTTCTGCAACTACCGCCCACAATAAGGCGAACAAATGACCCTAGACCCTACCTTCACAAAACACTAGAGCATGTTTAAAATCCCTAAAGCTTAGTATTAGAAAAAAGATCAACTCCACCTTGCCTTTTTTTATTCAGAGAGGGACAACAGCACAATTTAATTACTGCATTATGAAGTGTGGCTGTCAAACACACAGGATAGACCCTGCCCTGGTCTAAACGAGTGCAGCTCCAGTAAAGGCCCTCAGCCAGGTGACAGCGGCTGAGGAATTGGTGCCATTCACAAAAACAAATGGAATAATATTTCCAGTGTTATTAATAACAACGATGTACCATGAAGTGCACAGCTCCATGGTACAAGTCTGGTGCGATGCTCTTCTGAAGAAAAAAAGAATCTTCGGGTTTCAGGTTTTTGGGTTTGGTTTGTTTTTTTTTTTAAAAAACGGGGTTTTACAGGGTTAATCAAGGAAGTAAATAGCTATTGCCATGAACAGCCCATATTCATAAAGGACATGGTTTCTGTCTCTAATTTGTACTGTCCAACTTCATTACCTGGTATCATACCTAATTACTCCACCTTATAGGGAAATGCAGGCTAATTAGGAAGGATGTTATTCACCACATTTAAAACATTATGAAGCAAATGAAATATTACCAGGAGGCAAAAAGGTGATTTGTTTCCTTGTAGCATGCCTGTAAATTAGTCCAGAGAAGATAAAGACTTTGTTTAATTACCATTTGGAAGGCTTTGTTTGAAACATAATCTGAATTTTCATGCCACCTTCCCGGGATTGCGTGCATTTGGCAGGCAGCAGCCTCATGCTCTTCCCAATGAAGCGCTAGTTTCAGACAGCATACGTGGTGGGAGTTCTTTGCATTTACACTGTTTGAGTTTTCTAAGCACTGTTATTTATTTTTTCAAAGGACAGGACAGTATCACTAAAAAAGAAGCTTTATATTTTGGAGTGTATACAGCTGATCATCGCGCAAATATTTTCAAGAGAAATCACTATATTTCACGAAGATAGGTATGGGTTTTGTCGTAGATCAAAGTGAGAAGGGGGGGGGGGAAGATAAATCATCACAGATCCAAAAATACTTTTCATTTGGAGAAGATATCAGGCCATTTCGATGGCACTGATAGAGTCTCTGCTCTGTCTCCATTACCCACTGAAGGCAGCCGGAGTCAGGAGCTGACTACGCTAGATTATATTCCCTATAAGATGGTCACCAATATATATATATATGATCTTCAACCTCTATTGATTGACCAATTTCACAAGCAAAGACTGGTGAAATGAAGCTGAAATGAACATCATGCTTTAACTCATTGAACCCATCAGGCCTGAGTTAATCTCACTGCCCACTGTCTCTGATAGAATTCAATTGATCAATCATGTTTCGGTGATAGTACCATTTCAGTGGCTTATTGCTTCTTCATTTCAAGGCTTGACCTGTTAGATATACTTGGACCATCTCTGCTCCTCATGGAGACACAGAGACCAGCATCTGCTGACGGCAGTACACTGTCCTGCCTCCTCAGGCTTCGAAAAACTCGGCGGGGGGGTTGCTGAACAATCCCACCTTTGCGTTCTGCTTGTACGGGTATTTTACTGATTTCGCAGTCGGGATGGGCGTGAGGACACAAGAAGCCTGCGTGGCCCAAGCCCCCCGCCCTCCGGCCAGCGCCCACCACCTCCCACCCCACGCCATCCCCCACTTGGACAAGCAGGGAGAACGCTGGTTCTGTGCTCCAGCCCCCAGGTACGGCACAAGCTGCAAACCGGCCCCTGAGCCCGCGCATTTCCCTGGGGGATGGCCCCAGCCGGACACTGCTCAGCCCACCCGCAGACCCTGCGGCAGGTGGTCTCCACACCTGCGGCTAGCACTGGATGGCAGGGGGTCTTCAGCCATTTCCCACCCGCTGTTTAAATGCACGGCAGCCTGGGCATGCCCCGCGTGCCCCCAGCCTCCCCTCCATTCTGCCCTTCACTCTCGACAGTAACCTGGTGCTGCTGGAGCCAGGGGCCGCTCAGGCTCTGCTGCCACCTTGGTCCCAGCTGCCCTCGCCCCAGCCAGCAGCAACAGGGGGGGTCACCAGCTCTCGGCAAGGTGCCTTCACCCCGCGCAGGGTCTTGTGCTGCGTCTCGCCAGCTCCCAGCGGTGAAGCCTCGGCACGCCGCACCGCTCGCAGCAGCACCCGTCTGCTGTGCAGAGCGCTTCTGCAGGTGCAGGTGGCTGCCCGGTGCCCGCACACCCAGCGCTGTGCTGGCACCGGCTCCAGGAAATGGAAGAAGTAAGATGGAAGTATCTGAGCTGCATCATCGGCCTGTCAGCGCTGGTCTTCCTCAAATGCTCAGCAGCACAGCGATTAGCACTTTCATCATCAACCAGCCACCTCTGGTCTTTCACTTAGAAGCGGTGGAGCTCCTCTCCATCCTCTCCATGTGAGAACATTTGCTTCTGCTCTCTAGGACAGCTGGAGGTCCCACCTGATGCACAAGCTGGAGCCACACTGTATACCCACAAGATGTACGAGCTATAGGCGTGCCTATACACCCACGAGATGCCACCCTGCAGTGTTGTTGCACAGCCAGGGTGCAACCCCATAGCTGCAAAGCTGTGCCACCAAGCATCACCAAAAAAGGGGGTTTTATTTAACAGATCTCCCATGAGATTATAGCTCATCGATATATATAGCGCTAGAGTGATTTTAATCCCACAGTAGCCAAGTCAATAGAAATTTCAATTTCGATAGAAATTTTATTATGTGTCTCCTAGTTTGTGCTAGGAAAGCCCTGCAGTCACCACCATGCCACACCGGAGAGGCTAGCAAAGGCGTGGTGGGACCCCGCACCTCGGCAGCCCTAACGCTCGTGATCCTGACAGCCTATACATCTGAACAAACACTTGTGCAAATAGTGCCACTGAGTGGAGCAGGATTGCTTGTGCACCTGCAAGGGCCGTCGGGCAGGACGGGCTCCACTCACGCCGCGAGCTCTGCACGCGCAGGATGCAGCCCCGCCACCGCTGCGCGACGCCCCGTTTGCCGGCAGGTTGATGGTGGCAGCGGGCTGGAGGGCTGCCAGCCGGGTCAGAGCAAGCCCTGCTGTGCTGCTGCTTCCCCGTGAGCTGCAGACCGACCCGGGGCAGGCCTGGGATTGCTCTGCTGCGCAGCGGCTGCAGCAAGGGCTGCGGAGGCGGAGGGGAGCCCGGCACCCCAGGGCTCTCCGGGCCGTCCCCTGCGGTGCTCCGGGACAGCGGCAAAGCTCGCCACGAAGACGTGCCAGAGGGGATCTTGGCACACAGGAGACGGCGATCTGCTGAGCAGCACGGGGTTGTCGTCCATAGCATCCAAAGGCTGCAAGCCATCAGCCCCCACGCAACACCCTCGAGGAGCCACGGTCATACCCACGGCCGCCGTGGCAGAGCTCACCTGCCGACGGTGGCTCAAGGGAGCGATGGAGCTGCTGTGGGTTTTGTGATTGCTCTAATGATGCAGTTTTATGTATAAAAAACAGCAAAAATTATGTCAATGATACCTCCCCCCTCCTCAGTGGGGAATTCCGAGGTGCGGAGGCAGAAGGTAAAAGGAAGAGGCTGAGCAGGATGGAGTGGACAGCGGGCACATGCAATCCCCCCGTAGCTCCCGGGGCCTCAGGGGACCGCAGGCACCCGGACAGGCCCCTGGGACAGCAAGACCCCTCTGCCAGCTGCAGCATGATGTAGGAACGGGCTTATGTTATGACTTCTGTATTATTTAAGGGGAGATATAACTGCAGTAATGATATATACATAAAATGTCAGGACAAGTTTATCAACAAATGATTGCAAAAAACTGACCCTTTTCCTAATCTGTTTTTGTAAGCTGTGTTCAGCAGCAAGCTGTGGAGACACGCTCTTTATGCAATGTACTCCCAGCTCAAAGTGCGTCTTTAAATGGCTGTTATAAGCTCATTCAAGCAATTTTAGCATAGTTTATACCTACTTCCACACCACGCTATAACACATCCTTTCCTGATTTCTTTCAAAAAATCATTTCTAGATATGCTTGGGTGACACAGACCAGAGCAGGCTGGAGATGAAATTGTGCTCTGCGTATCTTTGGAAATGCCAAACTGGTCTCTGGTTATGACCGACTGGGAGATGATTTACAGCTCTGAAAATCTGACAGCCAAAGCAAAAAGCAGTAGTAGGATATGCAAACGCAGCCCGATGGGGTCTGTGCAAAGAGGAGAGACCACTCAGTACCATAACTCTGGGGCATTTGTTTTCCTGGTGGAGCAAAACACAGCAGACACTGGAGCAGAAAATGGACCCATGAGAGCCGGTGGGAAGCTTGCACACCGCGAGCGGCTGGCATTGCATTCCCTGCAGCAGCTACAGCCTGCGTGGACCCGACAGAGACTGCCGAACTTCTGCCCTCCCCAGGAACTGACATCTGATGAGAAACATACAGGTTATTTAACTGCCATCAGTCAAAATTAATCTTCCCGTGCGAGCTTAAAACAGCAAAGCAAAATTTCCACATAACACTTCGAATTCTTCACAAAGCACTATGTGGGAAACTTACCCAGAGAAAATAAAAGCGGTGAAGACCTCACCTGCATCCCACCCCCTTGATGAGCTGAACTTAGAAGCACCAAGAGCACTGCTGCCTCCCAGCAGGCTGACCACTGGCAAAGCCTTCCTCCACTGCACTGCCAAAGACCTTGGCAAAGCTCCTAAGAAATGCAGAACACTCCCAAGCAGCGATGCTACCCTTCCTAAAATGTAAATTCCTAAAAGACATTAAAACAGTACCACCAGCCTATGGCAAGGCTGGATTTACTACATGCAAAGGAGAGAGAAAGACTGCAGAGGATGTAGCTCGCTCCACCAGCAGCATGGCTGCAAGCTGCAGAAGGACGCTGCGCACCCTCCAACAAGTGGAAGGTGTCCGTCCACACTCTGCCTTCAATTAGCCACAAACAGCACTCACAAAAAGCCGTCGATACCTGCAGACTCCTCTTGTGCATAAATCAGGTAAAGCCTTATTTTATGAAATCAAGAACTGTGGTCCCCAGCCTGCAAATGTGCATGCTTACAACGAAGCAAAGTAACGTCTCAAGTGAAGTCAGCATAATGGCTTCCAGGTACAATGCAAAACTCAGAAATAAACCAGTTATAAAATATAACATAATATGCCCCTACAGCTTTTTACAAGTTACACAAAGTGCAAGTTTAAGGATATTTTGAGATATTTTTTCCACATGCGTTAGTCAGGAGAAATTAACTTTTAAAGATCCTCCACAGCTGCGTAACGTGGGTTTTTACACCTCAAAAATTTCCGTTTACTTCTTACATCCAGGAGCTCCATCTGTGCCCCCATCTTCCTTCAGCTTCACTTTCTGTCTGCTTGAGCGCAGGTGCACTCTCCCACACCGGCCGCAAGCCGGCCGCATCCCCAGGCCTGGGTCCACCGTGCCATTTCATGCTTAAACGGCACGCAGCACAGAGGCCAGGATGCAGGTGCTGCCAGGCACGCTGCTGTTACTGCTGGCTGTGCAGCACCCGCTACCTGACTTGGCAACACCAGCGGAGCACGGCGTTTCCCCATGCTCCGTCCTCCTCCGAGCGAAGGCGGATGATGGAGAAGGTCCACCAAACTGGCTCCTGGAGGAGAGATGCTGAGACGGTTTCTGGATCACACTGAAGGTGGCTGCTGCCGTTAGCCAGATACAGGAGTGCGGAGCATGGTTGGTGGGACGATGCCCAGTCTGCGCCTGTGAGCAGTTCCCCCAGGGACGCCCACCACCACGGCACTCATAACGCAGTTTGCTGCCCGCAGCACGGTCCAGCAGCTCCCGCGGTCAGGGAGGTGTCCCACCATGCCCAGGGGGACAGCGCTGACGAGACGTCCTCCCAGCTGAGCCCACCCTGCACAGGGAAGCCTCGGGCATCCCCCAGCCCCAGCCACCTCCCCCAGAAGACAGGGCACAATGCTGCTGCCACCGCCCCAGCTCTCACGGCTGCGATTTGGGAGGCGCTGTCTGCCCGCATGGGAGTTGCTGTGAAGGAACAGGATGAGCAGAGCAAAACCCTGTGCACCAGCGCTCGCAGGTCTCAGCCCTGGTGTGAACGGGCAGGCACACGCTTGCTCCGTGCTCCAGACACAGGGTGGAGGCAGCGACATGCCAACTTCAACAGCCCTCAGCACCCTCCTCTGCTCCTGCAACACCGTACCCGTCGAAGGCGGACGGGTCTCAAACAGGAAATTCAGCCGCTACCATTTCTGACCCCCACCTAATTTCACGTTGAGGAGGAGGAGAAGGAGGAGACAGCACACAGGGAGCAGCCCGCAGCCTCAGGCAGGCGGGGGAGACCCTTTCACGGCAGCATTGGCACTTGGTTGTCTTTTGCAGGTTGCTGCGGCATCAGTCCCTGTCAGTGTCCCCAGCACGCTCGGGGATCTGCTCTCGCCGCACTCATGTCCTGAGCTGAGCCCAGCGCAGCTCCAGCCCGGAGGGTTCCCGTCCGGCCCAGCAGGACGGTTGGAGGCAGGTCGGGGGAGAGGTGCTCACAGCACATGCATGGGCACAGGAGGTCGTCACATTGGTTGGATTAACCGCAAGGGCAGTTAAACCTCATGTTTGTTTTTATTATCACTGTTTTAGCTTTCTAAATGCACTCGTGCTTCCACACTCTTGGCTTTTTTAAAGCTGCAGAGCAGAAGACAACAAAAAGCGTGCATTGGTATACATACACTTGAGGTGGTTAGTCTTCTGGATATCATCTTACGAGGCAGCTAAGGATCATTTGTGGCTGCTCTGCTTGGCCTGGCTTATTCCCCAGCTGGTTGCAATGGCGTGAGCTCTTCCACTTTGGACGCCCTGCCGAGAGCTTCAGTTTAAAGCCCGCCTCACCAAGTTGACCAGACTCTCTCCATAATCTTGGAGAGGTCGTGGAGGTCAGGGGACACCCCAGAAGACTGGAAGAAGGCTGATGTTAATCCCATCTACAAGAAGGGCTTAAAGGAGGATCCAGGAAATTATAGGCCCATCAGTCTTACTTCAGTCCCTGGGAAAGTTGTGGAACGAATCCTCCCAGGGGCTATCACAAGCCAAGTGAAGCACATGACTGGGAAAAGCCAGCACAGATTTACCAAGGGCAAATAGTGCTTGAGAAACCTGATGGCCTTCTACGACAAAGTCACCTGCTCAGTTGATGCGGGGCGAGCAGTGGACATTGCCTACCAGGGTTTCTCCAAGGCTCTCAGTAGCTTCCCACAGCCTTCTCCTAGAGCAACTGATGTGTTACGGTCTAGTCAAGTGGTCTGTGTGGTGGGTGGGGAGCTGGCGGACAGGTTGCACCCCAAGGGTGGTGGTGAATAGCTCCTTTTCAGACTGGCAACCTGTCAGAAGTGGGGTCCCCCAGGGATCCGCACTGGGCCCAAGAGTGTTTCTTATCTCCATAAGTGATCCGGATGATGGGATCGAGTGTACCCTGATGAAGCCCGACAATGATACCAAACTGAGTGGGGAAGTGGACGCTTGGGAAAGGAGAGCCACCCTGCAGGACGACCCAGGGAGGCCGGAAGAGTGGGCTGACAAGAACCTAATGAAGTTCAGCAAGGACAAGTGTGAGGTCTTGCACCTGGGAAAACGTTATCCAGGAGTGCAGCACAGGCTGGGATCTACCCGGCTGGGGACCAGCTGTGGAAAGGAACCCAGGGGTCCTGGTGGAGAATAAGCTCAATACGAGTGAAGAGTGCGCTGCTGCTGTGACAAAGAAAGCCACCAGGACGCTGGGGTGCATCAACGAGGGAATCAGCACCAGAGATAAAGAAGCCATTATCCCACTCTACTCAGCGCTTGTCAGGCCACACCTGGAATACCATGTTCAGTTTTGGTGTCTGCTATGCCAAAAAGATGTGGACAGGCTGGAGACGGTCCAGAGAAGGGCTGCAAAGATGATCCAAAGACTGGGAAGCCTGCTATATGAGGAAAGGCTGAGAATACTGGGTTTGTTCAGCCTGCAGAAAAGAAGCTTAGGGGAGACCTTATCACCATGTTCCAGTATGCAAAGGATGACTGTGAAGAAGACGGAGACTCCCTTTTTACAAGGAGTCACATGGTAAACACGAGGGTTAATGGGTAGAAGCTACCGTTGGGGAGATTCCGACTGGACACAAGAGGAACATTTTTCATAGCGAGGACAATCAGCCATTGGAATAATCTCCCCAGGGAAGTGGTGGATTCCCCAACATTGGACACTTCTAAGGTTCAGCTGGATGGGGTGCTGAGCCATCTTGTCTAGACCAAGCTTTTTCCAAGAAAGGTTGGACCGGATGATCCTCGAGGTCCCTTCCAACCCGGTATTGTATGATTCTACGATTCCATGAAAAAGGCAGTCGGTGACCCAATGAAAATGACATCTCCCTGTATATGTCTGTATCTTACAGTTCTGCCTTAAATATTCTGATGCACTGGACATGGAACAGAATTCATCAATCAAGATTTTACTTTCAAGAAAAAGCAGTGTAGCTCTTTGCTAATTACAGTAATTAATTAGTGCCACCTAAACATTAATTATTTATCCTGCAGGAAACTCAGCAACCTACAGTACAACTTCCTTGGCACTGTGCTTATCACATGGATGCCCTTATTAAGCAAGCATGGAGGAATATCAATCCTTGTACTTCTGTTATTTCAAAGCCTGCTTTCATTCACAGGGAGGCTGAGCGGGTCACTTTTTGGGCTGTGTCACAGGAATTCTGGCAACGATCTCTCAAGCAGGCGAGCCTGCTCCTGCAGCCTCGCTTGAGACAAGCAGGCTGGGAACAGCCCCACCGCACCACCAGCCGGGGCTGCCCTCTCGCTCATGTCTGCACCACCTTTCCTAAGCTCGCTTACTCCCCTCCCATCTAATGGGATAAATCCTCCAGGAAAAATAAAAAAATTTAACAATATATACATATACATGGCTAGAGCTTGGCAAATTATTTTTGAAGACTGATGTATCTGAATGTTCCCCCTCTGTTCCCAACAGCCAGATTTGGGCAAACCAACAACTTCTAAGAATCAGTAATTGTGGTCTGGGAGCAAATGCCCAGCAAGGCAGACACAGGTCTTGCCTCTCTGCGTTTGCTTGGTGCCACAGCAGCCAAGGGCAGGGGAAACAATTCTGACTGTGCTGCAAACCTGCAGCAACAGGGAAATTTTTGAGGCTTTTTCTTCTGTAGCTGATTAGAGTGAAACTGAATCTTGTTTGCAGGCAGGGATCATTTCTGAAGAAGTGCGTGACAGAAAACCCTACTGGGGAAAATCCTGAACGTGTGGAGAGAGCCCATCCCGAGACTTTCAAATAAGAGCTATTTTAGCTTTCCAGTTCAAAATAATTTTAGTGTTTAAATATAAAGTAATCAGCTTATATAGAATCACAGAATCACTGCAGCTGGAAAAGACCCTTAAGATCATCGAGTCCAACTGTAAAGCTAACACTGCCAAGCCCACCGCTAAAGCATGTCTCTCAGCGCCACATCTACAGATCTTTTAAATACCCCCAGGGACGGTGACTCAGAGCAGCCCTCAGCAGCCTGTTCCAGTGCCTGACAGCCCTTTCAGTTAAAACATCTCCCCTAGTACCCAGTCTAAACCTGCCCTGATGCAGCGTGAGGCCGTTTCCTCTCGTCCTATCATCTGTCTATATAGATCTATATTTCTATATCTGTCTATCTATATACACGTATATACAGGTATTAAAAAGTAAATAAGCCTTCACTCCTCAGGACTGACCAAGCCCAGGCACCCGCCCCTCCTCGCCCGCCACGTGTTCCCGTTCCAAGAGCATCCTCTGGCCCCGGCAGGTCTCGCTCCAGTGTGTCAGCCTTCCTTGCAGTGTACTGCACTGCTGTCCCTGCTAGTGGCTCAGCATGTCACGCGGAGCGCAGGATGCTTTCTGAGCCATTCTTCTCCTTGCTAGTGCAAATGTACGTAACAACTACAGCAACACATATTTAAAAAATATCAGTGTTTTAGGTGTGAGCAAACTCTTCAAATTATTTTCTACGGCTTGTGCAAGGCACGACTATTCCTCACGATAGCATTTGTGTAAAATGCTTTGCAAAGGAAAAAAAATATAGGGAGAGTTTGCAGGGTTTTTAAGACAAATTAGCTTTGGTTAATCAAAAACTGAAAATATCTCCAACTTTGTACTTTGTGATGAGCGCCAAATAGTTAAATAAAGGAGAAGCACTTTTCCTTTAGAAATATTTACGGAATCTCTAACAGGGGTTCATTCTAAATTTTCCCAGTTTTACTTCCCCAACTCTGTTCCTGACTTTATTTAGCACACTCAGGACGCGTGTCGCCTAAAACTTTTCTTCCTCACATACATGGACGTACATAAACATTTACACATAGCCACGGGTCCTTCACAAGGCATGCTCTGCAAAGCTGCGACCACCCTCCCACCCCCCAGCTAAAGCTAGCGCCAACAGGATGAAACCATGCACAGTGCACAGAAATGGGTGGTTTGCATCACTCTGCTTCCAGGTGAAATATGTGAAACAGACTTTTTTTTTTTTAGAAAAAGAAAAGAAAGAAAGAAAACTTGCAATGTGCAACACTAACTCTGCTACCGTTGCGCAGCAGGCACGAGTGCAGGGGCTGGGGTGAGGGTGCGGAGCAGGGGGGTCGGTTAGTGAGGCCATTACCTCACCCGGTAGAAAAAGGAGGGTCCCTCCAGCAGCACACCAGCACCCATTGCTGTTTTTCCTCCCCCCAAAGACGGCGTGGCAGCTCCGTCCGTAGCTGCAGACGGACCAACAGCTCAGGGTCCGCTCTGCCACCGCCACTGGGATGAGCCGGGAGCGCGCTGGCAGCACCCCGCACCCGGCATCATCCCCTCGCTGCCCACCCGCGCCGGGCGAGCCCGGGTGCCACCGGTTCCCGTCTGCCGTCGCACCCTGCACCCGGCCCTCGGGAAGGCGCCCCGGGGCTGCCCACCAGGCTCCAGCACCTCCCCGTGCCGCGGAACACGGGCACCGGCCGTTACCATAACACACTCGACTGTTCTCAGCAGTGCTCCAGCAAATAAAGCCATTAATTACGGTCTCTCCCTCAGCCGCCATTGGCTGGAGCGGCAATCAATGCGCAACCCCTCATTGCCTGCGCTCGGGGAGCAGAGACAGATGCCATAAAAATGATCCGCAGCCCGCGCCGAGCCCCGCCAGCATGGCGGCAGCAGGCTGCGCCAGGAACGGCCGCCACGCTGGTTCAACACGCGACGCCGTATTTATTTGGCCTGCCGCAGCCGTGGGGGAAAGCATCCCATTAGGCGATTATTTTTATCTTATAACGTCAATTTACTTATACTGATTGGCTTCCTGCCGCCAAATATCAATTAAATCGCAAATGCCTGCTGAAGCTTATTTTCTCTCTCTTTCTTTTTCCCCCCATTTCCCTTCCTTCTTTCTCTCTCCCCTTCTTTTCCTTAAAGAGAGAGAGAAAGAACCCTATGTTTGAACATAATTTAATTTATTTCCCTTTCCATATCTCAAAGGAAAATCTATATCTCCCCCTGGAAGGCCATTTGCCCTCTGTTATTGGGAGCTGAGGTATCACAGCACTGGGCAATTTGTTTCAACTGACTATTGGCAGCCCATCAGGACTCCTCAGGACCTCTGCTATCTCAATGCAATTGTATCTGGTATTGCCATTTATGATTTGTTTTTAATAGCTGCCAGCACCCACCAGACGGACGGGTTTCAGTCCTCCCATGGCGAGCCCACACCATTCCCTCCCGCGGTGGCCGCCACCTCTCCCGCGATGCTCATCAGCTGCTGGCAGAGATCTCCCCCCGTCCCGTTGTCAGAGACCTTCATTAGCTCGGGCTGCCGCTCCCGAACAGCTGTATTTCAGGAGGCGATGGGGTGGCCAGAGCTGCTGGAGGCCATGAGCCGTTTGGTGACACACCGCTGCGTGAGCAGGCAGACTCTGACACGTGGCGAGCCGGCGCGGGGAGCAGGACCCCCTGCGGCGGCTGCGGGTGGGATCCCCCCGCCTTGCGGAGGGGACGGGGGCTGCATCTGTGTGCACTTGCTACCCCTTTCCCACCACAGCAGCGCTCGGTCTCCTCTCACCTGGAGACAAGACATGGCACCTCGTGGTGCTTAGGTACCAAAGCAACGTGTGAGACACTTTCCCCTGGCTGCTGCGACCTTCCAGAACCGGTGATGACTGCCAGCACGAGACCCCAAAACATCCCTTTTCACATGCAAACTAACACCCCATCACAACGTCCTACTGCGGAGCACAAGTCCTCTGCCTGTGCCTGCAGCAAGAGGGAAAGGGGATGGGACCGAGGGACACTAAAGGGGTTGGAGGGCTGACAGATGAGCATCAGTCATAAAAATGAACATCCCCAGCAGCCAGACGTCAACAGCAGTGGTGGGGTCTAGAGGGTGACCAGGAAGGTAAAGCAGAGCAGAAGTGCAATCAGAATGAGCAGGTGAACGCTAATCAGCAATGAAGAGGTGAAGTCCCTCAGATGCAGAGCATACCCGGCCCACGGGCACCTGGCAGGACCAAACCCCACCTGCCCTGCTCTGCCCACGCCACCTTCAGCTTCCCGCAGAGCATGTGGGATCACCCAGGGAAAAGCAGGGGAGAGCAAAAGCCCATGAAAACGGTCCAACAAAAGCAGTTACAGCCTCTCTGGATGCAGAGGGAGCCACTACTCATAGGTCTCCATCACTCCCCTGTGTTGTGTACACACACTCGGTCCATGTGTGGGTGGAGAATGTGGGGAACACAGAGGTAAATCACAAGTACAAATACATCGCCACACACACGCATTCCTCCAGCTAAGCACAATACCCAGCAAAAGGGAATGGATCATACCAGCCTGAACACTGACACAGCTTTGCCTGTCAGGCCACCGTGCTTCTCTTGTGCGAGGACGTGTTGGTGAGGACACCCTTCCTGTGAGCCGGCACGAGAGATTCAGCCATGGCTGCCTTAGACAACAGCTCCTCCGAGGGCAGGACAGCCTCCCTGGGACACACAGAGACGAGCCAGCATGGCGCCATGATCACGAGGGTGGCCCAGGACCGGGTCTCTGCCATCGTGACTCCAAGCCTTGGCTCCTGCACGCTGCCGCTGGCAGCCTGCAGCAAGACTCCTCCAGCCCCTGGTGCCTCAGCTTCCCCGCCGGCGAAGTGAGGACGCTCTAACCAAACACACTGTAATGTAGTCAAGATCTCCTGCCTGCAAAGTCCAACCCATTAAAAATTGTCTGTAGGGCATCCAAAAGTTCTTTGGCACCTTAGAAAAACACAGGTGTGTTTATTCTGGGCTGGCCAGCTACCAGGGCGATTGTCATGGTGTTTGCAATTATCCCCACAGCAAGGTTCTGGAGAGAGGCTGCACAGGTTCAGCTAAGGCCGGTTTAAAAATCTGGGCCCATGTATTTGAATGACGCATTCAGAAAGCAAGAGAATGAGCTACGAGGAACGCACCAGTCTACATATACCTATCTAGATGTATCTATGCACATATACACTATATGTATACACATGCATAGTGACCAGCTATATTCCATCTGTCCATCCATACAGCTATTCCCTATGCAGAGATGCTCATAAAAAAATATCAAGGGTAATAAGAAAGACCTCTGCACCCTTTGCAATGGTGATTATTGACTGGTTTGTTCAGTGCCTGATGGAGATAGTGTGATTGCCTGGGATGTACCTTGCAGGTTTCTAAACAGAAGGCTCCAGAATCAATTCTGTGGTAACTGGTTAGATGTGACCAGCTTACAAACTCAGCATGGGCATCAGGAAGCAAATTCAAGCAGCACCATTACTTTTTTTTAAATATCAGAGGTGAGGAAAGCCTCCCGGCTGGGAGAGCCACAGGACAGAACAGAGATTAACGATTTTGGCTCGTTTTCGTCTCCAAGGTGACAAATGGGTGCACAGCAGGCGTGGTGCCATGGCTGGTGGTGCAAGGCGATGCTGAAGCTCACAGCTTGCACAGGAAGATTTGTGTCTCTCCTGAAGCGAGGACAGCGCCGGGAGCTTCTGCAGAGTGAGATCGGTTTGGCCGGCCACCACCACTTCCACTGCTGGCGACGTGCAGCGCCCCAGCCCGTGCCCGCTCCCCGGCGGGTCTGCCCAGCTTCCCCTGTCCACCACACCGGCTCCCCTCACAGCACCCAGCGCCCCCGCTTTGCTGGGGCAAGCGCCACGCTGCAGGAGAGGGCCTGTGGCGGGACGGAGGATGGGAGCATCTTGGGAGGCTTGGTGAGAACTCATCCCCGTTGGCCACCATTGGCCAGGAGCTCCCACGCCGGCAGTGGTCAGGGGAACCACACGCGGATAGCCCACTGCCGAACACACCTTCCGCTCGTGGAGTGGTGAAGTGGCTGTGGTTTCACACACCAGAGCCAAGACACCAACTCAACAGCTCCATTTTCACCCATGGCATCCGGGGACGGAGCGTTCTCAGGAACTTACCCTGGCTGTGACGAGGCTCTGGAAGGGTGACCTGGCAAACGGGAGCAAGACCAAGAGCTCCCAGAGGTTTACACCGACTCCACATGCCAGACACTAACTTCCCAGGGAACTACAGGTGGATTTCTCAGCGTGCCCACACCCTGACCTCCCTCTTTAAAGTAAACCGACCCGCTAAGGTGCCATGGTAAACCAACCGTCAGGCACCAAACGCCTCTGCAAAAGGGGTGTGTGGGTGTAAGAGAGGGAGAATGGGTAAAACTAGAGAGTTACACCAATTCAAAACTCAAAGCCACACACCTCAACAGTTCCCAAAAAAAAAAAACCTTATTTGGCTTCAGGCACATCTATAACTATGTTCCTCCCACCGTGGATCACCCGTGCCAGGCCTTGGCCACTCTCCCCATTGCCAGCCGAGGCCATGATGGACGGGGACTATTCTTTGTCCCCGCAACTGGGGCTAGGCAGAAGACAGGCTCTGCTGTGTCACAAAACCTCACTCTTCCAGAAATGCCACCTCCCACATCCTCCTGCCGGGGAGGAAACCTGGGCGAGAACGGGGAGAGAACAGCTGGGTGCCAGTTCTTGGGGAAGCAATTGGAAATCCGAGGAATCAGAAGGAAAAACCCGCTACAGGACTATTTCTTATTAGTCAACTTACGGAAAAAAAAGTCAGGCACTGTCAAGCATGAAATCTTATTGGGACAATAGAGATGGAATTGCCACTGCTGACAGTAATGTTTACAAGGGCATCATGTGTCGATGCTGCACAGCATGAAACCAGCAGCCCCGTCTAGCTCTGTGAATTGTAACAAGAGACAAAATGTCCCATTTGGGACAGGTAGGAATTGTACCACCAAAAATAACCACTCAGGTGTAAAATCCATTACAGGCAGATGGGAGGAAATGCAGAGGAGCCCTGTTGACACAGTGGGAGGCTCTTGAGCTCTCTCCAACCACAGGAGCTAGCAAACAGGGTCTCTGAGCCGGGGAGACAACTTGTCGGTTGGTTTGGGGGCTTCCCTTCGCCTGCAGCCAAGGACGGGCTGAGCAGAGGGAGCAGGAATGCACCCATCCCCACATTGCCAGGGTCCAACCCCAAACCACTGGGCATCACTGAAGGCTTACCAGTTAACATGCAAGGTACCGCACCAGCTGCCTGCGTTCAGGCAGGCACTCTGAGCCCTTGTATCAAACCATCAGGAAATCAGCACCGCATCTGAAGGGTCTGAATTTTTTTAAAAGCTTCCACCACAAAATCTGTCCGACTCAAAGGAACCGTGTTTAGGGCAGTCAGGCAGCTGCAGCTCACCATGCCCTATGACAACTGCTCGTTATAAGACCTTCCAAAGAACGATCTGACATGCAGATGGCCCAGAGGCAGCAGAAAGTAAATTTTTACAGAAAGTAAAATTGCAAAGAAAGCAAAAGCACAAGGAATACCTTGACCATAAAGTCCAACAGTAATTGCTCAGAATTATAAGCAGGGGGCTGAAGCATGTTTAGTCGATATAAGACATTCTGGTGTCTTCACCTGAAATGCTCAGCCACCACGAAGCCTTTGATGTGCGCACTTGTGCACCAAGTGTCTCACAGCTTCTCCCTTGGGACTGTGCCTTCTCTCTCTCATGACACACTGAAACAGGCAAAGAGGAGACGTAACCTGGCCGTCAGGAGTGGTGGTGTGGAGACAAAAGCCCTTTCACACCAGCTCCCACAGGGCAACACAACAGCCTACGAGGCAAAACCCAGCATCTGACCAGTTACTGCTGCAACAAGGCGAAACTAAGCTCTGCCCTGTCAGATGGCCACCACTCCATCAAAACTGTTCTTTCACAGGTCTCCTTACTGCCACTTTGCTTTTTAGACTGCACTCTTCACTTTGTTCACTAAAAGTTCATGTGATTTGTGTAAAGCATCTGAAAGAGGCACCTTCCTTCAGCGATACCACCGTTCCCACCAGAAAAGCATCCCTACAGCACTTGGCCTGCATCCCTGATGTTCAAACTACAAGGGACATCTTTTCTCCGGCTCTGTGCCTGTTTGCAAGGTGTTTGAGCACCACGATGACAGGGCTGCAGAAAGTTTCTGAAAGAACAGAGTGCTGGCACAGCCACACATCCTTACCCAGCCTGTGACCAAAGAAACCCAGAGAGCTGCAGATGCAGCCTTCAGATGTTTCACTGCTTCTGCATCCCAGTACATGGCTACAGGGAAGCTGTTTTATGAAGACGGACCATCCATGTGATCAGAAAGCCATTGCGTTTCACTGATGTTCGTCCCTGACAGATTTCCAATACCCTGACCTCCGCTATAGACATCTCTTTTGCCGTGCTACAAATTGGCCAGATCCGTGCTCAGTGATAGGAGATTTTAACGGGATTTCCCTCCAACACAGGGTTTGGGGAGGCACCTCAGCTCAAAGTCCTTGGATTCCAGTCTCCACCTATAATGTGGAACTGCAGCAGCAAAGGAACATCAGTCTCCTGCTAGAGCCATAACCTTAAAGTAATTACCATAAGTGTACTTTAATTACAAATATCTCTCAGCAGATTCTCAGAGGAGATAAAACATGGGAAAACTCCATAATCAAATTTTCTAGGCATCTGCCAAAAGATAAGATGCTGGTTGCTTGCAGGAGTCCAAGCACTTCAACTGTTCTTCCCATCTCTGAAGTCATGGGCATCGTTACGTGGATAGTTGCTGACCCAGAAAACAAGGAAGCAGCTGTGCAGGCACCTCCATGTACACGCCAGTCTCCACAGCTGAGGTTCATGAAAAAAACGGAGAAAGCAAAGGCCGTGGCTCTGAAACTGACTCCAGGGAAAAGCTTTTGCAAAGCTGCTCCGGAGTTATCGGCGGGGTGCATCAGCACAAGTGCTGTGCTTGCCTCTGTCACGACAGGAGAGCTGGAGTGCAGGGAAACAAACCTCAGATCACCTGGGACAACTGTCCAGATGTACAGACACACAAAAAGAAGCCTAGCTGAATATGGAGTGGGGAAACAAGTTAAAATTCATCTTCTTGTGGAAATCGAGCAAAACATCAGTGGAATACTTCATCTATCAGACACATATACATGTTATTGGGGCGGGCAGGGAGACCGTATCTCTGGATTTCCCCAGCTGTGTCTTCTTCTTCCATCTGCAAAGTCTGTTCAAGCAAAAAATGAACAAAAAGAGGGATTTGGCTACCTGTGCAGCACATCTGGATGTCCTGCGTCTGCTCACAGCTCCTGCTGCTGCTCTGCCTGGGCTGCTGGTTGTCTGGGACCCCCAGACAGCTGCTGGGTGTGCACAGGCTGCCCGTGCCTCAGGAGGCACAGGGCATGCACAAAGCACGAGCACCAGAGGCTGACAGCGCGGGCACGTGCCCTGTGCAAGACGGCTGCGCCGGAGCCACTGCACGCGCGCTGCAGAACGCATCTTCCCCTCTTTCCATCTGCAGTTCCATGGCCGAACAAGCCCTGCCCCAGGGTTTTGTGCTCCAGTACGGTGCACAGTGAGTAAACCGCTGTCCTCTGTAAGTACTACAGCTCTCTCCAAGCTTTGCTATAGCCTGGTCGCTGCACCATGACAAATTCATAAAGATGGTCTTCTTGACTTAGGCACATCCAGACAATACAGACAACCTGCAGGTATGAGTCTAATACTTCCGCAGACTCAGTACGACCAGCCATTCACGCAATTATTTAAAAATCACGCAAAGTGCAAAATGCAGTCACCAAGTGTGGTGCAAATAATCCCACAGCCTGCGTTGCATTTCATTCCAATGTTTGTGGAACATCAGGATAGATTTGTACATAATGGGACCATGCCACAAATGCCAGGAGAGGCCAAAACTGACAGGATTCAGTCAATACTGCGCAAGTACCTCCAGCAATAAATAACCCTCTCTGCAAAGAGTACGCACAAAGGCCATGATAGACGAAAATGGAACCGGAGAAAACTTGCAGTCTCAGGACACCCCAGTTTTCTGTGTCTCACTGATTTTGCGCTGCCTGCTTACCGAGAGCTTCCTGATTGGCAACAACAGCAATTACAGCTTAAAATAGTAACTCTGGCTCTTCCCAAAGCACCAACAGAAAAAGTGGTTTTCCACTATCATTCAGGATTTCAGGAGTTTGTCATTTCAGCCACGAAAATAATTCTAACTTTGAAATCCAGTAAGCTTGAATCAAATCTTGCACTAGCTGCAACAGAAGCAGATTTCAGTCCTACATGATAATCCTGGTACTAGCATTTTGTGCAACCATGGAGAAGGCAGCTAACCTGCTGTAATCTGTGGCAGACTCCAGTTTACTGTTCCCCCAGGAAGAGGAGCAGACTCAGGAGGTGGGACGGAGACCACGGCCAACCCATGCCCCATAGGGGCGTTCGCCCCAGCGTGCAGAGCAAACACGGGAGGAGGCAAGGGGAAAGCCATTACTGTTTGCAGGGGGCACAGAGGAAGCCTGACACAGAAATACATGATGCTCAGAGAGTTACTGCTACCACAGAAGTGCCAAATCGTTTACTTAATGCTTTGGCATTGGACCTTTCATGTGGGAATAGCCCCTGTGTCTCTCCAAGCACCATGTGCAACTGGCCAAATCTCTCTCTTCCAGGGTAAACACGTGCTGAGCCGGCTGCAGCTCTCCAGAGCTCCCCTTACACACTTGAAATTGAAGCATTCATTTTAACGGTGTGGACATCTTCTGGCAGATCTAAGCGACACGGATCTACACACAGGGAAAAAAGGGGAAAATCCAGTGTCGCACATCGCGACACACAGTGTGCAACCCTCCTCTCACAGAAACACCTCGCTCGACTGCATCTTTTGAAAGGCAAGTCACAAAAATAACCAGTACACTGACAAAAACCCAAACGACGATCTATTTTTTTTCTTGGTTTTGTTCTCCAGTCCTCTCAAAGATCACTATCACCATTTATGACATGGAAAGCTAATTGTGAAAGTCTGTGAACAATATAATATACCCCTTCTAAGGCAAAACAATTAACACATCTCTCTGTGTATATATATATGTAGGTAATAGAGACATTAGAGGTATGTACATACATGCTCTGTATAGATACATATGTACATACACGCACTGTAACTGCACCTCAGTATTTCCTCCTCTCTGGATGCTACCAATTTCTCAATAAAATCAGAACGATTCACCTTGCTCATGATCTTTCTATTTTATGTTATGTTAGCATTTGTAACAAACATCCATCAATATTGACAACTCTGCTTTTCCACAAAAAAATGCTTTTTCTTTGGAAAATGCATTCCCACATTACAGCCCCAGTACTGGCACCATCAGGACAATCTGACAAGATGTCTACCCCTAAACTGGATTTTAGCTAAACCTGTATGAAGAGGTTATTCCTTGAAAAGCATCTAGCACTCGACAGCTCCTGATGAGAACAGCTGGAGCTACAGCAGGGCTGTAAGAAGTGGTGGAAGTCTGGGCTTTTCATTAACATAGCTCCGGGAAAATCCCCTCTCCGCCAAAGCCGGTGGCAAACCAGCAGGGCTTCACCCCGGAGCTGGAGGAGAGGTCTCTTGAAAATAGGGGCCCCGGGGACTGCATTAGGAGAAAAGTGACAAACACGCTTGATGTACGCACAAGACAGCCGGTAACCGACTCGCTCGGAAAGGGCAGCTGCGCTGGCGGGGAGTTTTCCTACACTGAGCTGTGAACGCATAAAACCACCCACGGGTGAGCATCACCGGCGGCCGGGGCAGAACTAGCCCATTCCTCCAAATCCCTCAGGCGTGAAGGCACGGCGACGTCCACCCTGGGGACGGCTGCCCGCGCGCCGCTGCTGTGCACCGGCCATGCCCCACGCCCACAGGGACCCCGAAGAGGTTGTCTGCTGGCACTGGTACCCCGGAGCACGGAGATGCAGGCAGCCCCAGGCATTCAGCACACACGCAGCTCAGGGTGTCGCAGGGAAGCTGGGCAGCACACGGAGGGCTGTAAGAGCGTGGGATGCTCCTGTTGTCCTACAGGGCTGAAGGGATTTGTGCCAGTGATGGAGGACCCCAGCCCACAGGCTCCATCACCCAGCTGGGCACCGCTTGGTCCTTCCCTCCCCGGAAACGCCGTCCTGCCTTAACAGCGCTCGTGGGAACGCACCACCCTAAAATGTCAGAACAGCATGGTTTGGGTGCTAAAATGGCTTTCTGTTTCATTTTCATAAATTTAGATGTGCAGAACTTTCTCAGAAGCCCAGAGCAAACCTACACCATTTTAACACTGCCGTAGCTGAGAGCTGAACTGCCCCACATTTATTATTTTTTCCCTAGAACTTCATGAGGAATGTCAAAATATTCCCTTTTTCTCTCAAAGAGAAATCTTGTGCCAGCTGAGCTCCATTTGTTAATATCCAGGACAACCAGCTCAGCACCAATAAACCAACAGACGGAGGGTGGCTTTTGGGAACACACAAGGGTTTTAGTCTCATGCCATCGGGGAGTCCAACTTTTCCTCCAGACACCCAGCACCATCCACAGGTGACACCATCGCTGCTAGTGTCAAACCAGCACCATCCACGGGTGACACCATCCCTACTCGTGTCAAACCAGCACCATCCACGGGTGACATCATCCCTACTCGTGTCAAACCAGCACCATCCACAGGTGACACTGTCACTGGTGGTGTCAAATCACCAGCGTGGCCGGAGGCTGCTGCCACTTCAGCACATTCAGAATGCTCTGTGTAAGGTGCACAAAAGGTAAATGCAAAGAATGAAACAAAACAAAAGCCCCAGTGTTGTGAGAAATTACATCCAAGGACTCAGGAAAAAAAACTTTCAATGAAATTAAAAAAAAAAACAGAACAACAAATCTCCACCAAGCCACAGATTGCATTGGATATAGCACAGATGAAGGCATCGCTGCAATGTAACTAGCAAAGTCCAGATCAAGCTCTATTCAAAAGGATGATTTCAGTGTCCATGTGGTGAGGGAAAACCATGTCATTCCAGGAGCTAACAAACTGATGGGACAAACAGCTCACCCCACTCTGCAGCGCTGCGAAAGAATCCCTGAACGCAGAGGACAATCTGCATCAGCAGGAGAAATTCAAATCAGTACTTGCTGATCCTGCAAAACTCTTTCTCTTCAAAGGCTTCATCTCATTATAGTCACTGGAGTTATCCCCAGGAGCAAAGACAACTCCAGTGTGTAAGCACTGCTGAAGTGGGCCTAGAAATTATTAAAGTAAACTCCAGCACTTCCCCAGGACTCTGGAGGGGGTTTCTTTCTCTTTAACCTCTGCATGGACTTGGGTGACTCCACCTGTTCCACATGACCACCTGCACTACAGAGACTTTGGTTTCTGATTTTTTATGCACTTTTCCACCACCTCTTTCCAGCCGTCGCTGACTCAGCAGCAGGGTCTGCACTGGCATCGCCCCTGCAGCACGGTACAGCTAGGAGGTACGGCCAGCCCCCCTCTCCACGCACTCGGCGGACCCTCGGGTACCCCCTCCCCACTCACCATTGCCCGGACTTACAGTTTGGCCCTTTGGCTTCACAAAGTTCAAGTTTCTATTGGCAGGTGAATTTTTTTCTCTTCATAACCTCCTGCTTTTTTCCCCTCACAGCCTCTGTTTTTGATGGTTTGACTTGCAGTTCAGATCCCCAAAGGCTTCAGTCCTTTGCACATCACTTGCACAGTGCAGAAGACCCCAAGGAAGAGCTGGAGAGGACAGTATCGAACCCCACCATATACTGTCGGGCTCAGGTCCTTCTCCGGAGCGAGAGGAGTTACAGGGACTTCTGTCAACATGGGACCTCGCCTGTGGTTAATTTCTGCACTGAACTCCATCACCTGCTGACTGCAGTGCGTATTTTACTCCTGGTGATGCTCTGGAGCATGGACAGATGATACAAACACGTCCGTGGGCTCCTTCGCCCCCCACGCTCCCATGCCAGCCACTGTCCAGCGCCCCGTGGTCCCCGTCAGCACTGTGACTCCCCATTCAGCAAGTCCTCCGCGATGGAGATGCTCAAGGCCCCCAGGCCAAAAGTGACTAAACCTACTCAGGAAGCTCCAAGGAGGAAGTCTGTAGCGGGAGGAGATCTGAACCCCAAGAGAGAAAAGGGCTTTTATGCCAAAGCAGTGTCTCAGCACAGGTGACCCAGGATGAGCAGGTCCTCTGCCAGCACTGGCTGCCAGGAAGAGGGGCCTGTGCGGGACCAGAGGAATCCCACATTTCAGCCCTCAAAGACAGAACAATAAAGAACCTCCACTGCTACAATGAGATCTGCTTTGTGTTTATGAAGATTTGGAAAGCCATGGCCAGGAAGGGATATTTACACACTCACGACTAACTCCACGGCTGGCAGGGCTGTCCTTATAACCCTCAAGGTGAGCCAGGGCTTCAGCCACCCAGGACATCCCCGTGGCACGGAGCTCGGTGACAAGGTGGGAGGTCTCTGCTGGCAGGATGGATGGAAGGGGCGGGCAGGACAGTGGGACCAAGAGGGTGGAACGGGCAGATGTTTGTCTCCACTGCAGGAAGGCAGAGCAGGAGGCTGCCCCTGGACATGATTCATGTGCCCCATCAATACACTGCAGGTCATGAGGCAGAGCTCACATGAGGACAGAGCTGTTGACATTGCACCTGAGCACACTCAGCGGAGCTGGGTACCAGCTGTGGTTCCGATGTTCAACATTTAAAGAATTGAAGCTAAACCAAAGGGCAAAAACATTTTACAAGCCTTCCCAGCAATCTCCTAGAGTAGACGCCCTGGAAGCCACCATTGTCCCTCAGACACAGAAGGAGATGACAGGAGATCCTGGCAGCACCTACTCAGCATTGTGCTCCCTTTCAAGGTTGCTGACTATCTGCCGTGCAGCCTCCAAGGCGTTTATGCCCACAGCCTTGTACGTCTCTGCCTAGCTGTGAGTACCTTCTTGTTTCTGTCCTGGTGGGAAAACACAGTTCATGGGCCTGGTACACAGGAAAGACACAAAATGCAGAAATCTTGTCTGTGTTATTACTCCTCACTCATGTTTAGTCATACTTGCTCTGCTTTTCCTGGTCTCTCTCCCCAAAAGTGTCACTGACACGGTGAGCTCATGTCCGCATTTGTCAGTGCAAAGCACTTGGTCGGCCGTTCTCAAAGGCAGGCGTCCCCTGCAGCCGCTGCACCCAGCTGCACGGGTCGGTGCTGCTTGGGTGCCCAGACGCGCCTAACCCGGGGCATCCCTGCGTGAAAACATGGTGGTTGTAACACCAGAAGGTGTGATAAGGCACTGGATTGCACCCACCCCCAGTTTCTTCTCATTCCCATTAGCATTCCTGCCCCTCACGGAGGCTTATCCTCCCAGACAGAAGGCTGTGATCCAAATGCCTTTAAATATACCGAGCCTATGTTTAAAGAAAAGGCGTTTCTCAAAAAGTTCAGTTGAGAAAACAAAGCACAAGCACCTACATCATCACACCAGATGCTGGCAGCAACATAGGGTTATGGTTGGTGAGAATAGAAACAAAACAACTCGTACAAGTGAAGGTCTCCTGCTACGCTGGTTTCAATTCCCCCAATGCCTCCACCTCTGAGAAGACTTTATACCAGCGAATTTGAAATATGGTCTGTGCAGCTGTTCAGTGCAGGTATTTAAATCTGCTAAACCTCTTCTGCAGCAAGAAGGGGTGGGTGGGTAGCAGGCACTTGCATCCTGCACGGTGCTTTGCTGAGGGTGTCCTGTTCGATTTGCCTCCGACGGCGTTTCCTGGCGGGGGCCAGGGCTGAGCCAACAGGCTGCAGCACGGCGCTCGTTGCTGCACGTAGCCTCTTGCTCTAACCAGCTGCATCTACACGAGGGAAGAGAACAGGCTGACTGGCCTAGCACAGCCGGGGTCCGTGCAAGGGAACTATCTTATCTTCTGTACCATCGCGGCTGCTCCCGAGCTGAGCAGAGGAGCGATGCCCGGTGCCAACCCCTGCCTTAGCAGACACCAGCTGAGAGGACGCCAGCTTGCACAGGCCAAAATCATGCCGGCGCGGTGCTAACCATAGCAGGATGGGCCAGCCGAAGCATCTCCCCGTGCACCAACGGCCTCTAGTTTAGCAGCCCAGATGTAGTGTTGGTGACGCTACGGGCATCCTGGGCTTAACAGAGCAACTACCGTACGCAAACAGATTTCAGCCTGGCTTGGCTGCTGCTCATGTTTGCAAACTGCCCCTATTAGCTGCCAGTATCAGAGATTGCTGCATGTTTCAGTGTCAAAGTGAGGGCATGAGCATGTTTCTGCATCAGTCAGGCTGTTGGTCTTGGACAGGGCTAAGCTGCTAAAAGCATGTAAATGTCTACAGCTGCAGAATCAGGTGGTTGGTAAAGACTCACGACTAGGCATGATGTTCCCCAACATAACACACAGCATTTGCTCCAAAGGTCATTGTTCCCATGTAGGGAAATGGGTTTTGTTTTGTGTAGAGCGAGGAAGAGGTGTGAGAACGGAGATTCACGTAATATCTTCCAAACTCTGTTCATAAATCCTGTGAGAGCCACTCACAGCTCTCTGCAAGGGTACGGGAACTGAGCCTCTTCCTCTGGCCCCCAGGCCAGCCCTGGCAGCAACTGCCAGCTGCAGCAGAGCACAAACGGCGTCTGTCTGTGCCAAAGGCGCAACTCATGATGTGATGTGCTCCAGCTGAGCAGCCCGAGCCCTCCTGGTCTGGCAAGCAGAGGGCTCTGCAGGAGGTGTGACGGTGCTTCTCCACCGAGCTTGTCCCTACGGCAGCCGGCATCACCCCTTAAATGCTCACCTTGCCCCAGGGAGATGAACATGGTTATAAGGGGGCAGCACACACAGCCTGCCTCTTACAGAGCACATCGCTCTCATGGAAGCAGGAGTTCTGGGCTTTGCCTTGCCTTTGACAGAGAGATGCTGCTCTCCTGCAGAGACACCGCCAGCTCCTGAGAAGACCCCAGGGGAGAGCCATGTCCCATGCCTCCGGCACGCGTGCCTGCTTCAGGATCCCTCTCAGATGGGACAGCACAAACGTGCCAGGAGCATCACTCTGCTGGGCTAAAGGGCTTGTGCTGGCTCTCCATACCTGCAGAGCTCTACAGGGTGCAGGATGGAAACCAGGGGAGAGAGGACTGAAGGGAGGAGGGGTGGGCTCTGCCTTCCCTCCTTTGGCCCTTCCTACGCAGTCCTTTCGCAGGAGCCTCAGATCCTCCTCCAGAGCACTCGCAGCCCAGCAACGCCCTCATCCCCAAAACGTGCCCTGCACACCATCCCTGGCCCAGACTTCTGTGAGCCTGCCTGGGAACGCAGCATCTTTCGCCCTCCTCCCACAGCTCGCCAAGGATTTTGTAATCCCACTTCAGAAATCTTCGACTTCCAGGCAGGGGATGCTCAGCACTTCCCAGAAATGCACACCTCGTCAGGTGCCCCATTACAGGACGATCACCAGCCACCCGGCTAGCTGTAAGCAGTGGAGTGAAGCCAGTCCATGCACTGCTGCCGGCTGCAAGCACTGGATGGAGCGTTCAGCCCGCTCTGACTTGGGAGTCTTGCTGCCCACCCCTGGCTTCCCTCAAACGCCCCCCGTTCACTAGAAGGCGGCCCAGCAAGATCATTCTGCACATCCCTGCCACACCTCCTCCTCTACAGCTTCTTCCCCAGCTGCGGGGCCAGGAATGTGCAGCCCCAGAACTCCAAGGAGGCAATCTGCGAGCAAAGCAGCAAGATTGCTGCCCAGCAGCCTCCACTGCTTGAGGCTGTGGCAGCTGACTGTATCTCTGCCTCGTTACAGAACAGCCTGCTTCTTGTGTCAGTCTCCAGTAGCACGTCCTTTAACCACAAGTGAAAGCAACCGATCCCCCACGAAGGCACATCTGCTCCAAGTCCATATTACAACAGGGAAAAAAATGACACCTTCAGCTATATAAACCAATAAAGACTGTCTGATTTGGTTTGCCCCTGTTGCTACCCAGCAAGCTCCCCACTGGGTTAAAGACTGGTGACATCTGCTAAAAAAATGTCAAGAGTGAGGAGAACAAAACCGGGTAATGAATCACACTGAGCGCTCAATGCAGCGGGAAGCCGGAGGGGCGAGTCCACCCCACTCGCTCCCCAGCCGAGGGGAGTCGGGACCACCGGACGAGTGCTGTGCAGCCTGCGGCTCCAGGAGATGTGCGCAGGGAGGTACAGCAGCAGGCACACGCCTCGCAGCAGCTACCGAGAAACGGTGTGACACGGCAAAAGACGTGATGTGAGGGTCTCAATTCGGAGGTAGTCTCTCTCCGGCTCTCCGAAGTCGGGAAATGGTAAAGTTAACTCTGCCCCCTTGTGCATCTGCATCATGATACAGGCCATAATTAGGTGACTTGCTTCTCTTCTTCACATGAGAGGCCAGCATACATGATCCTCCTCCCTGTCACCTGCAGCGTGGAGCCTTGGGACGCCTCCGTGGGGACCTCATGCTCACCTGTGCAGAGGGACTTTGCGCTGAGCAGATGATGCTCCCGGGGATCCCCTCGAACACGCAAAGACGTTGAAGTATCTGTTTATGCCTTTCCAAATCTGCAGCCCTGAGACTATTACAAAAGCAGTTTAAATGGTCTGTTGAGGACAGCGTTACTGTCCGGCTCACAAGCTCGAAAATCATGACTCATCCTGCCAAAATGATGTGGGTTGTTTTAGAAATCATGTGCTCTCTCCTACATGTTAACTGACAGAAGCTGGGGAGTTTCTCAGCTCTGCTGCTGATCTTTCCAAGGAAATATTTAAATCTTTTCTCTAGATTTTTCAGGAGATTCTTGTTTCTTAGCCAGAGACTCTTCTTCGGTTTAAACCAGAGATCCTTCTTAATCACAGGCGCCCAAGAACTGGTGCTTCGGGACAGGGCTGTGACAGAGCCGTGTGGTTTCCACACAGATGGCCCCTCTCCTGACACGGCTGATAAAATATAAAGTTTCTATCCTACCTGCTTTAATACATATATTTATCTATGCACTTGTGGCCTTGATTTGGAAAAAAAAAATCAGGTGTACGACCACAGAGTTAACCAACAACAGCATTTTCAGCACGCACCTGGACACAGGGAGTTTTATACGCCCACCATTGGACCAGTCCCCACATGGCTGAAACCGGCCCCACAAACCTCTTGCAGGTTTTCCCCCAGTTTCAGTAATCCAAGCACTACCCTGCGACCTGACCGAGTGTTTCCACCGGCACATCCACAGACACCCGACCCTGTTTGCATAGCTCGGGCACCAGGCTCCTCGCCTGATTTTAGCTGGGTTTCACCGGGGGTTCAGTTAATGCCCCTACGGCTTCTGCCCACCCACGCGCCCCTCCACTCCTGCGGGGCCGGGCGGCGGGGCGCAGCAGGAGGCACAGGGATCAGACCCGTGCCGGCTGCGGGGCGGCACCAGACCCGCATGGGCGCCGCAGGAGCCGGGGACAAGGGGTGCTCCACGGCACGGGCAGGAGCCTGACCTGCTGCTGCCGGGCAGGATGGCGGCACCTCCACCGAGAGCAAATGGGGACGGCCAGCCCCTGGCTCTGCCGCCGGGCAGGCAGCCTCCGCTCCTCCAGGTGCCCTCCACAGCCACAACCACAGCAGCGCTGCTACGGCTCTGGTGTCCCCTCTGCTACCACACGTGCACCCGGAGTCTTGGCCTCAACTCCTCCCCGTAAGCTCTTACTAAACGAAAGGGATGCTCTGGACTAAAGGCACTTTTGTAAGAAACCAATGCAGAATTTCTACTATTCCCTTCCACTCTATCCACAACGTCCTTCTCTCCAAAGCAGCGTTTTCATTACGAAAGTGCCCAGGGCACAAAATGAAACAGGACCGTAAATGCCGCAGCAGATCTGAGGAGCACCAGCAATGTCCCACCCAAACCAGACCGTGCTCGTTTCCGTGCCCCGGGCTGCCAAAAGCCCATGGCACTGAGGGGACCTGCAGAGACGCAGCATCACAGACAGCCCTGCTGTTAATTTTCCGACTCTGACACTTTATATTTCAGCTGGCCACAGTGTTAACGTAATGGTGACTCTTCCCCTTTTCACTGGCGGGAGGGAAATGTTCCCTGGCTGGGAGGAGGGTCCGGTAAAAAACTGTGGCACACCCCCAGCGCTTTCTGAAACACCCAGACAAGCCCTGCTCCTCGAAGAGGTCCTGCCTCTGGCCACCGGGTCACACCACAGGCCCCCGGTGGGCTGTGACCTTGGCAAAGGCCTGCCGAAATGGGACCAAACCTCACCGCAGCTGACGGCGATGAGGGTCATCCGCAGCTCCACCGCATCGCATGCACGTGGCATCCGCGCCGGCCCTGACCCCCCTCCCGGCCGTGCGTCAGCAGGCGTCCCCCAACCACTACCTTCGTCCCGCTTGCGCTTGTTGGTCTCGGTGCCGGGGGAGGCGATTCCCAGGATCCCGCTGATGGAGTAGGACGAGCCGGCAGAATCAGTGCTGACCGAGGACACCTGGGTCACAGACCCTGTGGAGGCTGCAAGGCAAGGCCAGACGGTCAGCGTGCAGGACAACGTGAACGCCAGCCTCACCCAGACCCCGCCGGCCCCNAGCCCAGCCCAGCGGCGTGCCGCCGCGGCCCTCGGCACGGGTGGGGGTGGAGATGTGGCCACCCCTCGCCTCCGGCACGAGGGGCCGGGGCCGTGCACTGCGGGATAGGGGATGCTCTTCCCTAAGGGGTCGGACGCCCCGTCCTGAGCAAGGCATGGCGGGAAGGCGCATCGCTCAGGCCAGCGGACGCCACTGGGCAACACAGCAGCCCGTGTCACCCGCAAGGCGGAAGGAGCTGGCTGGGAGCGCTGCCGTGCAGAGAGAGGAGCCTCCGCAAAGAGGGACCCCAGCAAGGTCCCGGGGCAGGCTGCCAGCCTCCCGGCGCAGGAACCTCGTGTGCTTGGCTTGCCGCCTGTGTCCTGCTGGCCCAAGCCACCAGCCTCCAGCCATCGAAGACCCCCAGACAACCGGGCTCGCCCAGGGTCAGCCAGCTGCGGGCCACATGGCTGAAAGGCCCTGAGGCTACCCAAAATATGAATTAAATCCACTTCGTTTTAACAGAGCCCTCAAGAAAGGGCGCTGGCTGTGTCCAGCCACGGGGGGGGCCATTCATCACAGCCAACACAAGCCTGGAGTGTCGGCCAGGGCTGCAGACGCTGTGTGCGCGTGATGCTGTAGCAGTCCAAGGCTGCAGGCAGAGGAGGCAGCACCGCCATCGCCTCTTGCAGGCTGAGCCTGTGCTGGCATGTCGCTGTGTCCCAGAAAGCACCACGCAGCCCCTGAGCATGGGGGGGTCCTCTGCAGGACCACACTGAAGACCCCCAGCCACTGTCCACATGGAGCAAACCTATGTCAGGAATCTCTGCTGCCTCTGTCAACTCCCAGCTCTGAGAAACAAGCCTTCCCTGCTCTTGTTTTCCTCAAGGACAGGCAGCCCTCGAGCCACCATAGCAAACTGAGGGATGCTTTTCCTCCTCTGAGACTGTCTGGAATTTCCTGGAGAGAAAGGCTCCGGACACGGGGCTGCAGCGTGGCTCCTCTGACAAGCCCACAGAGTTCCCACAGCTCTGCGCCCACGCTCTCCGTCGCACGGTGCCAGCCCACCTTTGCCGAGGCGGGTCAGCAAGCATTTCCCCATTTCACAGGTGAGAGCGTGAAGGCAGAGAGGAACGGCGGCCCCCACCCCCCTCCCTTCTGCCTACGGAGCAGCTGAATTAAAGTTTTGGAAAGTTTTGCTACCTCTTCACTCAAGACTGCAAGCGCACAAAGAATTATGGAAGGGATGGTTGATAGATGAAAAAAACACATTCAAAACTACTTAGTGACTAATGATGCAGAAAATGTTATGAATAAGTATCCCTTTCTTGATTTATTACTTTAATTATCTGACATTCTATAGACCCCCATTAGTGGGGGTTTTTTGGTTTAGATTTCAATTTTCTGTCTCATGGTGAAAGCTATTTATCATAATAATCAGTAAAATTCAAAACCTTTTAGCAGTATTTATAAAATTCATTTACTATGTTCAGCCCTTGGAGAATGACAAAGAAGGCGCATTAGCACGTGTGCTGAAGTGTTTTATGCAGAATTATCTGTCCATAAGAATGATTAAAAGTTCTTTAGAATATTTGTAATCCATTATGCTGGTTTTTTTTTTTTTATATTAGAAAGAAAAAAGTTTTCCTTACCTATGCTGTGACTGGAGGCTGGAACCTGCTGATTGGGTGGCTGCTGCACCTTCGTCCGTATGATCCTGTACGTAGTTGGAAAGAAATGACTACTTAGCGTTAAGCGTGCAATTGCAGGCAGCATCAGACACTGTTTTTTCAGTTCAGGTCACCTACATCAACACAAAAACACCCTTCTGCGTATTATCCCCTCCTCATCCACTGAAAGACCCAAGTTTGGCGGGTGAGCTCAGGACCATGTTTTTGCCTCCAGCCCCTGCCGTTATGGACATTTGGGTGACTGACTGCTACACGCCCCTTGGGATGCCGCAGAGTTTGGTGCTTCGGTCCCTTCAAGGACCTAGTCCTCACCACCCAGGGATGAGATATCCATTGCTATTAGGGCACCCGTTGGGCCCGGCACCCCCTCCTCAGGGAGCTGGACACTTCTGGGTCCAGCCGTCCCGGCAGGCTGTGTGATCTGCACCCTTGGGTGCTGGGACACATTTGCAAGGCTGTCCCTGGACTGCCCCGGGTACAGTACTCACACAGCTGAAGAACTTGGACAACTCAGAAAAGGACCTGCTTAGCCAAATTAATATTAGAACAAAAACGTGTTAGATTAAATGCTAATCTTAAAAGCTGAACAACTACAGTGTCGTCGCTGGGGACATCCTCTGCTCTGATTTATACTGATGGCAAGGAGGAAAAATTCAGAGATGCAGAAAAATTAGAAGGCAGGTGTGGTGTTCCAAGACAGAGGGCAGCTGCTAAGAAAAGCTGGGGAGGTGCTCTACCAAATGCTCACCTGCCAATGCACTGTGGAGAAAGAAAAGACGGGGTCTGAAACGCCTCTAGAGATAACACAGATCTGCCACTGACTGCAGCGGCATCAGAATGGGATTGAAGGAGGCACGCTGCTCGCTTACCGCACATCTCCCCACCTGATGCACTCTTGATGCAGTGGTAATGCTGCGGTAAGCGCTTCTCCTCTCTTTACCTAACAAACTCTTCCCCCATTTCTGCCTGCCGGGAATTTGAAAGAGGGGAAAGGAAGGGAGGTGTGAGACGGAGCAGGCGTGGGGATGCATTCACGGGAACAAGCAGCAGTTGCTCGCTTGCAAGTCAGCCCGTGAGCTGGTACAGGAACCACCACCGGTGGCCCCGTCCCAGAAGAGGACACACGGCCATCCCCTTCCCCTCCTGCCCCTCTGCAGACTCTGATGGAGCCTGGCGGCGGCTTGATCTGTTAGTAAGCCAGCTTTCGGCTGCCAGCCCCAGAGCGAAGCTGCAGGGTGTTAGACACCTTCGGTGGATGGGTCCCCAGCAGCACGTTCCCCGGCCACAGGACAGAGCAGCCACCCTGGCACAGGGGTCTGAGGGACCTGCGCAAGCACCTTCAGCAGGGAATCCTGCGTGAGCAAGAGTGGAAATAACACCCTGCACAAGGCCTTCTCGCCACCACGGCGAGGGAAGGGTGTCCGGGTCCTTCTGACACGTAAATGTCTTCATCTCTGGAGGGACGGAGGACTGGAGCACTTCAAAGCAGCTGGGCAGCTCTCGGTTTATTTGAGCAAAACTAATCGCAATGATTAATTAAGCCTTAATCACACAGAGTTGCTCCTGCTGCGGAAGAGTGGCCTATTATTAATATTAATTAATGTTATTAATTAATAATAATAGTTATTATTCACTCATATACGGGGGCAGCAGCTCAAATTCATCTGCTAAAAGGCACCCTCGGCAGCGGGGCTGTGCCGAGCGCAGTCCGTCCCAGCGGACCCGCCGTTCTCCAAAAGCAGCCACAGCTCCCCTGAAGGGCTCGGCACGGCCCCCCGGGGGATCCCCTCTCTCCACCGCGGAGGCAGGAGTGGGGGGAGCAGTGCAGCAACCCCGTCCTCCCCTGTGCAGCAATGCCAACTGCTCGGCTTCACCCTCCCTGCAGCAGGATGGGAACTGCACGGCACAATTTCGGACGGGCTCAGGTCTGCAGCAACAGGGCAGCACCTGATCAGTGGTGAGTAAGGGCATCGTGCCTTCAGAGCAAGGCTTTGCATCCTTGGCGCGTAACACCCCTACCAGCAGAGCCTTGAAGTATACACTTAATTTTAAATATGAGGATAAATCCCACAGACAGCAGCGTGGAACTGGGAGGATTTAGCATTAAAGCCAAGTGTTCTGATGTGAATTCCAGGTTTCTTGTCATGATAGTTTGGACTGGGTTTTCAGGATGTGCTCCTAGGCTGGCAGAAACAACTCTCTGGGTAAACAGACTGACTCAGAAAGATTGTGTGCATTTTTAAAGAGGGATTTCACACCTTTAAGCAAAGGAAAAGATCTTAGCCACAGCCACAAGCAGATGAGAAAGAATGAGACTTCCACCCCAAAACCTTGGTGCTGCATCATGAAATGGGTTTCTGATGGACATTAGCCATCATCTGGTGGACATTAGCCGTGTGGCAACACACAAGGATGCCGCCAGAGGTAGAATATGGCAACTGGCTCCAAACACGACTGGAAGCTACTTAGTCTCTCGTTTTTGTAGAGCTATGTCTGCCTTTTTGGTAGGTCTTTGGAGGATGCTTGAAGTCCTACCACGCAAACACAGGGCTGCTCACAGCAGTAAGGCTTCTTATATGGCAGGGCTCGAGCTGACTTTTACGGAAGCAGAGTTTGCCCTCAGTTACTTGAGGACAGTCAGAGTGGGATTTTCCTTCAGTTTTCCTGGTTCCATATTACTTCTCAAATCCGTCTTAAAACTGAAGATGCCATGGCTGTAGGATTACTGAACACTGCTCTAGAGTCTCCGCGAGTCAGGGGCTCCCAGGCAGCAGCAAAGGTTGTGCGTGAACTGACCCGTTTTTGCTCTTAAACATGCAAACATATGACTCAACGTTCAGTTCGGCAAGGCAGAGAAGCCACTCCGGCTACTCAAGCGGCAACTCCATGAATGCAAATCAGGTTGGGATAGCCAATAAAAGAATATTGCATCAATTTATTTCACGTCCATGGACACAGATGGGACTTTATAGCTAGCTGCATTCAAAGAATTTGCATGCAGTCGCACAAGTGAAAACCATCTCACCAGCATGGTGAGGTCGAAGCCCGGCACAGAGCACGTTCCTGAGTGAAAATGAAAGGACTCTGCTTGCCAGGGGCGTGGGTGTGCATGAGGCTGCCCAAGTGCTCTGCCTTCCAGGTGTTAATCCCTTATTATCAGCCTGGCAGGGCTGGAGACGTAACAGAGTATTTCACCGGGTTTTTGGACCAGCTGCTTTAGACATCCTTCAGCTCAGAAGGAAGCAGGTGAGTACAGAAGGTGTCACTGAGGTGGCAGGAGGATAGTACGGCTCCAGAGCCCTCTGTGAGCCCAGTCCTGCCTGGCAAGGTCGGGGCAAAGCTCTCAGGTGTGGGACTGAGGCTCCAAATGAGATTCTTCTGCATTTTTACAAAAAGGCCACTTCAGTGCGTCCATGTTACAAGCGGAGGGCCGAGGCGCTTGAAAGCTACTGCCTAAATTCCCCTGGTGATCGTCACGCTGACAGTAGCAGGGAGCAGCCAGGACGGTTCTGGGCCAACTTCAGCAAGACCGAGCAGGTGTCAGGAGGACAGAAGGGGTTCCCTAGAGCCGTGCCTTGTGTCCCCTCCTCCGGGCGCCTGGGCCCCCCCTTTTCCCAGATGACTGCCGCCCCGCTCGGCAGCCATCCGATGTTTCCTCCCAGGGGGAAGCACGTCCCACTGAACCCCCACCCCGCCGAGCAGAAATGAGACCTCGTTCGGAGCGAAGACACAGGACTGTTACCAGCGAGGGCTGTGATTCACAGATCGGGGAAGGGACGGGGGAGAAGCGAAGGCCAGCAGCAGAACCTGCCCCCTCCTAGGAAATGCTCGTAATCTGTGATGCTGTGGCCGCCGAGGTGAGCCCACAGCTGCTCCCAGCCCCTAACGCGTCACGGAAACACATGCGAGCTGCATTTCTTGCAAACAGCCCAAAACAGCCAGCCGTGCTAACAAATGAGGACTCGGTGACAGCGCTTCTGAGAAGCGTCTCTCCCCAGGACGAGACAGATCTTTACCTGTTAATTGAGCTGACGCTGGGCACGGTGTCGTTGTCACACACTCGCTCAGCAAGGAGTCTGTCCCTGATCTCCCAGGCAAACATGGTGGGATTTTGGCGTTTGTACTCTGCAATTTTTTCGACGACTTTGGGTGTGGCGACCTTTGGTTTTGATCCTCCAATCACTCCAGGCTTAATACTCCCGGTTTCGTAATACCTGGGACAACATCCAAAATAAAGCTTTAGTTATCACAAATGGACAGAGAACATGCTTTGAGATTTATAGAGAACATAATTTCAAGGTAACCAAACCCCAGCAAATCCTGAGATACATCTTCACTTCCACATACACATTTTCTGCCTATGTAGTGCTTTATCACCTAATAGATTAACTTATAGTAATTGGAATTGGGCCTCAGGATACAATATGTATTTTTTCTGTAATAGCAAGACAAAAGAAACAATGCAAGATTAAAGGGCATGCCGGGATCCAAAATTAACTGAAAATGTGTGTTATTAATCAGTGGTACCGGCAATAATAGAAACAAATCACACCAAAGACCACTTTTTGCGCTGGACTCTTTTGTAGTAAATTACTGTTTCTACAGAAATTCTCTATTATTAATATCTACGGCTTGTTACCGTTTCATGGTGAAATGAAGGCTAAGTATTGTATTTTATTTGCACCTCTGGAATAAATACGCTGGCGTATCTTTTTCCCACCTTATGGTTTTAATAGTTAATATTTTTCAAAATGTATTCTTCTTAACATTACGTTTTCAGTAATTTCTATCATGGATTTCATGGAAAAGGGAGCTGCCCATGCTCCGGAGCGGTCTGGCTGGTGTGGGGGTTGGTTTCTGTGGCCAGTCCTGTGGCCCGTCCTCAGGCACAGCCATCCGTACCCGCACCAGCAGCTCTGCTGATGCCGCGCTGAGAAAAGGGAAGGACTGGATCCCTAAACGGACAGAAACGTGCCAGATTTCTTCACACGTAAATCACACAAGAGCAACTGTTTTTGGTAGCACTGCAGCAATACATCGCAGCTGACATCCCCGGCCCCACAAGTCTCCCCTTTTAATAAACAAAGCCTTGAACGTGCTGCGAAGAGCAGAAGTCATATCTCACCCATCGAGGGCCGGAACGGAGACCAAGAATGAGACCGTGCTCCTCTGTGCTGCGCTCTCAGGGAGCGCAATGCAGGAGGCACTCTCCCGGCCATGCACTTCTTTGTCTCTTGTGAATTTTCCATGACCACACGAAAAATAAACCCTGAGTCTACCTGCACCACCTGCCCCAGCTGCCCTGACCTGGCACATCCTTTCTGCACAGAGCAGTCCCCGTCTTTGTGGGCCTTTCAACCCGACGCGCCGCGAGCTGCATGCCCTCGGCAGCTTAAACGTGTCCACTCAGTGCTCCGTGCCCGTATTTCTAGTAGGGAGCTCAGAAAAGGCTCCCAAGTACGAACGTAAGACTGCTTATTAATATATTTCCTCTGCCGCTACTTGCCATACACATTATATGAAAAAAAAATGATTTCCCCAATCTTTCCAGGGTGAACAGAGCCGAAGCAGGCTGCGTGGCCAAAGTCTGCCTCGCTGTAACACGCAGCCATGCTCATCAAATTTCTGCCAGGCAACCGGTTTTCAATCTTTCTGGGAGAGCTCTGTGTGCAGGGCCTAAAATTCGTTTAAAGAGACTCACACCACGTTGTTTGTACATATTTTCAGATATTCCGAATGCAGATGTGGACTCAGATCTACCAGTCTCCATAAGCCATTTAAGCAAGATCAGTAATGGAAAGCGTCAAGTGTCAGAGATTGATTAACCCTCCTGGTGTCGCTAAATGCAGCCTACTGGATAGCTTTAGGGCAGGGGGGTAAAATTCAGCTCCTCCTGTGCTTCCCGAGGACATGACAAAATGACGGCAAACTTGAACCACAAACCTACTATGACCTTGCACCCCCGGCCTTAAAACCTTCGCTGCCGGCACCTCTCCTGCGAGGAAGGTGTAGAAGGAAGACGTACAATGTGAATGCCACCAAAAAAAGAAAGTGATAGTTTTCTTAGCTCCAGTGAAAACCAGGAATTTAACAAATGTTCCTTAGTGTTGTTCTCCAACAGTGCCTCGCTGCACCGTGACATGGACCCCACGACACAGGACAGCGCAGCCGAGCAGAGCGTCAGCCAGCAGCTTGGGAAGCCACGGCTGCGCAGAGAGGCGACTCTGCCGTGGCAGGTAAGCTGCGGCAGCCACGGCCCTCGCCGCCACGACGCCGCGGCAGCGGCAAGCTCACGGGGGGGACAAAGCCCTGGGGCCCTCGGGATAGCGAGACCTGCACCCCCAAATCCTCTAACCGCCGGCCGCCCGCCCACCCTCGCCACCTCGAGCCTGCAAAGGCATGCACACGGCAACAGAAAGACGTGCCTCGCTCGACAGGGTGCAGCCGGGAGAGCTCGCTGTGGCGGGGACAGCTCGTGCCCAGCGGCACCACTGACACCTCCCTCCTCTTCGCCCTAGCAATGAACTGGGTGCAGCAAAGAGCCCGCAGGCTGCTCGGCACGGGCGTCCCCGACTCCTGTCTCCATTGTAACGGCAAGGATGGCTGCGGTCAGCCTCATTTTATGCACATCAGGTCTGGGCCTTTTGCTCCCAGCAAGTTGCCGATGCAGGTGAAGAGCGGGCACCCCTGCGGTACCCTCCTCTGAGGGGTGAGAGTTTCACCTGCACTGCAACGGCTGGTTCCCTGCCTCTGGATTTATTTTTTTTTTAACTCTGTATCAAGGGCTGAAAAATTCTGACCATAAAATTCCAAATGTAAGAATTTATGATAAAGATTCCCGTTTTCCACGCACACGCGCGCGCACATGCAAAAACACATACAACACACACACACAGAGCTGCAATTACAGTGACATTTTACCCACTGTAATTATTAGTTATGAAAATAATGAGCTATGAAATTCCAATTTATTGTTGACAACTTTAATGACAAAGCTCTGGAGCCTCGCTCTCAGCTCTATAGTGCAAACATATCTAATGGCAAATTTATTCAAACTATCAAAAGTGAAACCATCAGACATTTGCTTCGTAGGCAAATAAATCGCCCCTTTCTTAGCTGTACGTTGCTCCTGATGGGAATTGGTGGCAAGCCTACTGCAACAGAGAGCATCGCCGGCCGAACCGCGCCAGCCAGGCTGGGAGCAGGAGCCTGTGCCGACAGCGGATGCAAAGCAGTAACCAAGTGAAACAGCTCGTGATGGGCACTCAGGTCTCAGATAAAGCCCATGGACAGTTTTCCTCTCTAAAATAGCAAAGGCATCCATGTCGCCAAACCCAGACTGGGAGGAGTGCGTGTAGCTTGCAGGGGAATGCACATCCCCGCAACAAAGGCATGAGAGAAAAAGCAGGGACGCTGAGCGTAACCTGCACGCTGGCTGGTGCAGCTCTCTGCAAGCACGCTGCGCGGGGCTGCGGAGGCGGCGTTCACCAGTTAGGGCGCGCGGAGGTAAGAGGGGGCTATGGGGAAAAGAATGCCAAGAGCTACGAAACCAGGGGCCTGTGACCTTGCCAAGCCAGTCTGATTCCGAACACTTAAATGGCCACTGACAGATCGTAAGCGCTGCTAACCCAAGCAGATCCCCTGTGTGATACTTCCAAAAAAAAATTGCCTCAACAGCCTTTGAAGCTATGCTACGTCCATGAAAGCAAATCGGTTAAAAATTGGTAAAGAGAGAGATGGTAAAAATAAAAATGCTAAGAGTAAAATTCTAAACAATGAAGTTAACTGTGAAAGTTTAGTAAATGGCTCAGGAATAACTTTTCCAAATTATCAAGAAAAACATTTTCTTAAAAAAAAAAAAAAATGTTTTTCTTAATATTAGTTGCTCACGTATCTCAGAATACCTGGAGTCCAAAACCATTTCAATACTGTAATTTGCACAAATTACATTCAGATTTGTTCACAAGATACAAAGAAGCAAGGGTGGTATTTTTGACCTGAATCTATGTCAAATTTTAAAACGAAATCAGGAAAAGATATGAATTTGGAGTTTATTTAACCACTTAATAGTCGTTCGAGCAAGTCCAGCCTGAACAGAGGGCTACTCCCAAAATGGCCAACATTAAGATGTTTAATAGTTACTTCTGGTATTCTGTGCTCTAATTAAGAACATATTCCAGCACAAGAGTAGAAAAAGACATTGAAATAAACAGTGGGACAGGCTGCAAAATACCCTTTGTGAATGAACGCTCGGCAGTGTTGATGTACACATTTCGTGTGTAACGGCATTATCGCTGAAAGAGAGCCTTCTCCAGAAAGCAAGACGAGTAACTTGCACAACTTCTATTTTTTTTCCATTTTACTGAAGATGACTCTCAGATTTCTCTATTTGTTCAGAACAGAGAGGTGCAGGATATACGCCGTATACGCAGCAAATACACCCCATGTGGCATTGTGCGCTTTGTTATAATTACCTACTAGGAACTGTGAAAGGGGCAAACCAGAGATAAGCAGAGTGACACTTTTCTCCCACATCAGGCATATAAAACCATGAGTGGCCAGGAAGCCCCTTTCCTCACTGGACTGATTTCCTGAGGTTTCTATTATTCTCCATTTGTTCGCAATTAAGGGACCGGCATTGACACTTTTCCCTTGACGGACACAGAAGGATTCGTTGTCCCCCCCTTTACCTGCCAAGTATTTTGCTGACGCAGCCGTGGCTGACTCGGAGCTGCCTGGAGATGTCACACGGCCGGACCCCTTGGTGAGCCAGCTCCACAATCCTTTGGCGAACGACATCTGGGAGGGGGCGGCCATTCACAAAAACACCCCCCAGCTGATTCACGCCTCCATGTCCTGAAACACACAGGGGAGGGGAAGAATGGCATGAGAAGAAGAGCTGTGTGAGAGTTGTGGGACGTTTCTCCACGGCAGATCCCCCCAGCCCAGCACTCCCCAGCGCTGGGCATCACATCCCCAGCGTCAGTCCGGCCTCCAGCTGCTTTTCCCCAGGAGCTGCACGGAGCACGGAGGCAGTCACGGCTGCGCTGCCTGTGCTGCCGCAATGGCACTCGCCAGAGGGGAGGACCCTCCTGCATGAAGGCAGATCGGGCCCCCCCCGTGTCGGGAAATGGCCATGGGAAGCCACGCAGCGATGCCCGCCTGCCCAGACATAGGTCACCCTCCTCCCGAAGCCAGTGGCCGCTGTTGCCCGACTGCCAACTCCGGGGGCAGGCCTGGGGCTGCCCCGCGGAGAAGAGGCTGCTTGGGAGCCTCTGCTTCGGAAGCCAGCTGAAAATAAGGCTGGGTGATCGCTCAGCCTACGCACTGTTTGTGTCTAAGCACAGAAGGGGATACCTGAAATGAAATACTTGTTGGGGTTTTTTTCCAAATGCCTTGACTTAATCAAGAGAAAAAAAAAAAACAGAGCATGATTTCTGCTCTTATAATTTACAGCAGTCTTGGCAGATATTATGATCCCACAAATGAAACATGAACACTCAGGCAAGCCCTGTATATTATTCGTTTTCTAGCAGATTTGCACTGTTCACCTTTAGCAAGGTGAATCATATATCTGGTGGGAAAAGGGACCCACTTGGAGGAATAATAGTGAAACTGTGCAAAATCTATGAACATGTAATAATCCCGTGTACCAAGTGAGGAAATACAATTAACCCTCATGTTGTTAATCATCCAAAGTAGTGAGATTACAGGGGAGTGGAGAAACTGAAAACAAGCAATAAGGGCAGTACGGATGCCAATTCTGGAACAAAAATAATGCAGAAAATCTCTCTATTTGCACAGGGCTTGAATGGTACTGAATAAGCTGACAAGCCAAATGCCTCAGTGTTTAAAAAAAAAAAAAAGATTATATAGAGCTATTTTTATTTAAATCTGGTCATTTCACCATTGATAAACTGCTGTCAAACTTTGCAAACACCTTCTAAAACTGTCAGGACACATAATGAATCCACATGAAATATGTGATTGCTAAAGCCTGTGGCAAGCAGGCAAGTGTCTGCTTTGCCTTCATTGGTGTGAGAGGCGGACCTCTGCCAGCGGCCGAGCGGCCTCCAGCTCGCCCGTGTCCCTCCTGCAGCCCCGGGGTGCGGGGAGGAGATCCCGGGCGTGGGGCTGCCTTCAGCTGCCCGGGCTCAGGGAGCTGCCGGCAGCGCCGGGGGGCCTGGGGACAGGACGATGCTGCGGCTGGAGCGGGGACAACTTGG
>WEKW01026387.1:11646-22815 GCA_013389905.1 Sula dactylatra
CCACATTTTTTTTCCCTAAATTACCATTTCCAACTCAGTATGTCATACTTAGATCCATCTGAAACTCATAAATTCATACCCCACAGCTAAATCTTGGTACAGTAAACCTAGCTGGTATCCTGAAAGCAAATCTGAGATACTGAACACAGATAAGGCTCAGTATTTAGTCTTCTTCATTCAAAAATGGGATGGAAGGAGGAAGGACAGAAGGAAAGTAAACAACAAGGAATATAACTGTCAACCTGTATTTGTGGCAGTTGTCTTAGGATAGAAAAACTTAAGAGTCAGGTATGTTTCTGCATTTAATGTTAGAAATCATCTGAGAAAAATAAATAAAACAAATACCACCAGAAACAGTGCCAGAAGCACTAAGCATGCTCCTTCAGTTAGCTTTCCCCCCCAAACCAGGAAATACAGTACTTTGTTTTGCTGCAGTAAATTTGCGCTTGGATCCTGTCATCATGAGACAAGTACTGATCCCAAGTGTCCCTCTTCCACCACTACCTTCAACAGTCTTTAAAGACAGCAAAAGTCAAAACTGCTTGCAATGAATGCACAAATGAGACATCTGAAATCAATATAGAAAGCAGTTTTGATTTCGGTATATCAGTTTTGCTAAAAGGCTCACACTTGGAAATAGATGTATTAATGTAGGAAAGACTTTTTTGACACTTTCTTCTAGTTAAGTCTTGTATACCCCTTCTCTAAAGTTATGCTTTTTCATCCAACATATGACCATTATGGGACCCTTCCCATTCAATCTGTGAGGCACGTCCTTCATCTAAAATAGCATGCTTTATTCCACAAAGCTGTGTATATACTAAATATTACATGCTGAAATTCAAAATGTCTAAATCCCTTTTGGTTTTGATCCAGTGAGAGCAAACAAAGCCCAACAGTGATTTAGCTGATCAGGCTCTATCGGACTGCTTTAAGATGAGATGAAACACTGTTTTGACCCTACTGACTATTTGAGAGATCTCCATCAAGTATAATTGGAGATTAGACATGTAGCACCCATATGTACAAACCAAATTTCATCCTAAGTGTCTGCAATGCCAGAACTGAGTCTTCTGTTCCAGCCCTACTGGTGTTACAGTATTATCCAATAAAGCTTCAGTAAACTTACTAAGAAAATATTATATAGAAGCTATGCTACTAAATCTCACTCACATGATGTCTGGAAAGGTAGAAATATTAGCATCATTTACAAAAATCATAATTTTCTAATAAGTATACACAAGACAGAAAACAACACAAAGATATAGTTTTTAAAAAATAAACTGTGTTTGCTTTTGCACAATATAGGTTTGGTTTTTTCTGATGTCAGTTGTACGTATATAAAATTCTATTACAATTTATGTATTTAAATTGAGGATAAATATATACTGTAGTGAGTTATATAAACATGATTTTTCCAGTAGATTTGTAAGTACACTTTGCACATTATATTTAAATATACAGTCTCTCTTGTTTATTTTTGAACTGTATTTAAGGCTGTACAAAATCAAAGCTACCCTGGGAGTCTTGTACAAGATTTTAGGGTACTGGAAGTTTAAAATCTCATCCTTGCAATATAACAATAACTTTCTCATATTATTGCTTTAGTTATACTTGGTGTTCTAAATTATACTGCTTTATTATGAAAATAAAAATAATTATACAAGAGCCTATTTCAAAGCAAGAGGGAACATAACCAGTATTTGTTTGTTTCATAATTGGGACCTTAATAATTTTAATTCTAAACTGTGTGTATCCTTCATCAATGATGCCATATCCTCCTAAAATTAAAGACACTGTTCCAGCAAATGAAAAATAATGTTTAAATTTAAATTTAAATATGCATATTTATATATGGCACAAAATTTAGTTTTAACACTGTGTGAAGAACAAAGAACATAGAAAACTGTGCTTTCATTTTCAACACACTATGGGAAATCATCCTTAAGGGGAGTTCTTAGTGCTTTTGTATGATCTAGATGGCACAGGATGTACAAATGAGTACATTCTAAATTCAAAATAACCTTTTCCTCCACTCTTAAATCTATCCTGAGACTTACAAAATAGTAAGAATTGACAAGAATACACAAAAGTTTAGTGAAAGTAGTTCTTGGATCTATATATTTTTTTATGATCAAGACCTCTGCAACCAAAAATCTGTGGTACAGTTAGAGAGGATAAGTTCTACAGACAAAAATCAATACTGTGGCAGTGCACTGGTAATCTGTGGGGATGAGGTATATGGTAATCAGCAAGAGTGTTTTTTCCCAGTCAGAGTATAGTGTGTCATAGTTTTAGCTGGGATAGAGATTTTCTTCACTGTAGCTGGTATAGTGCTGTGTTTTGGACTTAGTATGAAAATAATGTTGATAACACATTGATGTTTTAGTTGTTGCTAAGTAGTGCTTACACCAGTCAAGGACTTTTCAGCTTCCCATGCTCTGCCAGGTGCACAAGAAACCGGGAGGGGAGGGGATACAACTAAGAGAGCTGATCTGAATTGGCCAAAGGGTATTCCATATCATGTGACGTCATGTCCAGTATATTAACAGGGGGGAGTTAGCTGGGGGAAGTAGCAATTGCAGCTCAGGGGCTGGTGGCATTGGTCAGCAAGTGGTGAGCGGTTCCATCAATTGTTTTTTTTTTCCCCGCCCTGGGTTTCACCTCTCTCTCTCATTATTTTCATTACATTATTACTATTACTACTATCACTATTATTATTCTGTTTTAATTATTAAACTGTTCTTATCTCAACCCACGCATTTTCTTACTTTTGCTCTTCCGATTCTCTCCTCCATCCCACAGGACTGTGGGGAGTGAACGAGTGGCTGTGTGGTGCTTTAGTTGATAACTTGGGCTAAACCACTACAAGTGTGAGACTGCAGGTGCTGTAGATGTCAGACACACTGACAAACATCCTATTACTTGTGGCAGGATGGTCTGATCAGCCACTCGGAGGGAGAGGAGCCCTGTCTGTAATGAAGCTTTGAAGAAACAAGCTATTTATGGACACACTTTTTAAAAAAACACTCTAACATTAAACAATGCAATACAATAATGCCATGTAACTGGAGAAAACTTGCCTGTTGAAACAAAGGTTCTGAATCCATTGCAAATTAATATATATGCGTAAGCTACTTACATGGAAGTAGGAATCTGAGGAAGAAAGGGATGTCACTAATGCATCAGATATGAGCTACCACAAACTTTGACCAAATCCATGAATCAAATCAGCATGACATCATAATTAAAAAAAAAATTACACATTATCATATGCTACTTAGTAAGACTGCTGTTTTAGAGCATAGTGCAAGAATTAACTATCTTAAAAGAGATTATCTCAAAATCAACCTTAACAGTATGTGGATTCCTTAGTTGTGAATTGGAGAAAGTTTTCCTGAGTAAGAATGTTCTCCTGAAATTCCCCATCTATGTGCTTTACAAGGCAATAAATCAGAAATACCAATTTTTTACAACATATTAAGGTATAGTCCAACTTTATACAAAAACCTGAGGGCTCAGCCCTATAAAACTGTATGTGAAGTTTCCCACTCCTCCTTCTAATTAATTCTGATGTCTTCAATTATGGCAAATGAAGTTAATAACTTTTTTTGTAAAGAAGAATAAAGTTGTTAGGCCCAAACAGATACTTAATATCTCTATTTTGTACTGTGGAGAAAGTACTTTCTTCAGAAAAAGATCTGTAATTGGGACACACTCTTTATTTACCAGGCCATTAAGCTTATAACTATTGCAGCCCATGGCACATCTACTATACAACAATCCACAATCAGTCAGGAAAATATTGTGCAAAGCTAGGTATCGTTGCTGAAACAACATAAAATCTTGCCCTCCTGTAGACACTGGAGTTCAAAACTAGAGCCCTTGCATCTAGCCATGTTACCATAACATAGTGAAAGCAGCAGGAAATCCAAGGCAGTAAGTCTTATGAAAAAACCCACAGCCTGGAGAATGAATTGAAACAGCAAGAGAGAGAGGTGTGCTTAGAACGTCCTGAAAAGATTATACTAACAACAAGAAAGAGATAAAGACAACAGATCAGTAAGACCTCAGAAGAACATTCCAAAGTATCTAATTCTAGAAGTTGAGAACATAACAGAACGACTAAGAAAATGTAGTTACCAAGAATTACAGCAGGTACTTGACAGAGAGTCAGAAGAGCACTATAAAGTTGTATTTGCATGTACTAAAAGTCTAATAAATTACTCAGTAGGATGCTCATCAGAATAGTGGGACCCAGAGGAAACAAATAAATGTTAAGGGAAGAAAATCAACTCTTCAAAATAAGCAGAGCATTAACAGAAACACCTTTGAACAGGAGAAAAAGCAAGATTAACTTAGATTTTTGTGTTGCTCAGAAAAAGGCAAATGAATGTTAGAAAAACATTTAACTAACAACTATCTTGATACGGTTGGTTAAAAACAGGAACTATGTTACTGTCCCCCTAGGAAGTTGAAATTTGTTTTCATTTTGAATTGACATAAAAAATCTCCCAGCACCAGAATGCAAAATTTGGAAAATGTTATGTGTCTTTTTTTTTAATTTATTCTTTTAAAATATTCCAGCATTTGTTCTTTTATTCCATATATTGTTCTTTTTTTTTTTTTTTTTTGTGCAAGGGCACCTCTTTAACTAGACTATCTTCTTTAAACTGCACTAAAAGTTACATTAAGAGGAAATATTGTCTTATCTTATAAAATGCTATGTGTAAACTAACCTGATGAAAGGCCACAAATTCACTGCTAGATTAAGTCAAAACTAAGTTAAGATACACAGTAACAACATGTCATGAACTGCCTACCTTCTCGGAAAAGAAAATCAAACACAGACCCTAAGCATTTTGATAAATATTTTCAAATCCAAAGGGCAAAAGAGTAGGCTCCTCAGTCTAATCTTAAAATCAGACCTTCAATATACAGTTCAATTTTCAAGCATTCTGTCATTCAGAGCTCCAACAGAAGTCAGGGATGAAAATCTGCACAACTTCTTTAAGCACATCTTAAAATCAATTCATTATTTTGGAAACCTGGAAGTTAGTTTTGTAATTGATTTTTTCAAAGATCACAGGCTTCAAAATGTTAGCAAGTTTGGATTTTTTTTTTTTTTTTTAGAAAGAAGTAGGAAAAAAGTTCCATTTCAGTCATAGACTCTGTAAAGTAAAAGCATTTTCCTTCATATCTTGTATTATCTGAAAGGATATGTGTTAAATCTAGAGTCAATTATTTGGGGATAGAAGTCCCAATATCAGATTTGTATTGATACATACTGATAAAGATGATGTAGTCTTTATGTGAAAGCAACTTNCAAGATTAACTTAGATTTTTGTGTTGCTCAGAAAAAGGCAAATGAATGTTAGAAAAACATTTAACTAACAACTATCTTGATACGGTTGGTTAAAAACAGGAACTATGTTACTGTCCCCCTAGGAAGTTGAAATTTGTTTTCATTTTGAATTGACATAAAAAATCTCCCAGCACCAGAATGCAAAATTTGGAAAATGTTATGTGTCTTTTTTTTTAATTTATTCTTTTAAAATATTCCAGCATTTGTTCTTTTATTCCATATATTGTTCTTTTTTTTTTTTTTTTTTTGTGCAAGGGCACCTCTTTAACTAGACTATCTTCTTTAAACTGCACTAAAAGTTACATTAAGAGGAAATATTGTCTTATCTTATAAAATGCTATGTGTAAACTAACCTGATGAAAGGCCACAAATTCACTGCTAGATTAAGTCAAAACTAAGTTAAGATACACAGTAACAACATGTCATGAACTGCCTACCTTCTCGGAAAAGAAAATCAAACACAGACCCTAAGCATTTTGATAAATATTTTCAAATCCAAAGGGCAAAAGAGTAGGCTCCTCAGTCTAATCTTAAAATCAGACCTTCAATATACAGTTCAATTTTCAAGCATTCTGTCATTCAGAGCTCCAACAGAAGTCAGGGATGAAAATCTGCACAACTTCTTTAAGCACATCTTAAAATCAATTCATTATTTTGGAAACCTGGAAGTTAGTTTTGTAATTGATTTTTTCAAAGATCACAGGCTTCAAAATGTTAGCAAGTTTGGATTTTTTTTTTTTTTTTTAGAAAGAAGTAGGAAAAAAGTTCCATTTCAGTCATAGACTCTGTAAAGTAAAAGCATTTTCCTTCATATCTTGTATTATCTGAAAGGATATGTGTTAAATCTAGAGTCAATTATTTGGGGATAGAAGTCCCAATATCAGATTTGTATTGATACATACTGATAAAGATGATGTAGTCTTTATGTGAAAGCAACTTGAGGATATTGTAAGCCTTAAACATGTTTGATTTTAAGACTTCACATTCACAATCACCATGGTCCTAAAGCAAATACTCATTTTACCGAGATACATGAAGTTAAGAAAATAATCTTCCTTTGTTGTACAGCTAGACAAATCCAAGATTACTAAAAAGACAATTCATTCCCTATTGCCTATCCTGTCCAGAACTGAAAGACTTAAAGCTCCACCTCTTTTTCTTACACTATGATTATCAATATGTCTGTTAGCATATCTGTTTACCTTCCACACAGATGGATGTAATAGTGTGGATTTTTTTCTGGATGAAAGCTCCAAGCCTTGTATTCATACTTCTTCATTTTGAACNCTTATAAAATGCTATGTGTAAACTAACCTGATGAAAGGCCACAAATTCACTGCTAGATTAAGTCAAAACTAAGTTAAGATACACAGTAACAACATGTCATGAACTGCCTACCTTCTCGGAAAAGAAAATCAAACACAGACCCTAAGCATTTTGATAAATATTTTCAAATCCAAAGGGCAAAAGAGTAGGCTCCTCAGTCTAATCTTAAAATCAGACCTTCAATATACAGTTCAATTTTCAAGCATTCTGTCATTCAGAGCTCCAACAGAAGTCAGGGATGAAAATCTGCACAACTTCTTTAAGCACATCTTAAAATCAATTCATTATTTTGGAAACCTGGAAGTTAGTTTTGTAATTGATTTTTTCAAAGATCACAGGCTTCAAAATGTTAGCAAGTTTGGATTTTTTTTTTTTTTTTTAGAAAGAAGTAGGAAAAAAGTTCCATTTCAGTCATAGACTCTGTAAAGTAAAAGCATTTTCCTTCATATCTTGTATTATCTGAAAGGATATGTGTTAAATCTAGAGTCAATTATTTGGGGATAGAAGTCCCAATATCAGATTTGTATTGATACATACTGATAAAGATGATGTAGTCTTTATGTGAAAGCAACTTGAGGATATTGTAAGCCTTAAACATGTTTGATTTTAAGACTTCACATTCACAATCACCATGGTCCTAAAGCAAATACTCATTTTACCGAGATACATGAAGTTAAGAAAATAATCTTCCTTTGTTGTACAGCTAGACAAATCCAAGATTACTAAAAAGACAATTCATTCCCTATTGCCTATCCTGTCCAGAACTGAAAGACTTAAAGCTCCACCTCTTTTTCTTACACTATGATTATCAATATGTCTGTTAGCATATCTGTTTACCTTCCACACAGATGGATGTAATAGTGTGGATTTTTTTCTGGATGAAAGCTCCAAGCCTTGCATTCATACTTCTTCATTTTGAACATAACAAAAGAATTTATCTGTCTGGGTATGCAATTCCTTCAGTGTATTCTTGTGACTGATGAACTATCAGCCCGCCCACAGAATACTACTTAAGAATGCCTTTTCAAGTCCAGTGAACAGAGTAATAAGTTAATCCACAACAATCTCATTAAGCTCTACCCTACTAAAATCCTAAATACATTGAGAAAGCTATATTGTATAGAATTAATAGAACTTATAGGTTATTGTAATAGACAGAGGTTTACTATTTTTCACAAGTCTAAGCCTCCATAGAAAACATAACACTGTACAGTTTAATAAATGGAACTGCAGTCAGTACCAATATTCATATTATTATCATTAAACTTTCTTGCAATCAGCAAGGAAATTAGTATCTTCATTTTATTAGAAATATGAAAAACAATGCTTAATTAAAATTCTTGAAAAGACACAGGAAGAAAAAGAAATATGGAAACATAATGGAGGAGTTTTGAATAAACCGTTAAGATGCCAAGACTCTTTTCTATTAGTAATTTCACTTATTTTCTTTTGGTGCACATTTAAATTTTCTCTTATAAAACTACTGCATTTTTCAGAATCAAAGAGACTACATATTACTGAATATAAATTTGAGTAGATGCATTTGTCAGATATTTTTCCTAGTTTAAATGCTCAATCATAGTTGAAAATGCAAAGTGATTTAATACTTTTTATAAAATTTAATGACTTTAAAGTCAAAGGTCATTCAGTGACAAATAGTCACTTCTAATTCCTATGCTAAATAAAATATAACAGTTCAGTTTGGAACTAAGAAAAGCCCTTTCTCTTCAGAGAGAAGTCCCGCTACAGTAAATTGTTCCGCAATGTGATATTTTTATAGTGTTGTGTGTTTTTCCTGAATACATACCTTTATTAAGATAACGAATGGGCTTTAAGAAAAAGTGAGCTCAATTGATTTTGCAAAGAAACAGTGTTTACATCTCGAAAATCTGCTATGAAAGCATGCAGTAAAATGATCTTGTCTGCAGCTAAACATTTGCATTAATTTACGGTGAGATAAAAGTTTTTCCTTAACTATGTTAAAGTCAAGAATAGAGTCTTCCAAAAACTTGCATAGGAAATACATGTTTTGTAATTATGAAAATACATTTAGACTGTACATTCTTCTACTTGTTGTAACTCATTTATTCACCATTTCACCACAGAAAAGTAAAATATAGGTGAAAGATTTTTTTTTTTTACTTCATAATTTTTTTTCCTACGGGTAGGAAGTCTCTGTCCTTTATTGAGGAATTCCGTTGATTTTGTAGAAACACAAATAAAAATGCATCTCAGGACACTGCAGTGTAATAAGAATACTTAATTATTACTACTATTTTATGCATAATTATTCATAGTTATGTATTTAGAATCATTATTGGAAAAGAGTGGACTGAAAGGAGAAATGAGGCAGATAGTAAAACACCTAACAAAATCAGACATAGTACTTCGATATATGTCTGGTTTTTATGCTAATATTCAACAATGAGTAAGTATCAAGATACAACTTGAGAAATCCACTGTCAACTCATTTAGCAATGTGTGATTTTGAATATGATTTTATGTATTTCATTAGAAAATTTATTTAAATCTTGGAAACTATAACTGAGGCCTGTAACTCTGAGTGGACATTTTCACAGATATTATTAATTTTTTTTTTCTAGTACCCAATATATTATCTTAACATCTCTATTCTGGTAATTTTTGTGTTGTAATGAACATACACACTTGCATGTGTTCATGCATTTGTGCAAATATGTATGAAATAATTTTAAGACAGATCCAAAATTCTACAGTTTGAATTGAGACAAAGAGAAAAAGCATACCTTTTCTGGATCAGTAGTTGTAATGACCCACACACAGTGTGCGTTGTCTTCATATTGAACTGGATAATTTGGTGATGTAATAATCCCACTTGGTCCACGTAAGTTAGAACCACATGTTCTAGCTAAAATGATAAATAATTCATCAGATTGTTTTTGATCAGTTGCTCTGTTTAAAATAAACATTATAAAATTGCCATAGCATTAATAACATCTTGACATGAAAGTATTACTATGCTGATATATTCTATAAAATTATGTCTTTGAAGATGTTTGAGCCAGCCAAAAAAATCCTGAAAAAATACCTAAAGAGGAAGGAAACCAGCACTTTTCAGTTAATCAGCCCGAAATTTATGTTACTTTATTCTTACTTTATATAAATTAATTTCTCAAAATTATCATATCAATATTCTGTTTAGAGAGATTTACCCTCTCCAAGTGGATGGAGGGAGCCTTCTATGTATGAATGTAAGAAAGGCCAGTTTGTGCTCTCATAGAATCATAGAATCATTAAGGTTGGAAAAGACCTTTAGGATCATCAAGTTCAACGATCAACACAATACTACCATGTCTCCTAAACCATGTCCAGAAGTGCCACATCTATGCATTTTTTGAACTCCTCCAGAGATGGTGACTCCACCACCTCTCTGGGCAGCCTGGTCCAGTGCCTGACCACTCTCTCAGTAAAGAATTTTTTCCTAATATCCAATCTCAAGCTCCCCTGGTGCAGCTTCAAGCCATTTCCTCAAGTCCTATCACTAGCAGCTTAGGAGAAGAGACCAACACCCACCTCTCTACAACCTCCTTTCAGATAGTTGTAGAGAGTGATAAGGTCTCCCTCAGCCTCCCCTTCTCCAGACTAAACAATCCCAGTTTCCTCAGTCTTCCCTCATAAAACCTGCTCTCCATATCCTTCACCAGCTTCGTTGCCCTTCTCCAGACATGCTCCAGCACCTCAGTGTCTGTATAGTACTGAGGGGACCAAAACTGAACACAATTTTCAAGTTGTGGCTTCACCAGTGCCGAGTACAGGGGCACGATGACTTCCCTGCTCCTGCTGGCCACACTATTCCTGATACAAGCCAGGATGCTGTTCGCCTTCTTGGACACCTGGGCACACTGCTGCCTCATATTCAACCAGCTGTCAACCTGCACACCCAGGTCCTTCTCCGCCAGGCAGATCTCCAGCCACTGTTTCCCAAGCCTGTAGCGTTGCCTGGGGTTGTTGTGGCCCAAGTGCAGGACCCGGCACTTGGCCTTGTTAAACCTCATACAGTTGACCTTGGCCCATTTATACAGCCTGTCCAGATCCCTCTGTACAGCCTCCTTACCCTCGAGCAGATCGACAATCCCGCCCAGTTCGGTGTCATCTGCAAACTTACTGAGGGTGCACTCAATCCCCTCATCCAGGTCATTGATAAAGATATTAAAAAAGACTGGCCCCAACACTGAGCCCTGGGGAACACCACTCATGACTGGCCACCAAGTGGATTCAGCTCAGTTCACCTCAACTCTCTGGGCTCGGCCATCCAGCCAGTTTTTTACCCAGCAAAGAGTACACTTGTCTAAGCCATGAGCTGCCAGCTTCTCTCGGAGGATGCTGTGGAAGACTGTGTCAAAGTCCTTGCTAAAGTCCAGGTAGACAACATCCACAGCCTTTCCCTCATCCAATAGGCGGTCACCTGGTCATAGAAGGAGATCAGGTTGGTCAGACAG
>WEKW01026387.1:24859-41914 GCA_013389905.1 Sula dactylatra
TGGATCCCATCTGGCCCCATAGACTTGTGGGTGTCCAGGCAGCTCAGCAGGTCATACACCACTTCCTCCTGGATTATGGGGGGTTTATTCTGCTCCCTATCCTTGCTGTCCAGCTCAGGGGGCTGAATACCTTGGGGATAACTGGTCTGATGGTTGAAGACTAAGGCAAAGGCGGCATTAAGTACCTCAGCCTTCTCCTCATCCTTATTGGCAATGCTCCCTTTTGCATCCAACAGAGGATGCAGATTCTCTTTTTATTGTTAATGTATTTGTAAAAACATTTTTTCTTATCACTTACAAAAGTTGCCAGGTTGAGTTCTAGCTGGGCTTTTGCTTGTCTAATTTTCTCTCTGCAAGACTTAACAAGGTGTCTGTACTCTTCTTGAAATGCCTGCCCCTTCCTCCAAAAGTGGTAAACTCTCCTTTTTTTCCTGAGTGCCAGCAAAAGCTCCCGGTTCAGCCAGGCCGGTCATCTTCCCCGTCGGTTTGTCTTGCGGCATGTGGGGACAGCCTGCTCCTGTGCCTTCAAGACTTCCCTCTTGAAGAAAGACCAGCCTTCCTGGACTTCTTTGCCCTTCAGCATTTCCTCCCAAGGGAGTCTCCCAACCAATGCCCTAAACAGGCCAAAGTTTGCCTTCCAGAAGTCCATGGTCTGCTGACCCCACTTCTTACTTCACCAAGAATTGAGAACTCAGTCGCTAAGCCCAAGACAGCCTCCGACCACCACGTCTCCCACCAGACCTTTTCTGTTTTTGAACAGCAAGTCAAGTAAGGCACCTCCCCTGGTAGGCTCACTTACCAGCTGTGTCAGGAAGTTATCTTCCACACACTCCAGGAACCTCCTAGGCTGTTTCTTCTCTGCTGTGTTGTATTTCCAGCAGACATCTGGTAAGTTGAAGTCCCCCACCAGAACAAGGGCAACCAATTGTGACACTTCCACCAGCTGCTTGTAAAACACTTCGTCTACCTCTTCATCCTGGTTGGGTGGTCTATAACAGAATCCCAGCAGGATATCTGCCTTGTTGGCCTTCCCCCTCATCCTTACCCATAAGCACTCAACCTTGTCATCACAATCGCTAAACTTCATGCAATCGAAACACTCCCTAACATATAGAGACACCCAACACCTCTCCTTCCTTGCCTATCCCTTCTGAAGAGCTTATAGCCATCCATTGCAGTCATAAGAGTCATCCCACCATGTCTCTGTGATTGTGACTAAGTTGTAGCTATCCCGCTGCATGATGGCTTCCATCTCCTCCTGTTTGTTGCCCATGCTGCATGCATTAGTGTAGATGCACTTGAGCTGGGCTATCAATTTCACCCCCAACCTTGGCATGCTACCCCTAGGCTCCTCTTGAGTGGGCCTGGCTATATCCCCTTCCCCCTTCAAACTAGTTTAAAAGCCCTCCCAATGATCTCTGCCAACTCATGTGCAAGAATCCTTTCCCCCCTTTGAGACAGGTGAATTCCATCTGCCTCCAGCAGGCCCGATGCCATGTAAACCTCCCCATGATCAAAAAAACACAAATTCCTCCAATGGCACCAGCCTCTGAGCAGATGAGTCTTCCTGTTCCTTTCGGTATTCTTCATCCCTGTCACTGATGGGATTGAGGAAAACACTATCTGTGCTCCTGATCCTTCAAACATTCACCCCAGTGCCTTGAAGTCCCTTTTGACCACTCTTGGGCTTCTCTCTGTAACCTTATTACTGCCCACCTGCATAACCAATAGCAGGTAGTAATCAGAGGTCCGTACCAGACCAGGGAGTTTCTTAGTAATATCTCTGATCCCAGCCCCAGGGAGGCAGCAAGCTTCCCTGTGGGATGGGACTGGTTGGCATATTGGGTCCTCTGTCCCCCTCAGAAGGGAATCGCCTATAACAATTACCCTCCTTTTCTTCTTAATAGAGGCGGTCATAATGTGCCCTCTCCTTGATGATTTCTCCATGTTTGGGTAGAAAAACATCCAAGTATCACAATGTTTGACTCAGTGTAACAGCATATCCTTCACCTTGAACTTCTGTGGTGTCTTAGCTCTTTACAGCAGAGGAAATAAAATTAGAAAGAAAAAAATTTATAATGGTTCCAGGCAGTAGTCTGACTTCTGTGAAACCATCACAATCCCTCTGTCACATTCAACGAATCTGGGTAGTTAACATTTTGAAAATAAATTAGTTCATGAATTAAGTTATTTTCCAAAGAGCATTAGGGATATATTTTCTAAAATATTCAAACTTCTCAAAATATTTCAGTATCTCAAAGTATTTAAAAATATTTAGACGTATAATTTCCAGTGACATCAAATGGATTATAGAACTCAGGACATTTTAAAATTCCACTGTCAGGTTTATGGTAATACAGAACTTTGGCAACATGCTAAAATAGAGAGTCTAGATCATACCATTCCTAAGGATTTAGATACTGTATGTCTTCAAATATCTGAATCTCAGAACTTATCTGCATAGCTTCCATTAACTTTTCATGTAATTTAGATTCTTCATTTACTTAAGTTTCAGTACTGGCAAGAGGAATGACTGCATTCCTTAAAAACTTGGTCATTCTTTTTCTAAATATTGGATTAAAGTACCCAACATATTTCTGGTGCTTTGGAAAATTTCAGTTTTCCTGTTTCTCTGTGGCTGCCTCCATTTTGAAGAATGAAATATGAACATTTCTTTATCTCACAAACTTGCTGGACAGAAGCCTGATCTTCTGCATTATTAGAAGTGTGACTGGTACAGATAAGAAATAAGGAAACTAGAAGAAAATTACTTTCAGATTTTCTGTTCTTCCATCACAATCTGCTGCCAGCACTTGCTCTTTTGTTACTATGTTAGAGACTGGTTTTTGAGAACTAACTATAACTCCATGTCTAGATTGATTCAGCTAGGACTCAGACTTTTGTGAAAATATCCATCTGTGTTTATGATAGAAATTTTCTTAATATAATTCCGTGAGTTTCACTTGAGTCTCAGGCACATCACATAGAAATCTTCCATAACAATCTCAGTAGAAGCCAGAATAACCCATCATCCATGTAGGTAATTCTACCAAGCATCACTGATGATTGTTAACAAACTCTCTGTGCTTAACATGGAATAAAAGAGCTAATCAAGCTTAAGTATGCCATTCTATGCTGTCTACTAGCAACACAGAAAGCTTGGCATATTGCTGCTGTATCAAGCAAACTATATTCTTTTAATTGCTAGAATAACAAGAGCAGATTCATGGGATGTGAAACAGAGGACATTCTCATTCCAGTAACTGGTAAAAGCACCATACCTCCAGCACCACAACTAGCAAATGACTAATATTTATTAATTTGTTTTCAGTTCATCCTGCACAAGGTCTGCTACAATAGGAACGAATTCAGAGGTGCAGCTTTGTAGCAATAAGCTTTTGAATACAGTTTGTACCTTCTCTATCTATCCACAAAGAAGAAAGGCTAGGAAACATCTCCCTTTCAGATCTTTTTTCAGTCAAGCTGTTAGTCTCTTATCCTTCTGCTATATGAAATTTTTGGGAAAAAAAAAAAGGGGAGGGAAGAAAAAACAAAAAAGGGCAAGCAAGATCTACAATTGAAGTTCTGCCTAGAGGCCTGTTTAGGAAATGGAGTTACTGCAAAATATTGCATAAAAATTGTTAGATAGCCTTGTATATCACTTACAAAGAACAAGAATGAATTGCTGTAAGATTTTAGTGTGGAATTCAAGAAAACTGGCAACATTTATATTGGCACCATTCAGTTCCTGAGGGCACTAACAGGCCTAAACTGCCCTGACCAGCCACACCTGGGGCCTCCCAGCACTCTGTGGACCCAGGTGATCCATTTCAGTGTAGGACTGGACTATCAATCTCTACCTGAGTAATGTCTCAGGAGAAGCTGCCTGCAGTTCCACCACAGCCATGCCTGTGCCTGCTTACAGACTTTGTTGATCTTGACCCCCATCCAGGCTCTGGTGTCTCAGCCTAGCTGTGGTCTGTCCCCATCTCCAGGGAGGTCCCCAGTGTCCAAGGCTGGGGCTGCCCTTGGTCTGCCCTGGTCCCTGTCTGGGGCAGTTGACCCCCTGCTCCCTGGTCCCCCACGGACCCTTGGCCCCTGCTGTGCCCTTGCAAGTAAGGTCCTTACATGGGCATGGTTGAATGTAAATAATGAAGGAACTTGCAAACAGTAAGATGGTTCCTGTGACTGTTCATCAACTTCATAAATTTTGAACTTGTTTAGTCACTGTTCTGGGGTAAATGCAAAGTTCAGCTTCTTCAGTAAGTCTCATAGGATTGAACCTATTAAGTTCACAGTAGTTCCAAGTAGTTTATCAGCTTTTCCACTTAAAGTTGATGATCATTTAGAAAATGTGATAAACAGTTTCTTGTCCTGTGTATTTTATTATTAAATGCTTGGTATGAACACCATGAATACTGGCTTCTTGAAGTTCAGTAAAGGGACTGGAAATAATATGGACTACAAATAAAATTTGTATCTTTTACTTCCAACCATCCACAAATGTGCACCTTGTGCAATGTTGTAATATTGAACCAGAATTATACAGCATTCAGCCTAAACAATGTTAAACTGTGTTTAGAGAAAAACAAATCACTTTTAGAGACTGACTGACTTGACCCTCAGAGTGTTGTGAAATTTTAGATCCAATTTTGGAAGTACGTTTGAGGAAAGTAACTTGTTTTTCGAACGTTAATGGAAGTATAGGACCAATTTATCCTATTTTGTTAGAACTTTACTGGAGGTAGTAACATGTAATAGAGATATTTGCAGATAATAAATTGGAAGGAACAGCGAACACTAGTAATAACACATAGATAATTCAGCAGCAAATAGCCCCTTTCTGCTGAGCATTAGTTTTGCCATGCACGGATTACTTAAGTTTATTTCTGCAATGTATTAGCAAATGACAATAAATTCAGGAGATTAAAAAAACCCTCCAAACAAGAGCGAGCAGTGGAGTTGCATGGACATGTTATTCTGCAGTAGTGTGAAACCAAGTACTGAGAGTATATTTAGACTTTTATTTCAGAAACACTGAGCTACAGAGACACTGCACTCAAAAGACACTTGAGAATCACAGTAGCTTTGCTGCTCCGGAAGAATAGAAGGTATAATTTTTATTTCTTTATTTTTCACTTTGTTTTAGATTGTCCAGTCTTTATATGAATGTGCCCATATAATAGTAACCATGTTACATACAGCTTCTAATAATTTATCTAAGAGCTGCCTTTATAGACTTTTTTATTAGGTCTGACTGGAATGGAGTTAACTTTCTTCATAGCAGCTTGTATGGTGCTGTGGTTTAGATTTGTAACTAGAATAGTGCTGATAACACACCAGTGTTTTGTCTATTGTTGGGCAGTGCTTGCACAACATCAAGGCCTTTTCTGTTTCTCACACTGCTCCGACACCAAGTAATCTGGGGGTGGGCAAGAAGTTGGGAGGGTACACAGCTGGGACAGATGATGCCAACTGACCAAAGGGATATCCCATACTATATGACAACACTGTCAATGACAAAAGCTCAGGGAAAGGAGGAGGAAGTGGGCACGTTCATAGCTTTGTCTTCCCAAGTAACCATCACTTGTGCTGAGGCCCTGCTTTCCAGGAATGGCTAAACATCTGCCAAATAATTGGAAGTAGCGAATAAAATCCTTATTTTGCTTTCGTTGCATGCACAGTTTTGCTTCATTTATTAAACTGTCTTGATGTTCACCCATGAGTTTTCAGCTTTTTGTCTGCCAGTTCTCTCTCCCATCCCACTGGGGGCGAGAAAGTGGTTGGGTGGGTGTTTAGCTGCTGGCTGGGGTCAACCCAACCACAATTGTTTACACTTTTTAATGAAGAAAGAATAGCTTATAGTTATATCACATATGTAATTATAGAAGTTGAAAAATCTGTTCTGGCAACAGGATAAAAATATTTTTATTTTGTTATTATGAAATAGCTATGTAATGAAACCTTTTTTAATAAGTATATGATTCTTATATAAGTGAGATTATGCTTTAGGTTATTCTTGAACAACCGAAAGTTTAGGTCCAGGTGTTGCAAATCCTTCCCTCCACAGTGTCTCTGTCATTTGCTGCCCTGGTAACTTACATTCAACATAAGATTTTGTGCATTCAAGAAGTATCTCTTTGATCTACCTCAAAATGACAAATAAAGTATATCAAACAATTGTATGATTTTTTAATTTTTTTCATTTATTTTTTATAATTAATGGTGGTGTTTTTTCTTGTTCTTCAGTGCCTGTCCTGGCTAGGTTGTCTGGTTCTAGGGGGACATAAGGCAAGCACATTTCTAGGGTTAAAATTTTCATTAACATGTACAATCCAAATGTGCAACCCAAATTAGTTTTTCTACTGAGAAAAAAGAAAAGTTCTGTACCAAGATATATACTCTTTATTTTTCCTATATACCTCAGTTCTGGAGTTTTTTGATAGCATTTACATATTTTTCTGTGGTTTTATTACAGGCAGTAGATTGCAATGGAAAAACATACAAACAAACAAAAAGCTCTCTCCCCACCTCCTCCTTAAAAACAGAGGGAGGAACTTATTCATTGATGCAGACCATAATGAGAAACCATCTAGAAAAGAAGTCAGAAGGTTAGGTCATTTGTGAGGTTGAGCAAAATAGATGAAAGAGAAGGAATTTACCAAAAAATGGGGGCTATGTAAATATCTGTGACTGGTAGGAATGCAATATGATTGTAAGGAGCTCTAATTTAGGAATTTAATCACAAAAGTTTAACGAAGACCTAACTAACTAGTTCTACTTAAAATATGTTTTACATGACAAAAAGAAGATTAAGTGAAATGAAAACTATTAAAAGGAAATTAGCTCCCTATATTAATACTGTTTCTGCATCTTTGCTTGTGTGTGTCAAGCTACAGAAAGATCTTTGGATATATATAATCATATATATATACACAAACATATAAATATGATATATAAATTTTATATTTTTTTTTCTGTGTTTTGAACATTATTTCATACATTTCTAAAGAGAAATTATAAATTACCCTTCCAAACTTCAGGAAGAATTCCAAAGAATAACACCTACCTCTGCAAATTGGCCTGTGGTCACTCCAGGCAGCAAGTGTATCTGTCACTCTCTGACAAGTGATGCTCTTAGAACCTTGCAGCACATAATTGTCTTCACAGGAAAACTGTACACTTGCACCCACCCTAGGAGAAAAAAGGATGGACAAATGAAATAATTAAGATATATTTTGACTGTCACCCTACCAAATAAATGTTAATGTCACCAAATTACAATATTCTTAGGTCCAAACAAAGAAATGAAGGTGGGAAATTGTACTCCATTATTACTATATTCATAAAACCCAATTTATACTATGGGGAACAACTCAACTATTTAGTTTGTGCACCTTTTAAAGAAGTAAGACTAGGAATACAAAGCATTCTTGATACTAAGTTTCATCCTTTAAACTATGACTTCAATGAATGCATAGAGATATATATTTTTTAAGAAAAAATATAATCACTGGTCTTTCAGGCAGAAAAATTTAATTCAGTAGTAATTTCAGGCTGTCTATATTCTCTTAAATGAGAGAATAAGCAGTCATATATAGCAATTTGTCAACATATACAACCAGGAAATATTAATTTCAGTAAGCTGTAATCATTCATTAAATATTCCTGATCTTGTTGAAATCTCCTGTTAAAAATTATGCTAAATGATAACTTTTGTTAGGACTGAAATATGACTATTACACTTGTAACTTCGAAATGTGCCTCTTTGGAACAATTTATAAATTAATTTTTTTCTTTCCCAATAAATAATTTCTTTCTGAACAATGCTAACCAATATTTATGTAGAATTAAAAAAACTGTATATAGTTACTACTATGTATCTCAAAGAGAGTTTCCCTAAACAGTATTTACATTTCTGCTTCCATTTATTATTTGTGACACTCTTTGTTCCCCATCATAATCAACTGGTTTTGTTTTTAGCTTTCTTGAACTTTTAAATCCATATCTGATAATCCTGTGTTGTCATGGTTTTAGCTGGGATAGTTAATTTTCTTCACTGTAGCTAGTATAGTGCTGTGTTTTAGACTTGGTATGAAAATATGTGATAACACACTGATGTTTTTAGTTGTTGCTAGGTAGCGCTTACACTGGTCAAGGACTTTTGCAGCTTCCCATGCTCTGCCAGGTGCACAAGAAGCCGGGAGGGGAGGGGATACAACCAAGAGAGCTGATCTGAATTGGCCAAAGGGTATTCCATATCATGTGACATCATGCCCAGTATGTGAACTGGGGGGAGTTGGCCGGGGGAAGGCGCGATCGCGGCTCGGGGACAGGCGGTGTCGGTCAGCGGGTGGTGAGCGGTTGCAGCTCTTGTGTTTTTTTTCCCTTTTCCCTTTATTCCCTGGGTTTCATTTTATTCTCTCTCATTATCCCTTTGTATTATATTATTATTATTATTATTACTGTTATCATTACTATTCTTACTATTTTATTTTAATTATTAAACTGTTCTTATGTCAACCCAAGGGTTTTCTTGCTTTTGCTCCTCCGATTCTCTCCCCAGCCCACAGGGGTGGGGGGAGTGAGCGAGCGGCTGTGTGGTGCTCAGTTGCTGACTGGGGCTAAACCACAACAGTTGTGAACTAAGTGATCCTGATGAAGCAGATTTCTCAGTTTGGTCTTTCTAAGTCATTGAGTCCTAAACACCAGGGGATTGCCAGATAGCAGTCAGAAAACTCAGTGGTTAAAATTGTGCTGTGGAGAATAGTAAATATAATCTCATTCACAAAGTCCAAATCATTCCTACCCTTCAAGAACAAGTATTCTGTTAGTTTCTCAGAGGATTTTACAAAGACAAATTATATTATTATTATTATTATTATGTACTTCTATAATTCTTTCACAAAACTTTAATAGGATCCTTTTTTTTTTTTTTTTAAATTTGAATATGATGCTCCAAATCTAGGAAAGCTTTAAAAACTACTTTTCTTAACACATGGCTCTTGAGCTGTTAAATGTGAAAAAATGAGAAGGATAGGAAAATATTGGCCCTTTGCTTCAGTATTTCATGGGAAATGAATGAAATCTTTGAAGAGTAATATAATTTTCTAAAACAGTATTTATTTTAGATTTGTCATAATCTACTATCCTTCAGAACATTTTTAAAACCCTCATAAAAATAGACCAAGCATTATTCCAAAGACATACCTCAAATTAATAAACAATTTGTTTCTCTTATTCATAAAGAAAATATTATGCTTAATTAATCTGACATCTTAATACTCTAAACACCTACTCTTTAAATGTATTTTCTCATATTTTCTAAAATTACAAGCTCTGAAATTTTCTTCTGTGGAAACAGGAAAAAACTCATCAGTTACCTAGCTGTGATAAATGTAACTGAGAATTGAAGTATTTAAAAATCATATAGGGTAAAGACTTTCCCAAAACTGTAATGATGTATGAACCAATGATGTATGAACATGAAAGCTTCAACATTTCCCTGAAGTTTGCTACTATCAAGACATGTGAGGAGAATTATGAAACTGTGCACATACAAAAAAACAGAGTGAAACAAAATTTATAATTATTGGATGCCTGCAGTTGCAATTTGTAATTTAACATACCTGATTGTTCCCCCCAAGAAAGAAAGAGGGGGAAAAAAACCCAGAAGGAATGAAAATATTCTGATGTCTGATGCAGTAAGTGAAGGATTTAATGTTTAGTGTGGGTTTTCATCATTACAGCAATATTAAAAATATATTATTAATGGATACATAAAATGTTACACACTATACACTTATGATTCAACTTGTTTCACTATTATTCTATAAATTATATTGTATATTTTTTCAAAGCTCTAGAGATAGCTTGTATCTAATGACTAATAATGTAAATTTCATATATTTTACATGGAGGTTATCTTTTGAAATGTTTGATCACAAACTAAGTGACACAAAATAAATATGCTGACTACAACATATTAAAAACAAACAAAAAAATCTAGCAAAAATGTCAAATTAAAGAGCAAGGCAGGAACATGAAGTACTCAAAAACTCCTGATTGTTAGAATTCAAGGTGGAGAGAAACGTGAATGACAGCTTTAGGCATTGACAAGTACAATCTTTTGAAAGTCATTTCAAGAATTCTAATTAAACTTCAGGTAGGCTACAGAAGAGCAGTCATAGGTTTAACCAGAATGATCATAGGTTTAACCAGAATGACTGACATAGTTTTGGACATTGTTTATGTGTGGCTACGCTATATGCTAAGCCTGATTTAATGTCAGTTAAGATCCATGCTTTTTGAAGCACCTATTGTAGAAATCAGGTTTATGCCATGAGTCTGACAACTGATACTTTCAAGACAATAATTTTAGTGTAATTTTAATTCTGTCAAGGCTTACAAAAAAAAAAGGAAAAAGGTATTGAAAAGTTCTAAATACTGCCAAATGGAGGTATAGACTGTCACACCATATTATTGTATTGGGTTTGTGTGGCCAGGTTTAGGTAACAGGGTGGGGCTACAGGGGTGGCTTCTGTGAGGAGCTGCTGGAAGCTTCCCCCGTGTATGACAGAGCCAATGCCAGCCGGCTCCAAGACAGGCCCGACGCTGGCCAAGGCCAAGCCAATCAGCGACAGTGGTAGCACCTCTGGGATAACGTATTTCAGGAGGGGAAAAAACCCAACCCTGTGCAATTGCAGCCAGAGAGAGGAGTGAGAATATGTGAGAGAAACAGCCCTGCAGACACCAAGGTCAGAGAAGAAGGGGGGGGGGAGGTGCTCCAGGCACCAGAGCAGAGATTCCCCTACAGCCCATGGTAAAGACCATGGTAAGGCAGGCTGTCCCTGCAGCCCATGGACGTTAATGGTGGAGCACATATCCACCTGCAGCCCCTGGAGGAGCCCATGCTGGAACTGACAGAAGCCTGAAGGAGTCTGTGATGCCCTGGGAAGCCTGCACTAGAGCAGGTTTGTTGGCAGGACTTGTAATCCCATGGAAGGGACCCATGCTGGAACAGTTTCTGAAGAACTACAGCCTGTGGGAAGAACTTGCATTGGAGAATTTCATGGAGAACTATTTCCTGTGGGAGAGACCACATGTTGGAGCAGGGGAAGAGTATGAGGAGTCCTCCCTCTAAGGAGGAAGGAGCAGTAGAAACAACTTGTGATGAATTGATGCAACCCCCATTCCCTGTCCCACTGCGCCGCTCAGGGCAAAAGGTAGAGAAACTCAGGAGTGAAGTTAGGCCTGAGAAGAAGGGAGGGATGGGGGGAAGATGTTTTAAGATGTAGTTTTTATTTTCTCATTTCCCTACTGTGGTTTGATTGGTAATAAATTAAGCGAATTTCTTCAAGTTGAGTCTATTTTGCCCATGACAGTAATTGCTGAATGATCTCTCCCTGTCCTTATCTTGACCCATGAGCCTTTCATTTTTTTTTCCCTTCTCCTGTCCAGTTCAGGAGGGGCAGTGATAGAGCAGCTTTGGTGGGCACCTGGTGTCCAGCCAAGGTCAAACCACCACATAATGAAATATGTGTATATATCTATATATAGTTGTTATATAATACATACATTGCAGATATCTGACTCAGGCCATGTAACTTAAATATTTAACAGAACAGTGGATACTGAGAAATCATGAGTTGAGTCACTACAGCATTTTCTGTGTCCAGACAATCCGATCTAACTAAATAAGCATCTTAGGGAAGGTGACACACCTGGGCCACACAGTCTACAATAAAAGTCCTTATCTTCTAAGCAACATCCAAATTGCTGAGTCTCTCCATTGATTCTGCTTGACATTTTTCCATTAAAAAGGGGCACCCTTTTAAACCTATATTTAACCTATTTGATCAGTGATTTCAAAGGAAATTATTACTTCACTTAATTTCCAATTGTTAACAATGAATGTTTTTAATTTCTTTTTTTCATATCTTTACCTCCACAGTCACTGAGCAAATCTGTGAGAACTGGAAGTGTTTTGTTTTGTTATGTTAATTCTCTATGTAAACTTTCAACAGGGGGAAGAAACCAGTTTCCTTTTTTCTTTTTCTATTTTCAGTTTGAACTGTATCAAAACGAAATATTTCCTTTTATAAAGGAGAGAATTTGATTGAAATAAGCCATTTTTAAAAAAGAAAAAAAACTGTAAGAAATATGAAGCATAAGAAAGTTCATTTAATTTTAAAAAGGTGTTTTGAAAATTTAAAAGCTATTTTTGTTACAAGTGTCAGAGGAATTGTACAAACTAATTGTATTTTCACAGTACCACACATACCATATAATAATATTAAGGAGAGCTGAAATATTACTATTTATATTCATCTTAGATTTGGTTTAAACAATCTACAGTTTTGAGATCTCACATAAAAATAAGATGTTATTTTGACCCCAAAATTGTATTGATTATGTTCTCATTCATCTAGCAGAGTCTGAGTTGCCATTTTTCCCTCAAAATGAATCCAAATACACACTGGATTTTTTCTGAAATCACTGAAAATCTCCTTCCCTACTTCCTGAACGGAACACAGTAAAAGTGTGGCAGGAGGGCAGAATGAAAAGGTTAAGATTTGAATACCTTTTTGTTTGCTTTATGATACTAGAATGAATGCCATTATTATGCTGAAAATGATGAAACCCTTTTCAAAGAACTTGTCATCACTGAATCAGTTGGTCTCAAGCTGTCTTGAAAATAAACCCTTTGCCTTTCCATCAGTCCCGCTCACTACATGTCTTTTCAGTAGATTGGAAAAGATTTTGAATAATGTGCATTTTCACATGTTTTAGTTTAGATTAATGTCCACAGCTGTCATTCTCCTGACAAGAACAATAGCTATTTCTGGTGTCTATACTTGCCTCTTGGAAAAGAAAAAAACATTGTCTTTCTTTTACTCTCCACAGTATTTTGACTACACTGGAGAAATGCAAGCAACAGCAAATATTATTTTCCCTTCTCTTATGGAAAAGCTTAATTTGTCATTTCAGAGAAAGAAAAACTAAATTCCAACCAAATTCTCTGTTTAAATGTCAAGTTAGGTATAGATAGCTAAACTTTAAGATAGCAAAGATAGGCTTTAAATAAATATAAAGAGAGTTTACAGTACATGAAAAACAGTCACTGTTGCATAACCAGTTTTCAGATAGCAAGTAAGGTTTAGGAGGAAAATAAGATTTTATTGTTTCTCTCAAATAATATTCAGAATTGGAGGCCCAAAACATGCACACAAATAATAAGTAATCTAAGTATATTAATGTGTTTTATTTATCATACCTTATATGATGTTGCTTGCGCTATTTTTGGGCACCTTATGCATTTATCCCCATGAACAGTAAGATCCGTTAGGTGAAATGAAAATATTATTGGAGGCTGAATAGGGTAAAGGAAGGAGGGGAATAGCCTTGCTCTGTCAATTGAGTAAGCATTGCTCATAAGTAAGCTGCAAACATTTAGATACCTTCAACCCACATTCTTTCACAAGAGACTGGGTTCAAAGTATAGTTATGTATGTTTTGCAAGGTTTCTTGACATTAGGTCCCTCAGAATATCTTAAAATGTACTTTGAGCTTTAAGGTTTTTTTGGGCTTTCCCTCTTCTTAATATTTCCATGCACTGCTTGAAATTTTATTGTTGTGGTCTCCCATGCTGGGGCTCACATGTTTGGATCTTTGGACCTGTTTCACAAAAATTATTTTAGACCCCTTTCTCTTTCAAATTACAGGCTGCAGGCTAGAGGGGGAAAGTAGAAATTATCTCTCTTTCTTACCCTTTTCCAATTTACCAGTGCTCTTAGACCTGCCAGTCAAAGTGCATGTGCTGTTGTTTCTTAACAATTGTTCACATGCCACTGACTTGGACTATAACTGGATGAGAGTCTGCTTGGCCCACCATGTATCATGAACACATAAAATCTGTACAGGATTCATAGATTCACAGAATAAATTAGACTGGATGAGGACGTCATCCAGTCCAATGCTGCACTCCAAGCAAGTTCTCTTGGAACAGAGGGCTTGGAGCCTTGCTCAGGTGAGCTCTGAATGCTTCCCTGGATGGAGATTCCACAAACTCCCTGGGAAACTTGCTCCACTGTTCGACCATCCTCACAGTAACAACATTTTTTTTAAAAAAAAAGTCTTGAATCTAGTAGTAATTTACCATGTTCCAACTTATGTCCATTGCCTCTAGTCCTGTCGCTGTCCACCTCTGAGAAAGGTCTGGCTTTCTCTTCTCTACAGTCTCCTGTTTAGTAGCTGTAGACAGCAACAAGGTCCTTCAGATTCTCTTAAGGCTGAGTGAACCCAGAACTCTCAGCCTCTTCTCATATGCCTGTGCTCAGGCTACCTAACCATCCCAATCGTCTGACCTTATCTGGTATCTATAGTTAAAGGAGTGAAAAGTGTCCCTTCAGGCATGAATTCATGCTATTTTCCATTAAACATTTAGTCTATGGTGTTAAATCTTTCCAGAGATGCTTTTCTCTCTCCACTAATAACAGAAGGATCCTTAGATGCTGCCCTTAATTCTTTCAACTAAGTATTTGATTGTGAGGAATTCAGAAGAAGAGGTGTGCTCTGCACCCTTTATGGCTATGAGGAAAGACTAAAGTGGAGGAGGAAAACTAAGGTATATCTGCACAAATAGTAAAATAAAATACTCTCCAAAATAACAGTGGAATTATACAGATATCCCTGAGGTGAACACATGCAGACACTTTAATACATCCTGAGAAAAAGTTATATTTTAGTATCCCATTTTTACCTAGTCTTCTACCAACTGATGTTTCACTCCTCAATACATCAAGTGTTAGTAAAGACCTGGATAAAAATTATGTTTGTTTTTGTAAAACAGTGGACCTTTGGACAGCAAGTGCGTACTATATTTTTGTATCATACAATTTTGCTTGCAGCAGCTGTACTTGCCAAGTTGAATCAGAATATATGGAACAGGATAATAGCAAACATTTTCTGGACAGCTTGTCTCTCTCTAGCCTATTTATTGAAAAGCTTATTTCATTTCATTATTTTTTAAAACACAATTAATTGCTGCCCAGTTGCTAATGAAATCATGGCTTTGCATATAACTGATTCTCTTAACATTGGAGTTGTTTATAAGTTCTCAAACTCCTTTGAGGGTAAACAGAGAAAAATCAAAAAAAAGAGTAGGTCATTCAGAAATAGAATAGATTTTTAAATTATTTTTCCCATCGGTGATGCCTTAGCTTGGAAGAGCCTTGATTCAGGAGCCAGGTTTGATTAACTTGCTTTCTGGAGTTGCAGAGAACTTTGCACAATTCCTTCTAATTCCTTTTCATTTACTCTTAGGTCTGGCTATCCATTCGCTGCTGAGCAATTTATAAATCTCTGCATTAGCTGAAGGAACCCTTCAATCCTTCCTTTGACCCTCTTCTCTGCCACACCTTGAAGTCTCTGCTTACAGGGAAAGAGCAACCTTCCTCCTTTCTCCACAGGGGTCCATTTGACCTCATCTTCTTTTTTTAAATGAAAACAAAATACCAAAGAGATGGCATTCATCACAGCCTCAGACACTGAATTTGCCATGTTTCCTAAGCTTTTTAACAACTTTTATGTAGTGGGGAAAACAGACAATTCTCTCTGCTTCTTCTGTGCTGTCCAGAGAGTTCTGCCTTTCCTACACTGGTAAGATTATTAAGTTCTAAAATTTCTATTTGAAATGCATTGATTTAAAAAAGGAACAGACAAAACCAATTCAAGATATGCAGTAGACTGGAGCTATTTTGATGAAGAGTTAACACATTTAAAACTAGGGAAACAAAATGTATCTGTAGTTGCATGCTCTGTATACATGTAACAGGAAATATCTTCCTCTTGGTCATATAGAAAACTAAATGTGCCTACCTGAAGTCAGAGCCCACCCTTTTCCCATTTTCAGGAATTCCAGGATCAGGACATGTATCAGATGCAATTGCATCCCCACCCTGGGTCACTGCAAAGAAAAGGAAAAAAAAATTTAGACTTGCAGCTGTAAAGATGATTCTTCGCTTTTCCCATGCTTCCGTGGCCTTTTCCCAACTTCCATGGCCTGAATTTAACCATATGCATATTCATAATTTTTTCTTGAAACAGTATAAATTATGACCAAAAAGAAGCTCCATATAATTGTTTTCTTGGGTGTATTGTTTATTTTCTTTGTTTATGATAAAAAAAAAAAAAAAACACCAAAAAAACCCATGCTTTGCTTCTGTGGGAAAATAAACAATTTTTTTCCCATTATCAGTCATCTTTTTATGGATATACTAGGGTCCGTGGCTTTTCTCAGACAGGGAAAACAACATTTTGTGAAGTCACCTTCTGAAATATTCACAACACACAATTTTAAGATTAAGATAGTAACAGAAAATAAAATCTCATTTAAGCTTCTGTCCATAAAAAGACTTGAAATAAACAAAAGCCGAGAACCCAACTGCAATAGAGAAATATTTTTATGAAGTTAAAGTTAATCTCAGACCCCACGGAGTGATGCATTTGTAACCAGCTGAATATGTGCTCATGCAAACAAGGCTCAAAATCTCTATTTTGTCTTTTCAGGTAGGAATAGAAAGTATCCTATACTTTTCCATTCCTTTTGTCCTCCATTCTTTCTCCCTCCAGACTGTCAGATACTTAAATAACACTAGGTGTATAAATATATCAATTTATAGTCCTTTCAAAACTCAAAACAATTTGAACATTCAATTTTTGCTTTTTTCTTCTTCATTTGTAAAAGAAGAAATGATGAAATAATGCCTATTTAAGGCATATGTGGAATTCAAAATAATTAATCATAAAGAAAAGATATAAAAGTAAGAGAGCACCACACTGTGAAGGTACAGAAAACCTGAATACACATGTGCTTTCTACCCTGCACATAAGCACATGTGTCCATGCATAGTTACACTCCTTCTGTCTTTCAGTTTTCTCCACAGAAGAATAGAGCTAGTGGAAATTTGTGGTTCACATTTTTCATCTTAAATGGTTTTTGGGAAGCCCTTAAGGACACGGTAGAACATTTTTCCTGAGTTAAAAAAAAAAAAA
>WEKW01026388.1:6618-36627 GCA_013389905.1 Sula dactylatra
TGTGTTTTGGTTTTTTTTTTTGTTAAAGATTATATCATTGTGATTACTGTAGGGCTTTTCCCTGTATCAGAATGTTGGTTAGTGTTATTTCTCAATCTGAAAAGTTGCTGTAGGAAAGGTTTAGATGAACAGAAGACTGTAAGGAAAGTTGTTTCATTCAGAGCTTTTTCTGCTTACGCTGAGTCTGTATTTAAACTCTTCCAGGTATAACAGGATAGACTGAGTTTAGGAAGAAATAGTTGCATTTATATATTATATGTTGATACTGTCAAGCATCAGGAATGAAGTGGAGCTGGGCAGGGTCAGACCTCCCTTCAAGAACAAGAATTGAGCTACAAAATGTTATGATGGGTTAGAAGGTGGCACACTTCAGAGTACCAAGGACCTGGAGCTCATACACAGAAGTGATTTACTACAGCTTAATGAGTTAGTGCATGATAGATCATTCACATGTGCGCTTTGAACTCATGGCAAATGTGAGAGAACTTGTTAAGTTACAATAACTTACTCAGTTGTTTAAGTGCTGAGAACATCCATAGGCAACCATGACCTCTAGCTTGAAATCAAGCTCTTGATTCCTTTTGTGTGTTGAAGATCCCATGACACTCTTTAAGGATAACTGTAACTCTGTGTTCTGGATGCATTTCTCTCTCTTCTGTGCAGCTCTAGTTACAATTTGTTTTTTTATTGCCTTCAACTGAACTTGTAAATCCCAAGCATTCTGGTACGTTGTCCTGCAAGTTACTGTTCCGTTTGGGAATGCCAATGGACTGCCTTCTTATAATGGAGAGCTCAGACATGTAACTTAATATTTAATGAAATATTTCAAAATGTTATATTAATGCAGACTGTTGCTTTCTGTGAACTCAGGTGACCGGGTCATAGACGTAGGGTCAGAGTGGAGAACTTTCAGCAATGACAAAGCAACAAAAGATCCATCTCGAGTCGGGGATACCCAGAATCCTTTGCTGAGCGATGGCGACTTGAGTACAATGATTGGCAAGGTAACACTTAAATTCCTAAATTTTTCTAAGTTTGAGTGTTTTTATGCCAAGTACATATTTGTATGTCCATATGCAAACTATTCAGAGAGTATATTTACAAAGAAATTTTGTCTAAACTGAACTCTTACATTTCAGTGGTGCGTAAAATGTGGCTCTTTCCTGGGGGTAGCAGGAAAGGGCTGACCTCTTCAACAAAAGAAAAGTTTGCAGTGCTTTGAGGTTACTTACCACCACTTTGGTATGCTGCTATAAATAGAAGAGGTGATGTTGCAGTCTTTAAAGAAACGCTTTGACTTAGCACATGTATTTGAGATGATTCTGAAATAACAGGTACTTAGTTTTGAGGTCACGATAGCTAGTGCTGCCCAACTTAAGCCACCTTTTTTTGTAATAAAATCTGTATCAGATTTGTATTGGAGACCTGGAGATCTACATGCATAATGTACATGTTCTTCCAGTTAATGTTATAGCACTAAATGTAGAAATCTTTCATGGTGTGAATGCTCCAGAAGAAAGTATTTGGTGTATATTAGAGTTGAAGTTTAGTGGTACAGCCATATCCTGCTGTTTCCCATGAGAGAGCAAGCAAGATTAATTCCCCAAATGTGCTCCCAGTAATGAAATAGCGACCCAGGTAAGTTTTCATTGTTGTACTTCCATGTTATATTTTCTACTGCAAGATCCAAATTCGTATCTGGATTTCTTGAATGTTTCATCGAAGGTGGTCCAGTTGCTGATAAATGACTATTAAAAAATGTATTGCTGCTTTGCATGTTGTGGTACATCCACACCAGGATTTCTCAGAAGTTTTTGTTCCAGGGATGTTGCTAGGATGAAGAAGTAGACATACCTAAATATCTATGGATAGGTATAGGGGAGTGTGCACCATACTTCCCAACCAAGAATTCTTCAAAGAGATGAAGACAACTAATAAATACTGATACGGACAGCTAATCTTGAAGCTCTACTGGTGGAAAAGAAGCCTTCTGTTCAAGGGATTGTCCAAGTAGGTGCTTGTGCTTTGGACAACTCCAAGCATCGCTGCCCGCCAGATATTAGGATGCCTTATGGTGGCTTTTGGAATCTGTTCAGGCAAACAAATTTCTGCACTGCTCCATTAAAAAAGTTGGTGTTGCTAAGGAGCTGTGTGAAGCAGTGCTGTAGAAGTCACTGGAGTTTTAATGTCACCTGTATAGGTCCAGAAAGACTGTAGTTCTCGGGGCTTGGATTTCTGTCGCTGATTTGGTCAGCCATGATAAAGATCAGAAATATGCCTTGACAGGGATGGAGAAATGGGCTGTTTGCTCCAGGTTCACACTGTTTCGTTTTGGGACTGTGTAAATACAGGGTTTGTTTCTAGGAACTCAGTTTGATTCAGTAGGTAGGATGACCTGCTGAGCTCTTCTAGAACCTGCATGTTGGAAAAGACAAAAGATTTCAGCTGAAAATAGAATCTGTATACAGGTGAGCAGTGGCTTGTGCTGCTAACCGTCTTTTCTCTGGAGGTTCAGGTCCCCATTTAGAACAGGAGGGATAGCAGCCTCAGTGAGAGAATTAAAGGCATAAATAAACGTCTGTGAAGTTTTTGTTTTTCAATGAAAACTAAAAATTCTCTGAGGTGGACGTTCAACTAATGAAACACTTTTGCTGTTAACCAGAACATCCCGAAAGTACTGGAATTGCCAGGATCATGTTGGAGAATGTAGAGGGGGCAGTCTGTCCTTCTGTGGATATTCTATTTACATGGAGAGGAGTCACAGAAGAGACACATTATTCTCTACAGGAAATTGGGAATCTCTTTGACAAACCAGGATGTGTTCTGGACAAGAGTTCCTGTGTTTGTCTTGCCAGTGAGCAGGGGCTCTGGGGTGTCAGCTCATGGATGTGAACTTTCTATGAGGAGCTGCATTTTTCTCAGTCATTTGGAAGGAAGAGAATGGCTTATATCAGAAGATGCTGAAGAAATTTCCTGTGAGTGCAGAAAGGGCACGAATTTTGCAGCAAAAGTAACTAAACCAAGGAAGTAGTACGTTTCTCAAGGAGTCTTCTGAAGTCACTGCCAGCAGTAGGCTGGGATGAGGTTTGACCTAGATATGCACAGTGGTTGAACAGGGGTGAAATTAGTGTAGTCATGAGGAAGATAAGTACTATCCGACAGAGAATGAAGCAGGATAAGACTGTGTTTTTCTCAGTTAACAGCAATTCCTAGAATGGCCTGGAGTGGACCCCAGATTTGTGTGCAAGAGATTGCTTTAGCCTTTTGTGTGGGACAGGGAACAGAGGTATTCCTTTCTGCTTGAGGTAGAAGTGCAGATAATAGAATCTTTAAAAGGAAAAAATCACCACCACCACCACCCCCCACCCCCCAAAAAAAAAAAAAAGCCCAAAACACAGCCTGTGTTGTGGAAAATCCAAGAGAGAAGGACATTGATAATTCTCATGGCATGTCATATTAGAGATCTATTGTAAACTCCTGGGAACGTAGGCAGAAGCGGAGTCCGAACCACTTGCCAGCTACAACAGTAAACTTCTGGTGACTGGTCGTTGCCTTGAAATAGCAAAGGAAGGGGGCCAGTTCTGCTTCACAGAATGGTTTGTCGCTCTTTCCTCTTCGAAACAAGGAGGTGCTGGGACCCCTTTCTGCTGGGGGTATGTGGTCTGTATCTGCTAGCAGCAAGAGAGAGGCTGTTTTGCCATGCAAAGGGATTAGTTCCTAATTGGTTTTAGTCCTTAAGGGACCCATCTGTCTGAGGCAGCAACAGCCTGCGTTGGAAGAAAGATTAATTTGTCTGTGAAGAGGAGGATGAATAGCATAGTTGGCTGTGGTGGAAGTGGTTTGCATTCTTCAGGGCAGATCTTTAGGAAATTGGTACAGAACTGGTACCTCTGAAAGTAGATACTGTGTGCTGCAGTTGATCGGATGACAATGCAGGTCGATTGGAGATGTGGTGAAGTCTGGCATTAGTTGTGACTTGATTGCCAGAATATTATAGTTATTTCTAAAATCTTCATGTAAACTTCAAGAAAAATAACCAAACAAGCAGCTTCTAGATCTGCCTCGATATAAAGAACTCTTTTCTATGAACTTAAAAGAAACCTGTCTTGTGGAAAAAGTTGTCTTTTGTTGCCCTTTGTAGTCAGTTAATCTGTTCCTTTCTGTTGTGACTGCAACCACAAGAGAATTTAGATTGGTCAAACAAGAAACTAGTGCAATATTTTGGTATAAATTCCTGTCCTTTGATCAGATGCCTCTGAAAGGAAGCTGGCTGTTGTCAGGCTGTGGGGCCTGGATCCAGAAGTGCTATATTGATAAGCAGTGGCAAGATATCAAGGGCTGATGACTGAAAAAGAAGAAAGGATCCATCAGACTGTATAATGAGCTGGTTGTACTGGGCAAGATGATTGCTGGATCTGGGGGCATTCCTTGGCACTGTGGGTAACCTCAAGCCAATGATGTGGGTGATGGTGGCGATATTTCTACTTTCTGCTGTTAAAGGGGATGTACTGGGGTGGGTACAAAGCTGTTGGCTCCCAGCAATGTAAACCTAACCTCCATTGAGAGCCCCTTCAGAGATTACCACTATTTACTGGACTGTGTTTTCTCACTCCAGCTATCCTTTGAGGCTGTTGCCAGGATTATATCCATGAGGTTTCTGCTCTGTTTGCAAGCCAAACAGGTGGAACTCTGGACTTTGACAGGTACCTTTCTTGCTGAGGTGGGAAAGATATGAGTAGATGTCTCAAAGGCCACAACAGTAAAACACACAATTCTTAAAGTCTATTTGATTTCAGTTAAAACTATATGGCTTCTGGTTTTTTCCATGAAGGGGAAGGAACTTGTAACAGGGTTGTCAAGGGCTGAAGCTAACAAAGCATTCTCCCTCAACTGAAAGCTCCAGAAGGAGAGTAGATGGAGCATTTAAATAGCAAATGCAGAGAGAATTGCTGTGGTTTATTTAAGCGGTTGAGATGGAAGAGTATTTTCTCAACCCTTTTATAGTTGAGAGCTTTATATTGGGTATGGCTCTTGGAGAGTGCTCATACCGGCAGGGTAAAATCCTTTGGCTAACAGCGCTTGCCTAAACCTGTGTTGGTAGTTTCAATGTACATAAGCAAGCCTTCAAAGGAAAAGGTAACCATAAGTACCAGGGAGAAGGTAAAAAAAAGAGAGGTTAAGGAGAACCATCACCAAAACAAACAAACAAAATCTTACAGGTGCTGTATAGTGGACCAGGGAAGATCCTTGTGGTGAAGGGGATTGCTTGATGGCTCCAGGACAGAGCAGTGTTTCCTGGTAAAGGACTATCTGGCATGAAGCCTGAACAGACAAGGACTCGGGAATTGCTGTCAGGGTTGATAGGCCTTTGTCTGTGGTCATTTTTCTGGCATCTACAAGATTTTGAGCACATGCAGTTCCTGTAAGCATAGCGCTAGTCTAGGAGGCCATGACGCACACAAATGTTACAGTGCATTGCAGGGAACGGGTGTGAGTGATGGCCAGGAAGGAGCCTTCTGACCTGAGGCTTGTGTATGTTTTGGGCCGAGGGAAGTTGTTCTGGCATAATTCCTGAAAGGAAGGTGATGCAGATATGTTTGTAAAGCTCTTTGCAGCGTGAAGTTTGTTGTGCTTGAGTCTTCCTCTTTGTTTACCTTTAAACCTTACTGGGAACCTTTTGGATGGTTGGAGGTGATCCTTCAGTCAAGGAAGAAGGATTGCATTTGGAGCAGCCCACTTCTGGGTGGTTCTTTCATCTGAAAGGATGTCTGAAGGAGTAGGAAAAAAACCAAGAATGATCTTTGGAATCTGGTATCTGTCATAGAGGGTCTGTTCAGGGAGCTGGGGAAACTTGTGAGGGAGGGTTCTGTGCCGGAGTCCTCAGTCTCCGCAGCAGGATCGAAGTGTGTGTGCACCACATATACGGGTCTCAACATTAGAAGTGTCCACTGAGCTCATCAGAAATGGGGTGTAACTGGAGTCCTTGGTGTAGGGAAGTGAAACAGTGTAAATGAATAGTCAAAAGCGAGCGTTATTAGTGTCAGCCAAAGAACATGTATTAAATGCACCAGGGAGAGCATAAGCCTTATAGAGTTAGAGGCTGTCTTAGAATAGAAGGGCAATTCCCAAGAACATAGATCAGGAAAGAAGAAACGAGCTCTGACTCCTTCTGGGCAGCTCAGAGGAATAAGGTGGTGCCAGTGTGTGCTCTGCCCTTTGTTCCCTGTGGCCTGGCTCCCGCTTTGTACCACCTGGGCATCCTGATATGTTGCTGTGTCTTCAACCTGAGAACCCTGTGTGCAAGTGCTGGGTGTGAACAGCCAGGTTAGCAGTCAGGCATAGATCAAGATCTGCTCCGTGCTTACTGTTTTTGGCAAAACAGAACAGTGTAGTAGTCAGTGTCTGCAATGGCCGCTTGTTTAAATGACTAAATCTGTCTGCAGTGAAAGTTGTATCTGCAAGGAAAGTTGGATGCCCCTGCCCAGCTAAGTTGTTTGAAGGTGCCAGCACGAAATAAATGCTTGCTGATTCAGGGAATCCAGGTTTCTACTCATCATGTGGAATTGTTGTGAAGAAGCATTTTCCACTTGAGAGAACTCATGGCCCCCACAGCGTGACTGCAGCAAACACACAAGTAGACAATACAAATGACGAACATTGCTTTTCTGAACTTACAGGCTGTGTTGTCGTCATCAGCCATTACTGATCTGATATGGCAGTATTTGTGAAAGACATGTTTTAGACTGATGGCTAATTGACCTTAAACATTTTAGATCCTCTTAGTTGGGCAAAATTGATTGCATATTTAATAGAAGTGTGCAATTTGCACTATCAGTTGTAGGGTACAAAAAAACGCATGTTGGAAGCTTGTTTTGAAGTTGCCAGGATGAGTTGGTGGCTCTTACTTCTCCTGAGACCTCAATCTTTTCTTTTAAGAGGTCCGTGGGTTTCCTGTAAAGGCAGATTATATGGATATTTACATCTTGCCATAACAAAGTCTTGCAACTGCTAGCAGGCACAGTATCAAATTGGTTTTGGATAGGTCACTGGTTTGGATGTTCTCTTTGCTCATGCCTTCATTTTCGTATTTGAGTTGTTATTGTAACAACTGGTCTCCAGCTGGCCATAAAATTTTGTTGTTCTGACTTGCCAGTCTGCCACAGTGCAGGTTGTGGAATAATTGCTGGAGGTGACCTAGAAATTAAACTTATATTCACATTTTAAAGAAAGGTACAGCATTGAAGAAGCTTCCAGGGTGGAGTGCGGCTGATATGCAAGGAATCCATTCCACTGGAGTTCCCTAGGCCTGTAACCTGAGATGTTGGCTACACCAGGGCAACTTGGTGTGCTGACTCTAAGAGGAACTGCACGGAGGGTGGAGCGGAGTGGAGACACCGCGGCCAGGCTCTGTGATAATATGGGAACTTGGAAGGTACCATGGAACCGATAAGCTGCATATTTGCTGCCCTGGGCCAACGGTCTGTCATGTGTTTGACAAAATGCTGTCCTTTTGGTGAACTTCGCTCATTATAATATCGTTATAATACCAAAACACACCTCCATCCCAAAAGTTACCTGCCTCTAAGGTGCGACCACCTCTTACTGAGCTTGTGCTTTGAATTTTTCTAGTTTTAAAAGTGAAGCAAGAAAGTTTTTACACCAATCATAACAAAGATATGTATGACTAGAGTCACTCAAGCTCCACCTGAAAGGTAAAAAATAATATAAATACAGCTTGAGACAGAGAGGATGTTAGGGAAGATACCATTGTCGCATACCACTCTGACTTCTGGGATCAGTTGACAGGCTGAGCCTCTCTTCCCCCCCATTGGGATGCCTTTGGGTAAGATTTGAACACTTGGTTGTACCAAGTGCCTCCCTGGGAAACACTTAGAAATCTCTATAGAGTCATTTTAGTTTCTTTACACGTTTATAATAAAGTGCTGCTATTAATATTTGCTATATTTGCATATACTTTTGCAGACAATCACTATCACCGGCAATGCAAAGAACCTGTGCATCTGTTGCTCAAATAAATTGTGGTATGCATTGATCCAGTCGTGATAGCTCTTACTGAGCGCGACCAGTGTTTTGGCCATGATAGCTCGTCAAACACGGCTAGACTCAAACCCTTAACGCAACACAGGTGCAGCCCAAATGACACATGGGGTCCATAAAATGTAATCTTGGACTTCAGCGTTGGTGACAGGAGTATTGAGACGCGCGCATTGGCTACGTAGTATTTGTTTTATCCTTTTAACTATTGTTGCATTAGGAACATAATCTGTGGTGCTTGGAAATCAATAAGCCATTTGAGATCTGTGCAAAGTATAGAACCTGATGTTTGGAACAATGCTCAACTGTGATGTTTATTTGCACAACTGTTTGAACTGAACACCTTGAATTAAGATGTATAAAGCTGGAGGATGTTTGCTCTTGAAATGAGTTGCTTGTGTTTTATTGACAGTAACAATTTTTCTTTTCAGGGCACAGGTGCAGCAAGTTTTGATGAATTTGGGAATTCAAAGTACCAAAATCGCAGAACTATGAGCAGCTCTGATCGTGCAATGATGAATGCTTTTAAAGAAATCACGAACATGGCAGACAGAATCAACCTCCCTAGAAATATAGTTGTAAGTTCATGTCTCCCTTCCCTAAATTGTTCTGGCATTGACTTAGTTAGCATAATATAATGAGCACATGAATTTTTGATATTGCTGCTAATTAAATGGCCTAGAGCTAATTAAATTTAGTCTTCTTGCTTTGAAGGATCGAACAAATAATTTATTCAAGCAAGTGTATGAGCAAAAGAGCCTGAAGGGAAGGAGTAATGATGCTATTGCTTCTGCTTGTCTCTACATAGCCTGTAGGCAAGAGGGTGTTCCAAGAACATTTAAAGGTAAGTTTTCAGTGATACAGATTCAATTTCCCTGTGAAGTAAAGGTCTTGGTACTGTCACTGTAGGAGGTTGGTTTTCTTGTTCCTGGACTTGGCCGAATTGGTTGTTCTCAGCTACGGCCCACCTTTGAGGGGGAGGGTAGGAGGGATTCTGGAATCACATTCGTGAAGTGAGTAGGCTCTCGGGCATGGGATTTTTGGTCAGAATGCATTAAAATTTAGCATTTGAAGTCATTCTGAGTACTGGTGAAACTTAAGGTGTCATGTTTATCAGAGGATGATGGGGACTATTGTAACTGAATTTGAACCCATAGTTTTGCAACTTCTTCCTGACAGGGCTACAAATTTTTTTGGTATCGAGTACCAAATTTCTCTTAGTAAGCAAGCTGTGTTAATTAGCTCCTTACGAAAAATGTGCACTGAGTGAAGCGATTTGGAAGTTTCACGAATGTGCAGATCTTATTTAGTGATGGTGGCCTTCATGACATTGGCCGCCTTTGTGGGTCTTAATATACTGGGAATCAAATTTGATTATTTTGGGGGAGCAAATGCTGTCAAGCCTAAAGTTTAATTTTTACTTTTTTTTTTTTTTTAGAAATATGTGCAGTGTCCAGGATTTCAAAGAAGGAAATAGGCCGGTGTTTTAAACTTATTTTGAAAGCTCTTGAAACCAGTGTTGATCTGATTACAACTGGAGACTTCATGTCAAGATTCTGTTCCAATCTGGGTCTTCCCAAACAAGTACAAATGGCAGCAACACATATTGCTCGTAAAGCTGTGGAATTAGATTTGGTTCCTGGGAGAAGCCCTATCTCTGTAGCAGCTGCAGCTATTTACATGGCATCACAAGCTTCTGCAGAGAAAAGGACACAAAAAGGTAAAACTTTACTTTTTTCTTTTCTTTTTCATTCCCTATGTCTTGCTGCTTGAAAGAGAATTCAGTGTTACTGCAAAACTTGGATGAGGTCTGTGCAAGTAGTGATAAGCTGCCATTCTGATTGCGTGCAGCAAGGACCACACCAGGATCTTCCATTCCCCAAAATGAAAATTGAGTGATTGGCTGTGCTCAGTGTAACCTGAGTTCACTTTCTTCTGGCGCTAGGAGTTGGATTCTTGAATGCAATAAACCAGTGCATTGAAATGAGCATAATTCTAACTTTACCCGTGCTAATATTTGCACGTGTACATTCTGCTGCTCTAAAATACTCCAAATGCAAACTTGGGGGCAGCTGCAGGTAGCATTATGGCTTTAGATTACGCTGAGTCTTTAATCATTCTAGCAGCCAGGGAATCACCTAGATTGGTAGGTGTTCCTTGACTTCTTGCGAGCCTGTGATAAAGATTCAGAGCGGTGGGACAGCAGGCTTGGCCGTAGCTCACCTTTGGCATTGCTCTCTTCTGGTAGAGGAGCCTGTAGGAAGCCAGTAAAGAGTTGAGGGCTGTTACAGAGCTTCAGAGGAGCAAGGATCTGCCTCTGGGGCTCAAGAGAATCAGGCCGATGTGGGGGCAGCACACAGAGGAGGAAGGGAGCTAAGGCTGCGGTGGTTATAGCCTGGTGTGGCAGATGGATCCAAGGCCTGGTGGCTGGCTGTGGAAACTCCGTTGATGTGCCTAGTCCACAGTTCAGATCAGAAATGCTAAAAATCCAGCAATTTTAGTGGAGAGCTGCTTTTGGGTAAAGAATTGCCTCTATCTGTCAGGTTGCAGTGCTTTGTTCTGCATTAATCACTGCTTATTCTGTCCCTGGAGCTTTCATCATGTTGGCAGTTTCCTGGGCGTGTGAGTGATCTAGAGCCCGAGCAGTACGGTGCCTTCATCCTCGCTCCCCTCGAGCTATTGGGTTATGCTTCTTAAGAGTGATCGTTAAAACAAAACACAGCTGCCTGCCATGGATCCAGACATGACTCCATACTCCTTCAGTGTCCTCACACAATGCTGAAGGCTGTCATGCCCTTCAAGGTTTAATTTCCAAACTTGGTTAAATCTTGAGTAAATTTGAAGTTTCTGTGCGTCTCAAACAAGTGTTTCCTTTGCTCGTTAAACAGTGCTCTGGGCCTCTGACTTATTTCTCTGTGCATTCTAAGGTAAATGTATTTCATGCTTAGCTGCAGGTATTGCTTTTTGTCTGTGCCCAAGTGTTTTGTTTATATTCAGTTAAAGCATAAAAATGAAGATCCTGATGCTGACAATGATTTATTAGACTGTTGCTGGGCACATGTCAAGTTTGCAGTAGATGTTTCTAGTGACTTGCACTCTTGGCCCTCTGCCAATTTGAAACCGATACTATTCCGAGAGAGAGAGCATAAGTTGAATTACAGCACGTGAGAAGACAGACTTAGGTATGCAAAATATTAATCACCATGGTTAAAACCATTTTTTCCAGGCGTTTGGGAGTGTTATGAATTAAGCAAAGTGTATAGCGCTTCTTGATAAATTATGCTTGCTGGTTTCTTCAGTACGAATGGCGAAAGTAAAAACTAATCATTTCTCTGATTTTTGTCTTAGAAATTGGTGATATTGCTGGTGTGGCTGACGTTACGATTAGACAATCGTACAGGCTGATCTATCCTCGAGCTCCAGATCTCTTCCCAGCAGACTTCAAGTTTGATACCCCAGTAGATAAACTACCACAGCTGTGAAATTGCAGAGGGTTACTTTGAATTCCTATTAAAAAACCCCCCCACAAACAAGAAACTTTTTTTTTTTTGCCTATAATAAAGGATGTACAAAGTGTTAATATTGAGTCTTCATGTTGTGGAACTGGAGGATATGGAGATGGAGCGTAACTGCTGGAACGCAGCACACATTCCAAGGGTAAACAAGCTCATTGTGTGGCATTTTGTATGTATATATTAGTGGAAGTAAATATTTAATGACTGTTGCAACAAACTTAATTTCATATTGTTGTACTTATTTAGATTTCTTTTGTAGGGATCTAGTAAGATATATTTTGGAAAATTTAAAATAATCTGTAATTCCCAAATAAACTGTTTTCCAAAAACACTTACCACCTTGTGAACATGCCTGTAACCTGCCATGCACGTACCGTTCCCCACGCCGAGAGCTGGGACGCAGTCCATGGAACGGCAGAGTTAGCTTCATACTTAGGGACTCGGTCACAAGGCTGCGTAAATGCTCGCTTTCTTGACAATTTTTAATCTCTAGTGTGGCTTTAGTATTTGTAGCTAGCGGTACAGTAGAGCGTGGATGACTGAACCCGGAATGCAAGCAGTCGCTGACAAGCCGTCCGAATATTTGCACAACTGCTGCCAAAGATTTCCAGATTTGTTGTGAAAGGATTAGTCACATCCTTTGCACGGTCGCCCTGATTTTCACTGGTGTGTCTCTGCTTTGCTGCTGTGAATTTGACATAATGACAAAGCAGCTAGAGAGAAACATAAGGACTCTTACTTGAGTTGAATTCCTGACACCTTTGTGATGCTTGGTACTGAAAAGGAAGGTAAAAGAGATTTGAGGTAGAAGTTTGTGTTAAATGTTCTGACCTGTCGTCCCCCCTGCAGGCTGGCTGGCCAGGGGTTAGGCCTTTGGCAGTGTTAGCAAAGTGAGCACTTGCTTGTTTGAAGTAATGCACCAGGTGCTGAGCAGCGAAGGCCAGAAATTATTCAGCCCTCCCTGAACTTAACAGCTTTGAAAAGTAGTTGCTTCCTGACAGGGTCCCTCTGTGTGCAAAGCAACACATGCACTTGACTGGGAGCACTCTGGTTCCTGAGAATTTTGTATCACAGGTGCAAATTCATTTTAATTACCAAAAAAGAACAGCTGAGGGGGCAGCTTGCTGCATGTCTGGCCCTAAGCCAGCCGGGCGGAAGGCTGCGTGTCCAAGGCTAATAGCACTAATTGTCAATAGCCCACACGGTTTTCTTGCTGGTTTAGTTTTAATCCTCTTCTGCAAGTCGAGACTATTGAAATGCAGCAGCTCAACATTTTTTTGTGTAAACAAATAACAAAGGCTGTACAGTTCTGTGACACTGCTGACGCTGTCGCTTGGGCTCATGAAAAGTTCTGGTGCAGATGTTGAAGGTGGTGGTCTGGGTAGCGTGGAGGGGTGGCATTCGAATGTCTGATGTATTTCCTTAAACTTAGTTGCAACATTTTGTGTTATCTGGGCTTTCTCTGTCTTGTTCCGAGCTGCTCAGTCTGCCATCTGTGGGAGAAGGTGTGAGGCTTTAATAGGCAGGGCCTGACCTTTAATGTGCTGTTACAGTTTGGAAATGCAGAGGTCAAAGTTCTGTTACTGCAAGTGTACTTTCCAGTGTAGATCAGTACGTTACATCTACTACATGCAGGCTAAAAATGGCTGAAACTTACACTTACCTCAACCCTCCTCTTATTTTAAAGGCTTTCAGGCATTATGCATGAGCACTGGACATGCAAGGGGTGAGTGTCTGCAGTTGAAATTGTTACCTACAGCAAAAGCTGTCTGGACTGAGGTTTAAATACATCTGTGCAAAGCTTGGGTGTGGAGCAGGTGGAGGCAGGGACATTCTAGCCTGGCTTGACCCTGCCTCTGCCTGCAATTCCCAGAGCAGTTCTTGTACCTCCCTTGGTGGGGAGAGTGTTGTAAGTGCACAGCCCAAAGATGCAGAACAAGGAGAATGCTTGAAGGGGCCATATATTCTGAAAACCAGTTACTACTGGTCCCAGTAGACTATGGTTATGTGAAGCATTCCAGGAAAAAAACCCAGTATAACTCTTAAATCATTTTTAGGCAGTTATGACCCCTTTAGTAGGCTGCTTTGATGAAGCTAAAGAATTCGGCTTCTTTTTGAGAAGCTTCTCATTCAGAAATGAGCCTTCCTTCTTCCTGGCTGGCTGGGGGGCTTCTCAGCAGGATGGGGGATGCCTGTGCACAGCTGTGAGGGTCGTACCCCAGCCCTCCTCAGGATTGCAGGGGAGGGGTGCGGGGAGCTGGAGAGGAGGTTGTTGCAGCTCTGCAGCCTGTTCTAGCTAATTACCACCTTCTTGTGTTACTGAAGCAAAGGGCACCAAAGGCTGCGTGACAAGCAGAGCCTAAAGTGCCAGCAAGGAGCCTGGCTGCAGTTCAGGTGGTCTCTGCTAATGCCGGTATGTCACTGCCTGGGAGAAGGGGGGAGTGCTGGAGGGTTGCAGTCCCCCCACACAGCAAAGGCAAGGGCAGTGTATCTGCAGGCACTTCCTGGGCTGATTCATCTGCAATTTAGACTAGATGTTTGAAACTGTATCTTCATTTGGAGGCAGCCCTTTCTGGAATGATTGCTTAGTTAAGTATTGAAGTGGCTCTAGGCAATGGTCTCATGTGAAATTCTCCTTTGATCTTAAGAGTAAAGATTTCTTTTCTAAATGCACTCAGAAAAGCAAGCTTCATTTTCTGTTTAAAGAACAAGCTCATTGGGGGGTGGGTGTAGGGTTTTGTTTGTTTACACAGCTTTCCTCTATGGTGGTGGGGAGGAAAGAGACTATAATGAGGATAGACCCAGGAGGGGAGGGAGTGTTGGCTCTGCAGGCCCTCAAAGGAAGCCTGTGAAGGGAGAATGCTGATTCTGGTCTTCTGCTCCCTTCAGCGAGGCTGCTCACCCCAGCAAGAGGAGGCTGCTCAGAGGTAATTATTTATTGTGATTTTTTTTTTTAAAAAAACAAAACAAAACAAAATGGAAATACACTGAGCTACCCCCTGAGACTGGGTTTCTGTAAGTCCCCTTGTGAGCGCAAGTTCTTTCTGAAGTTACCTGTGGAAAAAACATGACAAGTCACTTGAAGAAACAGCAAAATCATGTTTGGGACACAATTTACAAATTACTCTATTTAAAACTTTAATTTGTGATATTAATGACTGCAAAACACTTAGAATGACATTTGTTAAAGGCACATTTCATTTTAATGCATAGTGTACCATTCTAAAATATCCTAATTTCCTTACAAAGTGCTTGAGCAGCCACATACAGATAAAGTATAGCAAAATATATTTACAATCTAGGGTTTAAAATCTGCCTAAAAATATTTAAAACACTACGAAGATAAAATTAGTGCTTTCTTTCAGCTTAACTGGGTGAACATACCCTGCCCTCTAATTTTTTTAAAGTTTTTTTTTTTTTTAGTGATTTACTTAGATTAAAAAAAGATTTCTGTACAAGAGTGTAGTTAAGTAGCCTCGAAAATACCTTTTTGTAAATGTGAAGCACCCTGGTAGATGCTCATATATATATATATGTATACTCGGGAACCAAAAAGCTGACTGTACCTCAAAAGTACTTGTCTCAGCTGGATCTAGGAACATCATTTGTTTCTTATTAATTAGAATCTGGAAACAAGATAATGCTGAAGCAGTGACTCACTCTGCCAAACGTGATGTGTAGAGCTGGTAAGGATGCCTTCCTCGTTCCTGTAGGGGGTGCCTGATTTAGACCTAGTAACCGTGGGTTTTGGTTTAATTTTCCCCCTCCCGAAGCCTCTCCCCTGCCTGACCCTGCAGGTCTGTCCAGCAGCATGATTTTCAACAACCACCCTAGCCTTGTGCACTCACGTGGTTCGCATTTCTTCTTTGAATGAATAAAACTGCAAGTTTTGAATTCATTTGAGCACTGATTCTCACTGTCTTAGCCTGTGAACAAACTCCTGGCTGGGATGAGCCTGTGAGATTACATCTGCAGTCAGCTCTGAGTGAGGCTAGAGCTAAGGACCGTGTGGGGAATTAATTCTTGGAAAATCAATGTTTGCCCACCGAACACCAGATGCCAAAAATAGGTCTTGGTTTACAAGTCTGCACAGTGTCTGGTCTAAATTATTTTTCAGCTTTTGAGGTACAGCTCTTAGTGTTAAGGGGGTTTATACAATATACACTGTTTTTATCAAAAATATTTATACATTCTGTTACAACATATTGCTTTTACCCTCAGTAACTGCCAATCTAAGTTCTGGAGTTCAGTGGCCCATACGTATACAAATATTTTTATCACTCAGTTCGCTGTTGTTTTTGCTCAGCCACTGCACAAAATTCATGGAAGTACAATTAAATTACTTGCCTGGACATAAGAATACATTACAACTTCCAAATATACATGTTCACAGCATGTATACACTGAAAATCCTTATGTTTTCTAAAAGTGATATGCTATTCTACAGCAGATATAGGATGATCTAGGTGGTTAGATACAGGGAGGTTAACTTATCTGTCCACTCCAGGAGTGGGAGAGGCAAGTGAGTACAGAAGTGGGCAGGCTTGGGCGATGCATGTGCTTTACTCCTTGTGGTTAGACTGAGCAACATCCTTGTTACATTCTTCACCTCAACCAGAGTTTTAAGCCGTGCTTAAAAAGCTTGAAGGCAAAACTGTTTGGCAAGTGGCTTTGGTAAACTTTTTGGATTTTTTTTTCTGGATTTTTCTTTGTAATGGAAGCACTTACGCTGTTGTTATCTCAAAGGCAAGGCGTTTAACATTTTTCCTAATAAATACCATAGAAAATTTACAAAACAAGGCATATCTGTTCTCAATACCATTATTTTAAGAACACAAGATGAAGGTGTACATAGAAATGTGTAGTTTTATAGACCACACAAGATATTGTTTAACTGAAATCAGTCGCCTTCTCTAGCTAGAACCGTGTTCTGTGCGAGTGTCATCAGTATCCCAAACTTCTATTTCAGCGTGGCTGAGTAGAGATAAGTGATTACCTAGCTCAAAGTCTGCTCTTCCCACTTAAGGCAGATACTTTAAAAAGTGATGTTATCAGCTGTAGAAGAGTGAGAGGGACAGTACAGCTCCACCTGTGCCTGTGTGTGGGAAGCTTAATACAGCCTGGGTTCACCAACTCAGGTTAAGAACTCCATAGACCTGTTTTCCAGTGCTTAGATTAAAAAACAATGTATAAAGAGGCCACTCTTCACAAGAGTGTTAAAACAGTACTTAAAAGGATCTTCATGTGATTTTTAAAAAAACCAGAAGCTACAGGTGGCACAGAGAGCAATTGAAGGGTTGGTGTTCATCAGAGAGAGGCATTCTTGTGAGCCAGTCAGCTGGGGTTTCACAGTGTCTCGAAGTTAACACCAATCAGCAATGTAATCAAAATCTCTGAACATTTCCTGCTCTTCTTCTGAAAGTATCCTTGGTTCCCGAGGCGGAGTGAGGATAGGTGCTTCAGAGGTAAATTCATCATCAAAATTACTAACATCTTCTCGTCCTCTAATGGTGGGTACAAAAGGAGGCTTCACTTTCTTGGCCAGTAAAGCGTTCCAATCTATTAGCTGTAAAATAAACCAACCGATGTTTAGTTTCCTGTCTCTACTCCTTAAGTGTCCTTGAAAATAATACTGGTTTGTACTCACCCTGAAGAAGTGATGCTTTTTCACATCCTCAGCATCTTTCTCTCCAGCTCCAAGACGCCGCTCTGGATTTCTTCGTAGCAGCTGACAAAACATGTGAGGTTTCAGTGCAAAAATTCGGGGAGGGGCAGGGGAGGAACTAGGGAGGATGAGAGCTACTGTGTAAGACCCAACACCAAGGTTGGGTGGACAGTGAAATTTATGCTGCCTGACCTACAGGAAATTCTTGGTCCTCAAAGAAAGGGAAAGGCAGAACTTTATCTGTACAGAGCTAGAGCTTGCAGTGTTCTTTTAGAGATGCCTGAACCTGTTGGCACACTTCCACCAGCAGCCTGGCTCTGAACGTAGAGAGAGAGAGAGCAGACTTGTCCATCTCGCTGCAGATCTGTGGTACCAAGTCTTGGTACCTGAAGTGATTTGTGGGGCCAGTGTTGTGCACAGAGATACTGAAAAGCATGCTTTTTGCTGGAGAGGATGCAGGATTTACATAAACTACTATTTCTTGCTTTGCTCAGAAGAACGACTACGCTGCTGTCTCCCTTGCCCGGCTATTTCACGGCAATTGATTCACCAAGAGAGGGCTGAGTGCTGCTTTACACACCCAGCCAGATAAAAGGGTTTTCTCGGTAACACCAGAAGTTAGGTGCTCCCACTTGTGAATCGTGCTGCTGGGAGCAGGCCCCTGTTCCAGGCAGAACGCCCAGCATCGGGGTGGGTTGATATATTCACGACGCAGCCGTCAAAAAATAATGTCTGCTACATTATATAATAATTTCTCAGACGGCAACAGTGCACTGTCAGCAACAGCTAGTAAACTGCAAGCACAAGGTTCACATATTCTGGGTGCAGTGGTGCAAGTCCCCTGTGGATGTCTGCATGATAACTTTCACAGTAAAAAGACCCTCCCCAGGTACTGCCTTAAAACTGTATTCTTCCTGCTTTCTCTAGGCAAATGCTCTCTCTCTCTCCCTGGCAGTAAGTGATCATTTTAAGCTCTAGAATATTTATGCTGTTACTTAAATATTTATGTCGCAGTTGTTACTGTGACATGCTTTAACTTACATGCTGCAGCATGTTGCCGAATTGGGTGCTAGACTGATACTCAGTGTCAGACATTTAAGTGGAGAGGCTGCCTCCAAAGGCTTTGAGTCACCTCCAGGAGCTGCCTTTCTGTCAACTGTGATAAGCCTCTAACTTAGACAGGTTCAAGCATCTTCTTTAGGCAAGCAGCGGCATTACAATAAGGAATAGCGCTAATAACAATTGTAAACAAAATCAGCTGCTCTTTGCCAAGAATGGGACTGCAGATGCCACGTGTACGGTGTTCCCTGCCCCAGCTGGAATGAAACCAAAAAGATTTAGAAGTCTTTGAATTCAAATATCCATGTGACAATGTTAATCTACCAAATAGGTCAATGCAGCAGTGTTGTTCTGCTAGGAAACGAGAGCTGAACTTCTCTAGTTAGGTTCAAGTAGGAAACTTCGTTCAGAGAGAAAATAGTGTGTTTTACATTTTAAAAAGAAAAACTTGCTCCTGATTACAGTGGAATGGCACCAACAATTTTCATTTAAGGTGACAGGCAGCATGGCACAGCATAAATGAAGCAAGTCTGAAATTTAATTGTAGAACAAAATAGCAAGCATAAGTTCGTAAAGTTTTGTTCCTCACAAAAGTAATTACTCTCCTTAATGTTGGAGAGGAAACAGGATAAGAGCAGGATACTGTAATATTATTATGTTCTTACCCGTCTCATTATAGAGATGGCTTCCGTAGACAGAAATCGTGGATATCTCACTTCATCATTTACAATACTGTCAAACACCTCTTCTTCATCATCTCCAGGGAAGGGAGACTAATGAAAGTAATAAAAAAATACTATTAAACAGGCTTAAAAATCAGCTACAGTTGAAAACAACATCTCTTCAGCTGAGAGTTTGGAATTAGACACCCTGAAATGAAGTCGTCCTTTTCCCCAGGAACAGATACGGTAGTTTTCCATGAAAAAGAGAGAAAACGTTAAGGCAAGTTGGTATTATCCCTTAATTCTTACTGAAGGACTATGCTTTAAAAATGCGCTTTTAGAAACAGAAACACCTAAAACTGGGATTTTCTTTGAACTCTGACACAGGATATACAGGGAATGTGGAAAGTATGTATCACCTTTTTTTGGGACAGTTGCTATTCACAAGTAACATGGCCAAAACTAATTAGTTTCCGTAATATCTTTAGCACGTTACAGCTTAAGGTTTTCAAACCGTTTTGAAGTGGCCTGACAGATGTAGGTGACACCCTACAAGCTTTTTGTCCCTTTTTACCTGAAAGGAAGTGAAAGAAAGTTGAATGATCATCTTTTTTTGAAAAAGAACAAAGTGATGAGCGAATCTATAGTTTTTCTCCAGTTTTTGCCATCAGTGTGCTACCTGGGAGACACTATAACCAAATGGACCAGAAGGTAAAGCAATATACGCAATGGTAAATAACCAGTCCGTAGTAATTTATTTATACCATCTCACTTACGTGGAACTGGGGCAGTCTGGTTTAGTGCCTGTGTAATTCAAATGGTAAATAGCATTGTGTTTGGCATAATCTTTCATTACTATCCAGTTTTATGCATTAAAGCTCGCTTCCATACAAGCCACAGGAGTTAAGGAGTTCATTTTCTCCCCAAAAGCACTTGAAAGCAGAAGACTGCTATAGCTGCACTCATCCAAATTTGACCATAACAGATGTGTGCTGGAAACCAAGTTCCCCAAAACCAGATGTGCTATGTTCTTGCTTAGAGACACTGATATTAATGTGCCATCACTGTAATTTGATTTAAGGCATAATGACGTAATTGTAAGTAGCTGCTCAGTATTTAATATTTCTTGATGAAGCACATTAAGGTGCTCACTGTAAAAGTAGGTATGCCTATGCATACTGTATATACAAGCATTGATACAACTGTGACAGGTAGGGCATATTAAATGTATCTGAGTTTTGTAACCTTTTTAACATATATTAGTGTTGTGACTCCATTGTATCTTACTAGAACTTACCTCACCCACTAGCATCTCATAGATAAGTACACCAAGACCCCACCAGTCTACCGCTCTTGTATAGGAAGTTTCTGTCAGCACCTCTGGAGCAAGAAATTCTGGTGTGCCACAGAATGTGCTTGTTCTGTCTCCAAATCCCATTCCTGAAAAGTCACAGTTAATGAAAAGCAAGCAGTATTTTCTGCCACTCTACAACCTATTCCTCCAGCAAGAAAAACCTCACTCTAGAGCAACTTCAGCCGCTAGTGTAGTTCCACAGCCTGCCCCGAAGGCTCAGGCCGAGGAGGTAAAACATTCCCCCATTCTTCCCTCCCACGCCCTTCTTCCACATGTGCTTCAGTATAAGTTTGTTCTATCCCAAACTATACGCAATGAGCCAAATTGAGCTTCCAGATACACCTTTGTCAGCCAGTTATCTTTTTTGCTTGGAAAGATACAAACACTCTTATGCTGTGTTTCTACTAGCTAGAAGAAGAAAATGTGGTACACTAGTTCAGTCAAACATGTCTGGTGTGGATGCTTCTGTAGTGGCAAAACTACATGTAGTAGAGTAAAACATGGAGGAGTGTAGTGAAACAACTTTGAGAAAAAGAAGCCCTGTGTATTTGCAAGAGGGGCACGGTTTGGGACATCAGCACCACAAGGACTGACGTGACAGTACCAGCAGAGGTGCTGCAGAAGGATGGAGAAAACCATCTATTGTGGTAGCCAGTAAACCAAAGAGCCTTCCTCGTCCTCGTTTCCTTTTGTCATTTATGGAACTTGTTTGTAGCTAAAGTCACAGGACTCGCCCTATTAAAGGCACATTAAAGACAACAGTAATGTCTGAACACCTACTGGATTTACTAAATTCCCTCTTAGGCTATCTAAAAGGAAAAGATATGGAGGACAGGCTAGACAAACTGGAGAAGGAAACGGACCTGTCCGAATCTTCCCTGCAACAGGGTTTGAGAAAAACACTGCAGTTTCAGTTGCTACCTCTGTTTTATGCCTTATTTGAAAGGTAGTTGCCAGTAGTGGGACGCGTGAAAGTAACTTTCTTACATATAGGCTTCCCTTTTGGCATAATTGTATCTCTTTCAGCTATAGTATACTTTGCATATCATTCCCGTATACTCAGAGATAAAAAAATAGATAATGATTTTGTAAAAAAGAGTGAGGTATGGATTATAATGGTATTTGATTTCATTGTACAGTGTCAACATATATAGAATGAAGAAAAACACCTAAAGCTTTTTCTGCTAACTTGTAAAATGCAGCAGAATGCCTTATTAATAAGCAAAGATATGATGAAGTAAGAATCAGAATAGGTGATGCTCACACTGATAAATAAAAAATAGGGCTATGCTCAGATGCTCCTGCTATTTCCCTACTGAGGAACTTCCTCCCATCTCCACATTTGTACAGTCAGAGATGTATTTTTTCCTTCAAACGATACAGGGTAAGTATGCGCTATACACATTTGCTGGTCAAAAAGTCTCAAGGAAGAGTCAAGAGTAAGACAGACTATGGAATTCCCCTAGAAAGAATTTAAGGGCCATTACCTTCTTTGCAAAGACCAAAGTCAGCAATTTTCACGAAGCCTTCTGTGTCCAGCAATAAGTTATCCAACTTCAAATCTCTAAATGAACATTTGAGAACAAAATTGCATCACTGATGTTTCTTCAGCACTCTTCAGAAGAGCTGAAATTCAGCTGTTGGAAGTGGGTCAGTGACTACTTACCTGTACACTATTTTGTGTTCGTGTAAATACTGAAGTCCAAGAACCACACATGCAGCATAGAATCTGTTGAAAAAAAGTTAAGGTTTCAATGGATTTTAGTCTTGCTTTTCAGAATGTGAAGTCCATCACTATTGATCTTTTTTATTAACCATCCTCTGAAGATTACCAACTGTTTTTTCAGGTACAGATTAGTTTTATAGAAAGTCAGAGTTTTAAAGCCAGATGGCAAAAATGCTTAAACTTGCAGCTTTCAGGCTGCAGTATGTTCGCTTGGCCTAGAGGAGAAATTTTCTGTAGTGTCCACTTCCATGGCATTGAAGGATTTCTAATTTGGCTTATTCTTTCCTTTTTTAGCCGTGTCTGCTATTTTAACTTTTCATTTAGCTTTTTTATGTAAACTTTAAAAAAATTACTGCAAACATTAAATATTTGTATATAATTTTTGAATTCAATGTAGATTCAGGCACATTAAACCTGCATGTGTCTTTTTTCTTACAAAATCAGTTAGAATCTCTGACCCTTTTAAAAAACTTACAGTATTTACTGAAATGACATGATGTAGAGGCATGTGGTGATAAAGATCTTAGTTCTTATCCAGTGAACAAAATGCCCTTCACTTAATGCCACAAAAAGGGATGGATACTCACACTGCTCTCGGTTCAGAGAAGACATCAGTATGAATGTGCATCATCAGATCCCCACCAGCAGCATATTCCATTACAAAGCAAACGTGATCTTTGGTTTGGAAACAAGCAAAAAGGTTCACCAAGAAGGGATGTCTTACACTATTCACAGTTTCGAATATTCGCTTTTCACACATCAAGCTGCAAACAGGAAAAAATATCAGGAAAAACTTAAAGCTGAATCCCAAATCACAATTTTTCAACACTGAGAAACTATTGGTAATTTATAGCTTACGTTTTTTCTCTATTCCTCAGGATAAGATAAAAATACTTTTTGTTTCGAAAAAGGTTAATACTTGCACAGACATTAAGTTGATTTCCACGAAGTTACATTTAGCTTTCACACACGAAAAAGGAAACCTAGCAGTCCATGAAAATTGTACCCTGCCAGTTTTCCTTCCAAGTATTCAGACTCGCAGTAAGTATCCATCATGTGACATTAGCTTCAATCCATTTTTAATTGTATACAATACATAAAGTGGAAAAACAGTCACAATATTATAGACATCTGTCTATAATAATTCCAGGTTACTTCTCTTTAGGCCAATTGGTTAATCTGTCTGTACCTTATTCTTAATACAGTTATCTATCTTCCTGCAAGTCAAATGAATGTAGTCTATGTACAACAGTTGTAAAAGCACGTTCTTGCACTAAAACTAAACAGTTTTGTAACTGCCACTTCACTTCCAAGCGAAGAAAATTCTGAATTTTGGGGCAACAAGATTAAAAAAACCCCAACAGCAGAGTATACACAGGACTTAAGGGAAAACAGGATGGACAAAGTACGACAGTATGTTACAGGTTGAGCAATACCATCATAGGTGTTTCTGCCAGTGAAGAAAACATAGTCACTGTCCTCCTGAAATGTGATGGAAGTCTACAGAACAAGTAATTAGAATAAATAATTGCAAGAGAACCTAAATAAAAAACCAGGATGAGCTTTAAGTCAGAGCTGTCGTACAGGCATGGTAAGAGGGGCACTAAAACAAATCAGTATTGCTGGGCTACACCGCTCCCTCCTTGCCCCAGAAGAGAGACTACAAATCTGCAGCAGCCAACTAAGCAGGGAGGCTCAGAATTGTTTCACTCCTTCACTGAATTTAACTACTGTTTGGTAAGGCTTACAGTTGTGTGGCATGCAGGAAGTAAACACAATTGTGTTTATGGGATCCACGTATTATATTTTACAAACTGACCTGTCTACTTCATCACGAGCGACGATATCTCCTTTCTTTAAGGCTTTAATAGCAAACATCTCGTTTGTGTTTTTGTACTCTGCCAACAGCACCTAAACCAGAAGATAAGCGATTCATTTGAGAGCTATATCTAGTTTTTGATATAGCCTTGACATTTGATACAGCCTTTTGACATTTACCTTTCCAAAATGTCCTCTGCCCAGTACAGCACAACATCTGAAATCCTTCAGACTGAACTGAAATCTTTGTTGTGATCTATGTATATAAAAAAAAATCAGTTAAAAACCTTCCGGTTTGTAACTTTAAGGAATATTATTCAGATCAACAACAACACCACTGCATCTTTACCTTCTATCTTCAGGCTCTCGGGTGTTGGTGTATTTTATGTCGGAATGAGGAGCATCAGGCTCACAGATTATTTCAGGCTGGTGTTTTGGGACAATACTATTTCTGCCATTTTCAAAATCAAAAGTTGTTACTTCACCCTGTAAAGAAAAAGAAGTTTGAAAGTTTAAAACTGATTGTGAAGGCAAATGAATGCAGAAGTTTTACTATAAACACGTGAAATTCTTAACACAAGAATTATCTTAAAGTGTACCATTTTAGCTTGGATGATACAGGTAAGCAAGCTTTTAACAGATGGATGAAACCTATTGCTCCAGTCATTCTGCTCTTTGTTAATAAAAAACATTTTTTCCTGAATCATCTGATTTTGGGCTTTGTTTATTCTGTGGTGGAACCAATGACATGGAGAGTTAAACACACCAACCATGGAAACAGTTTGCCACCAAGAGTAATCGGCGCATTCTGTTGAGACAATTCTGTATCTGTAAGTTAAGGGAGCAAATGCTGAAATATAAGGGAAGAAAGCCAGCATAAAGATGCCAACTTTACAACCTTGTTCAACTGTATAGCCCAAAATTCTTAAGGTTACTTGCCTGAGATGGCACATCAGGAGCCTTTATCTCAGAGGAAGATTCACAGATTTCCCCAAGGGAAGATGCACGGGGTGGAGCAGGTGGAGGCTCAGGCTCAAGTTCAAAGTCCAATTTGGCTACAGGAGAGTCACTGCAAGAAAATAAATAACTTCTCAGTGTATAGCAGAGACTGTTTTAATAGTATGAAAACCAACTTAAAAGTGCACATTATGTCGATCTCTCCTAGAACAAATCTTGTGTGCATAGGTCTATAAAATGGATGCCCAAAATTGGAACACTGAAAGGTCTGCAGTCGTGCAGAATAAACAGATTTGACGTACATTATGCACATTAGAGCATAAGCATCTCACTGTTACTCTTGTTCTCAAAAGTACTTAAAAACTGCAGATATCACCTACCCAGCTGGCAGCGTTAGCTCAGGAATGTGTGCATCAACCACTGGCCCGGTAGCAGGCACTGGTGCTTGAGGGCTGAAGGTGCCAGAGTGATTTACTGTAGGAATAGCTCTTCTTACCAGCCTTCCCCAAGTGGCAATATTAATATTCATTTGAGGAGCTCTGAGAAATGTTTTGCCTGTGGATATTGTGAAAAAAGAAAATAGAGTGCAAGTAATTTCCTTACTTATTACCAAAAGCTATAATTAAAAAAAAAATTCATATTGATCAGTTTAGAGTTTATGAAGAACAAACTGAATTTGTCATATTCCTTAGTAATTCCTAATTATTCACTATTAAATGCTAATGCATAATAAGGAATTCTAAATGAGAACATTTCTACATGCAATGCCAAATCCTTCATTATCAACAGCTTTACTCACAGGCAAATATTAGGTCCCTGTATAAAAAAAAAAAAATCACAGATCTGTACGATTTTTAAGCTTTACATGTTTAAATTAAACAATCACCTTGCTGTTTTGAAAAAATTTTCTTCTGCCTCTGGAGTTTTGGTCTTCTTTCAATAACTGGATTAAAAAACGTAACCTGCAGTTCAAATAATGTGTGTTATAATTCAAGTTTCAGAACAAAATGTATTCTTAAAAGTCTAAGAAAAACTTCTTAAACTATTCTGCAATATAACACTTGCAAGTATGCTCAAATGCTTCAAAGAAACATTCTTACCTCTGCAAACAGAGTGCCCTGGGGTTCAAGATAGAGACACATGCCATGCCGCTGGTTATCCAGGAAGTCTTCCAACCTCAGAAACTTTACTGCACACAAAGATCTCCAGTCACGCCAATAAACCGAGATTTCTAATTCACGTGACTACAGCAGGAAACATACACAGGAAATTACTTATTGGTAATTGTTCTGCAAGAGTTACCTCTGTACAAGCAGAAGATCCAGCAACTCAAGGATCAGGATGCAGAGCTACTACTTTAAAAGAGCGCCAGGGCTAACTAGCCATACTGAGCAAGCTCTCGCTAGGATGGTCGTAGCATTTCACTTCTGTTCAGACGTGATCACCAGCGTCCAAATAAAAACCTAAGTCTAAAATTCCTCCAGGAGTAGGAGGAGAGTCACAAACAGTCGGCAGACTTTTTGAGTCAGTCTAACAGTGCTAGTTCAAGATATTTTAGCTCAAGCTTGGACAACAAATTCTCACCTGTGTTCAGAAACCTCAGCTTTACTAGCTTTCCCTGTTATTTACAGCCATCAATTGCATTTCACAGCTGCATAGTGACATTTTAGTACCTGCATACGCATCAATGGTGCAAGACTTTATACACTATCTCTAGAAATACACACAGTTTTTGTAACATGGTTGTGAAGAGAGGCCAAAAACTTTAAACTAACAAGAACTACTGCTATATCTTGCCAGGGGGATTTATACATTCTTAGGGTGTCTCATATGCTTGTTACAAAAGCTTGTAACAAAATATGAAGAATCCTGCAATACCATATAACAGCAGCATTGTGTGTCACTAAGTTCAGTTAGCATAGTTTAATTTCATCATATTGCATCAATTTACTGTCTTTCTATGATAGCTGTAGGTTTTAAAAGAGCTAAGAAGAAGCAACAGATAAAAATGATGGGGTTTGGACAATGCATTTCAAATAGGGAAGGATGCGTGGTCATGCTCAGCAGAAGCAAGGTCCTTTTCTGGCACCAAAAAGCATCTAATATCGAGTTCTTAAATAGTGAACAGGACACATACAAGGCGGGTAGGAGCAGCTACTAAACTCTGACTAGTTCTAGTCTTAATCTGAGATTAATCAAGGCTTGAGGACTCCACAGCTGTTAGTTTTGTTCTGCACTACTAACTGGAACCTGAATTTCTCTACTGGCAGATCTGAAACAGCTTCCTTCCTAGATGGATGGATCTGGTCTGGGGCTTGGAGGGGTGGGGCAAGTCGGGGAGAGAGCAAAAACAGGAAGGCGGCTTCCCCCCGCCCACCACCACATTTGTTTAAAATATATGCTGGAGGTGACATTTAGGCTCCTAAAATATAGTTTATTTTTCAGTCTATTTTAAACACTGATAAAAAAATCCTTGTACCTTAAAATACTATGACTACAAGGTATCTAAAAACCAAATGCTTGATTAAATCTAAATAACAAATTCTCTTCAAAAGGTGTGAGGAAAGAAGCACCAAGTATAATTTCAATACTTGTGTCCTCCAAGTAACATTAAAAGTTCTAGAAAAGAACTATTAGTGAATTTATTTACTGTTCCTGAAGAATTGATCAGCTTCACATCAGAACACTTTTACAGAAGCACTGTAAAAATTCTATGACAGTTTTACCAAAATATCCAAACTGTATCCGATATTAGAATTTTGATAAATAATGGGAAGTTGATGATCCTAATAAAAATTTAAGCACCATCTATCACAGGCTAAAAAGACGCTAAGTGTTAGATCTTGTATAAAACTATTATGTCAGTTTGTAGGCCAGAAAAGGTAAAATTTCTAGACTGCCAGCCCAGCATAACAGCTTGAACCGAGGGAGCTCTTTCTGTTAGGGATGGGAATAGTTGCACATATGAAATTTGAACACAGTCACAACAACAGGAAGAGGAGGAATAAAGCAACATGAATCTAAAGAATTGACAATAGCTGTCAATGAAGTAAGACCGCATTTTTACCCTGTCTAGTTCCAGTGTAAATTTCTGATCCCATGACTGATTGGAAATAGGTTTCCAGCTAGTTTGACCAACCACAGTGTTATCCAGCTTCAGTACAGCGCAGACTTCATCTGTAAGTAAAGTACACAAACTCAGCTTAAATCTTTAAGAGGATTTTCCACAAACAAAAAAAATCTTCAGTAAGTTTCCATTAAAAACATAATCTCGTCTTTAATTGGTTCTTACGGGCATAATAGCGTGGTTGTGTTTTTGTTGGGTTTTGTTTTTATTAAATAACTCGACAGATGAAGAAACACCTAAGTTTAAATCTTCAGATCAATTTAGTATTTTGTTACAGAACACAGCATGCACATTAAAATGTAAGTAAAAGGTATGCATAAAACTAAGAAGTAAGAGTATACTGAACTGGACAAGTCATCAGTTTTCAGAAGGTTTCTACTACTCCCACTTTTACTTTTACTGGTTCTGCTCATGAAAGATGATCTGGGTTCACTTGGACTCCAACCAGGTAGCGTAATCGATGTGGCTTTTGATCGACCAGGGACGTTTTCCAAAATATCTTGGCAGCCCATTAGCCTAACTTCCAGGGTACCTGGAACAAGACAGACAATGATTTATTAAAGCTTTCTTTTCTTAAGTAAACAAAGTGAATGACTAGCGATTGATTTATGGCAATAGCTCACATTCTGACCCCTGCAGCGTAGAACAGAAATATCAGATGAAATCAAAGACAGGACTAAGACAGACAAATATACTGAAAATAAGTATTAAAAGTCAAATATGTGGGACTGAACCCTCTAGAAGGAACAACAGTTCACCCAAATAATGCAAAATAAGTTTTTGTTCCGTGTCTCAGAAGTATCTTTGTTTTCTTCACTTGAGAACCAACTGCCTTGGGTTCAAGTTGTAAGCAATGTCATTTTTTAAGATGATGACAAATCTTAAGTTTCTTATTAAAACGATGGATCTTGCAGACAGGACAGTAACAATGTTTCATGACTTTTATATAACCAATTAATATTGGATACATCGCTTCGGTAATTGAAATGAAGACATTGACTATTGAGACTACAAATTTCCTTAAGATGCATCCAGAAATCATACGTGCCTGCTGCATGCTTAAGTCGAATTTGAGTTAGTGCATAATTTAAAAATCATCTAATTGTTCCAACTTGACTGAATTTGGATTTACAAAGGCTGAGACAAGAAGCTACTCTTCGAAACTGCTACGTCTTTAATGAAATGAGGTACAGAGGCTGCTGTTCTAATTTAAGAGAGTTTCCTCCAGCAGCACAGAAACATCTGAATACCACAGGTGGTTATGAGAACGGTAGGCTTACCTCATCCTGTACAAGATAGCATCTGTAAAACTGTGACACCACTGACACTAACAAAATTAACTATTAGAAGCGGCAAAATTAGCCAGTTCATAGTCACGCTGTCAGCTAGAAATGCAGCTCCTCAGCACAGTGTTCCTTTGACAGCAAATGTACTTAACTGTGAAACTTAAAAGTACTCTTTTGTAACAGAAACTTAAGTCAGACTTGACCTAAAAATGGTCTGGCACCATTATAGCCCACAGAACAGACACCAAGAAACCAGTCTGAGAAGAAATCCCACCCTGTAGGGAACTAACAGCCATAAGTGACAGCTAAGCATTAGGCTATGAAGACAAAGAGATGCTATTAGCTCCTGAAACAGGTAAAAAGGTAAGAGAACACTTCATTCCCAAACTCTGTTTAGAAAAAAAAGAAATTAATAAGCAGAAAGGTTATAACTGTATAAGGACTGGACGTGTATCGGAAAGTTCTACTGATGCACTTTAAAATGTATGACGGTAGCACTGATTTATTTGTCACAAAGTGTTAGAGGCAAAACACAAAGACACCGTTCATTTATATCCAGTTCAATACAAAAGCTCTTTGTGTAGCCAATATGAAAGTGAAACTATTAAGAACTTCACAAGCATGTAGCTCCATTTTGATAACTCCTATTAGAAACTGTTCATATGTATCAGTAGATGATAATTAGAGAGGAATTATTTGTCTATAATCTGACTCATGATTATGTATCACAGGAAAAGAAAAAAAAAAAAGCTGTTTTAAAACCAAGGCATGATACTTCCTGCCCA
>WEKW01026389.1:7753-17774 GCA_013389905.1 Sula dactylatra
GAGATGTTTCTACCATGCCTTGCAATCTGCTTCTGCCAGTGGTGGGGGAACGAGGAGGTATTAATTATTCTGTTCATAGTTACTTATGCAAAATTTGCTTTGGGAAGATGTATTACATTATCGTGTGTCAAAGAGAGACTTCACTTGTAAGCATACGAGATGAGTCTTAAGTGGTTAATGCTGGTAGGGAAGCTTTAATTTATATCAGTGTTCTTGGATAGTGTGTGCACTCAGTGATGCTCGTCCCACTGCTAACATATGATCACTGGAATCTAAGGCGCAGTTCCTGGAACTGTCTAGAGAAGACATTGAACAGGCACATGCTTTGGAAAATCCTGCTCATTGACTTCTCAAGTTTTATGTTTTACCTTGCAATGAACTTACCCTTCTTCAACTACAAGGTCCCTGCTGGGAGGATTCCAGCAGTCTCTCAACAGGGAGATCAGTAAGAATATTGAAATATTAGGTTTAAATATTTTCACTTTGAATTTATAGTTTCAAATAATTCATGCACTGTCTTGGGATTTATTTTCCCATCCCACTTGTGCAAAGGCAACTGTGCTCATTGTTCTGTGGTCTAAAAATTGGTGCCTGAAAAGTAAGAAATGTGAGATGAACCCATCCTCTTCTGTGAATGCCTCTTTTCTGTTTAATCTCCCCAAATTTCTTAAGCAGAAGTACTTGACAGTGCTGTTTTGAAGTTGGTGGAAAAGTTCCCTTTTGTTCATTCCTTGCAAAGAGGATTTAGGCATTGCAGTCTTCATAAATGATATTATATGTCTTCATCCAGTATGAGGCAATGCAATTCACAAGTCTTCTCAATGGTTTTGTAGGATTTTTTTTCTAATTTTTTACTAAAAATGTTTAATTTTGAAACATGTTAATACCTATAACGTTTCTCTGAGGAATTAAAATGGAATGAAATGGAACAAAAGCATTTTGTTTCAGAAATAGATTTTTATTCAAATTTATGTTGTATTCTAGGTAATTGTTTTATACTACCTTTTTGTTTTTGCAGTATTTGTGGTTTGTTGCATAGCAGAGTTGCATAATAATATAAGAAATCACCTGTAGAACAAACTCCAGGTCTTGGCAAACTTGGGTTGCTCTCCTCCAGTCAAGCCCCTCTGAGTGAGCTGAAGATAGACTATTTGTTCTTAAGCTTGTAGAGTTTTCAATGTATGAAAAATTGCTTAGATAAGTTAGGTACTTGGAAGTATTGTCCTTTCAATTTATTGTCAATTTATTCTGTTCTTCAGAGCTACTTACCAGTCACAGTGCTTGCTAAAGTTAGTGGATGTTGTTTTAAGCCCATATATCTCATATGGAGAATCTATTTTTACATCCATTTTAAGAGATAGGCCTTAATCCTTTCAGTCAACCAGTTTTTGAAGCAGAGGAAAAAAAAAATAAATCATTGCATTAACTTTGAACCTTCAAAGCTCTTCTGGGTATAATAAAGGTCATAGAACATCTGAAGTCTTAGGAAAAGCATATTTTACTTTGTGCTCATTGGTAAATTAGGATTAATTGCTAGCTGAGCTTGCAGTTGATATGTAATTGGCTCATTGTCACTGAACAGGCTTAAGAGGGAAAACTACACTGGTTATTGCTTTGGAAGTTAAAAAAGGAAGTCTCTGCTATGTTTGAAACGAAGATAAAACAGCTAGAGATTGACCCATTGAAACACTTCATACTTTTCGTTGCTAGCAGGAGATCCTCAGTGAGCCAGATCAAATGTAATTATCAAGAGAACATAAAGAAAACATCTTTTTTTTGCCCTGTTGTAATGAGGACAGCTCAGCAGGATTGGTCCTGAGTGTGCTGGATTCTGACTGTTGTACAGGCTTGTATGCTGCAGAGTTAGCAGGGGTCTTAGTCATTTAATTACACGGAGTTATTTTTGCTTTTGCAAGCAGCAGTAACTTTCTTTTAAAAAGAGGTAAGAGCTTGTGATACTTAATGTGCACTTCATATCCTGAAGGTGCTTTACAATTATTAAGCAATTAGTGTGAACACCACCTGGGTCCCTTCATATGTATGTTGCAGTTATGGATATAACTTAAACCCAAAGATGTCCATTTACAGATGGAGAAACAAACCAAAATGAGTTCTTTTGGCACATCTGAAATCAGGTTGAGAGAGCTTAAAGGACTTGTTTTCCATGTGGTAGCTAATCAGTGATCAATTTGGAAATATGACTTGGTAGTGAACTCCTGATCCTTTTGGACTGCATAAAAGTTTCTTAACTCCAATACTAATTTCTGTCTCCTGAGGCTTGACTTCCAGTTCTTGTACCTATCTTTTTCCCTTAGGAGTAGGAATTTGAACATTGTTTAAACTGGGAGAAAGGACAGGATATTTGCACTTCCTTGATTTAGGTGAGAATGTTCAGTTCTTAAAGGTATGTTAGTCTCTGAGAAGTCTCCTATATCTACAGAGGGCAACGAAGATCTTTCAGCAGGTGACTGTGAACAGAAACCTGATGGAAGAGGTCTGAGTTGTTCTCTGAGCATTCTCTTGCTCACTATGGACTACATAGGGACCCAAGGGAGATTAGTCTCCTAACTTCACTATCTGATGTTAGGCAACATAAATATGCTCTTCTGTCTTCCTGAAAATCCAAGTATGAGTTTCTTTTAAGAAAGAGCTTCAGTAATGAAAACTTTTATACATAAAAGACAATGACTTTAAATATGAAAATGGTGAGTGATTTATGCCAAGAATATATAAATAACGTCAAAACGAGGCCATCTTGCAGTACAGTTGAAAACCTTTCTTAATGATCACATCTCAGCATTGATTCTTGTTGATACAGACCACCACTGAAGCTGCAAAAGGTTTATTAGTGGCTATAAAAGTACTGAGACACCCATGTTTTACATTTCTTTATGCTCAAAATCATAACTTTCTTAGGTTTCTCAGTGTGTAATATATTTGTCCACAAACAGCCCTTTGAAGTTGTTCAAACAACTTGAATTATCTTTTCAATGAGAAATCCCCCAAAATTGGCATTGCTTTGTTTCATTTCCAAGTTGAGATGAAAAGGTGAAGATTTTTTCCTAAATAATTTTTTTTATAATACCAAAAGATATTACTTAGTGCATACAGTTCAAATAATATCTATTATGTCGTAATTCAGAACAAAGGAGATAATATAAAGGATTAATATTTAGCTCATCAAAACAATATTTTAACATTATTGACATTAAATGGGAAAGTGTAGTAATTAATTTTGACATTGCTCTGTATGAAATTCGGTCCACAAAAATGCCAGCGATCGCTGCCCCTCAGCCAACTCCCTCCAGTTAATACACTGGGTATGGCATCATATGGTATGGAATAGCCCTTTGGCCAGTTTGGGTCAGCTGTTCTGGCTGTGCCCCCTCCCAGCTTCTTGTGCCCTTGGCAGAGCATGGGAAGCTGGAAAAGTCCTTGACTAGTGTAAGCACTACTTAGCAACAACTAAAACATCAGTGTGTTATCAGCATTATCCTCATCCTAAATCCAACACACAGTGCTATACCAGCTACTAGGAAGAAAATTAACTCTATCCCAGCTGAAACCAGGACAGGTTGTTTAATGCATTGGAACAAAAATGTTTGTGTCGATGGGGAGATCTAATTATTTCATGTGCCTTAAACCCAAGGATAACCCTCTAAAGAAAGTATGTAGAACATACTTCTCTGTTCCTTGTTTGTATAAAATATGGCAACAGAATTAAATAGATAACAAAACTGTCAAGTTGAGAATTTTTTTTTTTTATTAAATTTCTTTATATACCCTTTAGTAACGGATCAATTACGTGATCATTTGGTCTGCCCAGTTGATATATATAGCAGTAGGGGTATTCCTGGCAATGTTATACGAGCAGTTGGAGTTGGTGTCTCTGAGGCATGGTCACCTACTGGGAGCAGTGGTGTTAGAGGACGTATGAGCTGCTGCTGCCTGTGATGCAGTTGTATTGCAGAGAGTTTTACTCTTCGAATTTCTGGCATTCCCTCATCACCCTCAAAACAATTAATTTCCTGATTCAATGTATTTTTCTGGATTTTGTTTTATGCTATTTATTAAATGCTTCATAGTTATTAAATACTTAATGCTTTTTTTTTCCTTTATAACATCTTTCTTTGACAGTTCTTTTATTGAAGCAGAAGATTAAGTGGATAAGTAGGGATGAAATAAATGCATCAAGGTTTCCTCAGGTTCATTTTATCACCTGATGACTGCAGAGCATGTGTTCAGCAATGGAGAGAGGACTGAATTTTTCTCCATCCTGGCCGCACCTGAATTGCAAAAGGAGGCTAGCATGCTGTTGGTTTTCCATCAGAATGAGGTAGTAGTGGGTGGGCAGGAAAAGAGCAGCAGGATGCTCCAGTGGCATTCAAACCTTAACAGCTAGGGGAGCAGAATTTCAGGATATTTGAGTGTGTTTAGCTGGCAGTGTAGACACAGCCTGTATGTGCCTTACCCTCTAGACAGGATAAAGGATGACTTGCACTAAAACCAGTAAATATATTCAACAGTTTTAAGACTGGATTTGTTAAATGAGAACATTTTCCTCTCTGTCTTATCCTCAGTGTCTTCGGTGTAAGTAAATCGTAATAAACCTAGAAAAAATGAAAGGCAAGGAAGGAAAAAAAGAGAATATATATTTGGGATCATAGCCATTTTGACTGTACGTCTATCCTTCTCTTGGACAGCTAACAGGGAGGGACAGAGTTAGAAAAATTATTTTACTTTTCAACAATAATCAGGAAATAAGGAATTTTATATTGTTGTTCTTTATTGACTTGGTTTTCTGCAAAATGAGGAATTTTCCTCCTCCAGAGACTGGGAGAAAGAAACACTTCACCAGTTGTACACGATTTTGCATTTCCTCCTGGCTGATCTTTTATGGTTTTCCCTCTCTTATTCATGCCAAGAGCTTTTTCAGCTTGACATATTTTAAGTGCATTTTCTGTCTATAATGAAATGGAGAAATGTGAATGATGGATGTGCAGTAGGCTTGCTCACTCCTGTATGCCTTGCTATTGGTAAGTAAGCTTAGGTAGCCAGAAATGAACTTGTATTTACTTCAAAGCCATCTGGTCTTCCTTCATTCAAGTTGTCCGTAGTACTGTGGGTGTCCCCTTGCCCTTGCAGTGATTCATACCTCTTGCGACAGAAGATTTCCACTTTCCTCTCTACCTCTCTCCTTGTAAATAAGTCAAATAAAATAGGTCACTTCTTTACGTGGCAACTTTTAAATGTATGATATTTCCTTTTCCACAGACAGCTAGAACTCTCCTCTGTAGCTTTATTAACTTTAAGAGCATGTAATAATGATTTCATTTGATGTCTATAGTATTGCGGTTTAACCCCAGTCAGCAACTAAGTACCACAAAGCCGCTCACTTACCCTCCCCCCTGCCCTGGTGGGATTGGGGAGAGAATTGGAAAAAAAAAAAGTAAAACCCGTGGGCTGACATAAAGACAGTTTAATAGGAAAGCAGAAGAATAGAAAATAATAATAATAATAATAATAATAATGATAAAAGAATATACAAAACAAGTGATGCACAATGCAATTACTCACCACCTGCTGTCTGATGCCCAGTCCGTCCCTGAGCAGCAATCGCTGCCCTCCCTGGCCAACTCCCCCCAGTTAATACACTGGGTATGGCATCATATGGTATGGAATAGCCCTTTGGCCAGTTTGGGTCAGCTGTTCTGGCTGTGCCCCCTCCCAGCTTCTTGTGCCCTTGGCAGAGCATGGGAAGCTGGAAAAGTCCTTGACTAGTGTAAGCACTACTTAGCAACAACTAAAACATCAGTGTGTTATCAGCATTATCCTCATCCTAAATCCAACACACAGTGCTATACCAGCTACTAGGAAGAAAATTAACTCTATCCCAGCTGAAACCAGGACAAGTACATACATGGTGATGTTGTTATAGCCAGATTCTAACCTATTGTGCCTCAGTTTTCCAAATGTAAAGTGAGAATGGTATATCCTTACACCATAAAGTTTGTTTTGTAGCCTTGCTAATTAATATCAGCAACATGTCACACAGTGAAGGTCAGTTACTGACAGAGCATATGTTAAAGCTCAAGCTTGTCTTCTTCGCCATGGATAATGTCTTTACGATTTTATATTGTGCGTTTCACATGTCCTCACTGATTCATTGGATTTTTTTGTTCACAGTTAAGTGTCCTTTGCCACTGTTATATGGCATTTTAACTTTGAGTTCATTATCTGGCTCCTGTTAGGGGAGGCTGGCAAGAAGGTTATGAACACTGTATCATCCCACTCCTAACTAATGGCGGTTCTGTTTGGGTGGTAGATATGTCATTTCATACCAGTAGGATCTGATCTCTCATTCAACTTTCAGATGAAGAGTTCTTATTTCACAAGGTGAGGATGAAGCTGACTAAAGGGTTACTGTACCTTACCTCTCTCTTTGCTTCAGTTAATGAATTTCTAAGGTGGTTTAAGGTCTGACTCAACTTCTAAATGCCTAAATTAGACAAATCTGTAATATTCTTCCCTCTACTTGAGATAAATTATGCATTTGTGAAGTCAGTCAGGACAAGTAAATCTCAGTCATGTCAAGGAACTAGAAATATTCCCACAGGTAGGGTTAGCAGGTCTGAATTCTGACCTAGTCTTTCTCTGGATGCGGGCTTATTTCCCACTTGCTTATTGGTGTAGGGAGCTAAGAAGTGTGCTGGGGCATGAAATGGGATGTTGGGAAATCACAAACCAACTTGTGAGATCCATGGGTTCTGTGGCACACAAGTGGAAATCATTTCCCCAGTCACATTTCCATGCATTCAGCAGAAATTGTTCGTTTTTTTTTTAAAAAAAAAAAAGCGCGTGCGAGAGAAAAGAAAAATAAAGATTAAAAAAAGTCTTATTATCTGCTGTTTCAGTTTGGGACCCAATGTGCTAGTATCCTTAATGGTGATGTTCAGACCTGACAGAGTTATTGTTACCGCTTGAACATTGGTTCGTGCATTAATGTTCATTTTAACAATCATTAGGTCTGAAAAAACACATTGAGCAAAATAATCATAAGTTCTCCATGCCTCCAGTTGGACCCAATCTTCAAACTGAGAATGCTAAGTGCTAGTTATTTTATATAGCTGCTGGATTTTTAAGAGAAATTAGCAACCTACAGTCCCCAGTATGAGTAATGAAGACTTCTGGTTTATAGTCTTTTCTTACATTCCCCTACTCCTTCTGCAGTAGCTACAGGAATTTAAAATCTTTTAAAGGGTCTAATTGCTTTGCCCTTTTACTTTCTATTACAGATAATAATTTTAAAATGATGGCTAGAAAATTAACCTTCAGAAGCTGAATAGTGGAAGTTGAATGGGTGTGTAGATACAGGCTACCTGGTACTCAGTAAATTCTCAGTTTCTTATTTCTACCCTTGACAGTGTTTTCAGCTAACAGCTGTGGAAAGAGCATAGTAAATCTAAAGCTGTATAATCCATTGTTTTTGTTACAGTGTTTATTATTTTTTAAACCTACAAGCAGCTTGAATCTTGAACACAAAGGTACAGTAATTAGCAGTATCTTGTCAATTCAGCCTGTGAGATAGTAACTGCTTAAGAACGATCTTATCACCTTGAAAACTTCACATATTTAAAATCAAATGTGAGAATGCCCATAACGTGGTTCGAAAAGGCGAAACAATTCTGAAATAAGATGTGGTTTTAATTGAAGATGCTGCTTATTCATAGGTTTAAAACAGACTTAATAAGTTATTAGTGTGAAAGATCAGGTCGTTAAATACGCGTTTTCCCTCATTCTTCTCTGACCTTTAAAGTGGATCATTGTGTTTCTGTTTTCTTGCTGAGAATCTTAGAATTCAACATAAAAGATGCTGTCAGGACTCCTGAAATATTAAAAAACTGACCATGGTTACAGTTTTCTGTGAGATTCTCTAATAACATTTACACAGAATTATCACCTGTTATTAGATGATAGTGATGCCTTTATTGACCTGAATCTTAAAGAACTTCTTGTTGTCCTGTCAAGTGAATTTTAAGGTTATAAAAATTTAATAGCTTGTACAGATGCTCAGGTAAACATCTTAGCTTGAATATTAGGCATCCACATTTTCATGGAGAAGTGGTAAGATGAAGAAAAACATCTCAAGAAGAATAGGCCACTCTCCGTCATAAGAAGCTATTTTAGTTCTGCCTTGGATCTCTAGAGGTCAAAACCTGGAAATGGAAGTTTCTTTTGCCTTGGTCCCCTTCCTTTTGGATCACATATTCTTTACTAATTTCCTTTGGAGATGTAGTATGAAGATTTTTCTTGTTTTTTATTTTAACAGCTCATTGTTGTAGAAAGTACATCAGCTAGATGCTTTTAAAAAGTAGAATACAGTTTGGTGTGAAGTGCAAGCAAAAGTGAAGTTTAGCAACAGTTTAAAAGCATGCTCCTTCAAAGACACAAGCCCTGTTGCCTGTAGCAACAGAATAACTGCATCAAATGCATTACAAATAAACGAACCACTTAGTGTTTTCAGTTACTTTTGGAACTGCTGATAACAGAAGGTCTCCCCAAAGAGCGTTTTAAGACAATAATGTAATTAGAGTTAATAATAACAATTGAACATATACAAAAGGGAAATTTGCAGTGGTTTCAATGAAGTTTGGTCTTTTTAACTTGTTTATGTGTCTAAGGTCTAGTGTTGCATGAATACTCATGAACAGAGTGGGCCAAAATACAAGGTTATCTTTTCTTCGCTAAAAGATTTGTACTCACTTCAAGGGCTTCAGAACAGACTGTTAAAGGTGAATAAAAGGAATCATGCAGTAGGTGTGAAGATGTAGATTCTCAGTACGTGGAACTGGTATATGGGTAAAAATACATTAAGTTTTTCTTTATTGATCCAATCTTAAGGGTATAATACTGGCAGAGAGTTTTCCTTGCTACTCCACAGGTTCAATGTCTTATTTATTTTTACAAGAAGTAATCATGGCATATGTTATTAAATTTTAACATGTAATTAGTATATTTTCATTCCATTCCATATATTTTTGTATATTTTTGTAACCCGTATTGTACACTTAGTAAAATTCTGAGCTTTAAGAGGGTAATTTCATAGCCAATATTGGCTGTTTTCACTGGGAAACTTACTGTATTGAGGGCAATAGAGATAAAGGATTTATGTTCATATTTACTTGGTGGCATTACAGAATATCTTTCTATCAATCTTATTTTTAGACCTGCATAAGGTTGTTTACTTCAATTCATTTGAATAATTCTATGAGAAAATCTAAACCAAAGGAAAGCAAAATAGTTTATTAACTTCATAAAAAATTAATAAGCTATTAGGAAGCTTTCACATACCACATGTAAAGTAAATAACATCTAATCTAATAGTGCCTTAACATATTTCTACCTGTGTAACAAAATGCAGTTATCCTACCCATAATGAGGAGGTGACATTCAGTTTATAGTTTGAGCCAAGTCTGCTAATTCCAGGGAAGCTGAAAGATCCCAGTATCTGCAGTCCTACGTGGAGTCAGTTTTCTCACATAATGGGTGAAACCGTGCTAACAGATCTGCCCGTATGTTCCCATCTCTCAGGATGCCCTACAGGAACAGAAATGTGCCTTTATAACAGTCTGAATGTTCACTGTCTTAATGACTCACAGGAAGACAAAGGATGTTTAAGTGCAGTTGCAAAATGTTTGTGGTGTTCACCCTTTGCTGTCTGGCTCTTTGAGCAACCATGNACCATGATGTTTCTGCTGTTATGAAGAGAGTTTCTCCAGGGGTTAGGATGCCAGCCAGGGTTTTACTGATACCCAAGTAAATTTTCTGCTGTGTCTCAGACGGATAACAGCCTCTGTGTGTGAAATCCGCAGACCTTTTGACAGCTGCTCTGTGGGCCTCAAAAAGTCACTTCTATATGACAGTACTCTGGAGGAGACTTGGAAAGACCAAGAATGGTAGATCACTGATAGCAGGTGAATTGCTCCATAACACTTACGTGATAACACAGTATATTGAGGTC
>WEKW01026390.1:0-161998 GCA_013389905.1 Sula dactylatra
AGCATGGAGTAGGCAGAGGTCATTGTTTCCAGCAGTGCGAGGTGGCCCGAGAGAGAGAGAGCTAAAGAGCGAGCGCGAGGTGGCCAAAGATGCTGCTGTCGGAGACAGAAAGTAAAGGGAAAATCAAGAGCGGCAATGTCATCCTCTGGACGGTCTCCTCAGCATAGCAGGCAGTGATGACTGCAGTGGCTGAAAGATGACTTTTACCCTGCTTTTCTGTCACACCTTCATGTCGTAGGTGGCAATTTCACAGGGGTCCACTTGCAGAGCCTCGTACCTATTGTACAAGGGTGCTCCCTAGAGGTTTCTTGGGGAGGGGCTTGGCCCCAGTTGCGCCTGGCCCCGCTCAGGTCTCCTCAGTCGCTGTCGCGCGGGCTGCGGGCCCCGCGTGCGTCCCTCCCCTTCCCTCAGGTTCCCTCGGTTCACGAAAGCCCCCTGAAAACCGAGACCCTCCGCTCCGCTGCGGATCGCACCAGCACCGCAGCTGCCCGCCTCAGCGACTGAGGACTAGTGTCGGTTACAGGGCGTTCAAGTCTCCGCCGTTGCTCTTGGCCCCGCCCAGGTCTCCTCAGGCGCTCTCGCGAGGGCTGCGGGCCCCGCGTGGGTCCCTCCGCTGCCCTCAGGTTCCCCAGTTCAGGAAAGCCCCTGAGAACCGAGACCCTCCGCTCTGCTGCGGATTTCAGCGGCACCGCAGCAGCTTGCACCCAGGAAGAGACATGTTGTCCACCTCCCCTCCCCACGGTATATTTTTGACAGAGTGGGATTTCTCATCAAGCAAGGACAAGTGAAGATCAGCAGGCATCACTGCTGGGGAAACTACTAGAGGGAGATGGAGTAAGAACCTGATTCATTTTTAGAGGAGCTTGTCAAAATGGGTAATGAAACAGATTATGTGACGTGATCACATTCCAGAAGATCAAATTTCATAAACCAGGACAGTAGAGCCCGGATTAGGTCCCCGGCACAATTTCCCAGTGTGAGCTGGAGGCCATCACCTCCAGGACTTAGATGCAGTAAGAAATGCATCTTTCACATCATGCCCTCCCTGAGGGGACTGCAGATGAGGTAGTGTCACTATTAAACCACTAATCCTGTCTCAGCTTCTCCTTGGAAGTCTTGCAGAGCAGCCTCCACTTGCTCCTCAGCCGCTGTTCCCGATGCATCCCAGATTTCCTTGTTCTGCCCTGCAAAGACACCTCGCTGTCTGTTTCTGCCCAGATTTGCTTTTTGCAACCCTGCATCAGGTGCATGCTATTGCTGTGTTGGCAGTGTAAATTCCCTGCTCTGATAGGTGACAGAGGTCAGTGGATTCCATCACAAATAACTTAGTGACTGCCCATCAAAACTAAACCCTGGCCAATGTAGCCCCACCTCCAAAATATTTTTTGCTTGAAGAGGGGACTGATTTTCAGCATTTATTGTGTTTATTATCCTAGTCATCTCTCCATTACAGACAAAATACTTTAAATGTTCATGTGCTTTTCCCATGCTTTTGGTTGGAAAGCAACCTGAACATGTTTAAATATTTTGGTGGGAATCTGTAGAAATTTCATTCAAACAGTGCTACTGCCCAGCAATGCCAAGGAAGGATGGTACCTTGTGATAGATGAGGGAAGTCAGGCTTCCTTATTTCTACAAGCTCAAAAAAGACTATAGACCTCTGTGTAGAAGAAACAAGTATGTATATCCCAGCTAAGCAAGACAAAGCTACCCTTAAGCGATGTCAGAAAAGTTCAATGAGATAATCACATTAGTATTACTGAGCTAGCCAGGCATGTGAAGCACAGTATAGCTCCTATTTCCTATTTGTCTGCATTATGAATCTAAAAGATTCATATTTTGTTGTCCTGCATTGACAGCAAACTGTTAGAACAGAAGAATGGCTGGCTTTCTGTCTGGAGTTTCAAGTCTTATTTAGTGCATGCTTGAACAGCAAGCAGAATTAGTCAGGTTCTCAACTTCACTTTATCCAAGGTTATTCACACCAGCAGTCCTTAAATAGGGCTGGAGATGGGAGTCTGATGTCCTTTTGATTGACTTGGATATATATATTCCACCTGCTCAAAAATCCTAAGGGAACTGAACACTCGACCCTTGTGCAATTTCAGTAGGATTTTAAGATTTAATCTATTTAATGCCTCTCTGAAAAGGCTAGATTCAAGCAATGATGAGCTTCTGGCTGAAGCCTGCTCTGATCTGACAGTGCCCTTCAGCCCTGTGCCGGTACTGCTGGCACCTACTGAAACAGATGCAGTCCCCACCCAGTGCTACTGTAAAGCAGGCAGTGGGGAATATCAGCTTGGGACAAAACATCAGATGTAGCTGAAACACGGTTCATGCTTTAACAACATTTGTTATTTCCCTGCATGTTTGTAAAGGACAGCCAGCCAAAGACTAGAAATGCAATCTGTTCTTTATGGAACATCCCGCTCTGAGGGCCTGATGGAAAACCCAGGGGAACTTCTGCACTGCCTTATTGGTTTTTGACTTGGGAAGAAGGAGTTGCCATCGTTCCCCCAACCAGTAGCTGCTGTGGCTCCCTGTCAGTGTTGAGGGAAAGAAGCTGTGTGTGCTCTACGTGGAAAGGGATTCCCTGACATCATGCATGCTGGTCCCTGAGCACAGGTGGCCACAGGGAGCATGGCGGCTGCCTCCTTTACAGGGAATTTCAGAAAGCCGCTTTGCCTCAAGAGCTCAGCATGGCAAAGGGCCCAGAGTAACCTGCCGTGCTGCCTGTCACACCTGCCAAAAGGAAGCTGTAATGAAAACAAGCGACTTCCAATAAAACCTGTGCATTCACTTGGAGATAGTGAAAACAAGCACAAAGCAGCTGAGGAGCCCTTCTCAGGCTGTGTGTTGCTGCTCCCTATGGTCACACTGTCACCAGTGTCCCCTAGAACGTGCTCCATTTGACCATAACAATCTGCTGCAAAGTGTCGTTGGCCTCACAGAGAACTGAGTTCTAAGGGGCCCCACTAAAATAGATGACTTTTTAAAAAAACAGATAGGGAATTGTTTTCCAATTGTTTTCCAGTTACTAAAATTGCTGTTGGAAGCTGCTTTTCTTCCAGGACCTTGCAGAGCCCCTGCTCACTTCAAGTAAGGAGGAAACTCCCTGCTCTGGTGGTCTTCATGGAGCACCAGCCAGTCTCCATCCCCTCTGTCTCCTCCACAAAAGCAGGAGTGGCATGGGCTCTTCAGCCCATGTTTTCCATTGGATTTCCTGCCCCACTGACCCCTGGGAACAGGCTGCAGACTTATTGCACAACATCAATGTGACGTTATGCAGTCGTGACTATCAGCAAATTACTTCAACCCACAGTCTTCACTGTTCTTCCTTAACCTCTTCTTAGTTTGCAAGAAGCCATGCTAGAAGAGAAGGGGAGGAAAAAAAGATTATTTCTGTGAAGCTGCCTAAATTACCTAATGGTTTTATGGATCATGTTGCCAGGAAGGAAATACCCCTAAAAAGCAGTACTCTGCATCCCTGAAGGTTTTAATCTCTTTTCAAATAAACCTGATCACCATTGCATGGGGACAGTGACAGCCCTGGGAGGATGGACTATGCCAATAGCATGTTTTAATGACAACATAAAATCATTAGTTTATTTTTTTAGAGTGCATTTCACAAACTAGCCACCATACTACAACCCAGCAAATCAAAAGTCTTTCTCTCTGCCTTGTGTTGGTTGCTCAGTTTCCACATGCTTCTTGAAAAACCTTGTTGGATCCCCACATGACTTGATTGACACATTATGTGTTTAAATTAGTACTTAGAGAGATTACTTAGAGTTTATTGCTTTTATCTTTGTCATTCACTGGTGTGCCCATCCCTTCCTCCTTTTTGTCTGCTGAATGAAGCTGTCTGAAACACAGCTTTATCATAGCAAGGCATTTGCAACAGCAGCAGAAGAATGAAAGAAGCAAGTTTTTTCTAATCTCTCAGTGCACTTCATCATCTTCCATCAATGCAAACCTACCAAATTTGAAGTTTAGAAATACATCCAATAACAATTTCTTCCTACAGCATAAACCCAAACTATTAAGGCAAGCTAGCAATTATTCTTCCACACTAACATCAACATAAAGCAGATTAGAAAAATGAAATGCACAAGAGTGTAGTTCTTTTATGATTATGCACCCTTAATCTTCAGAAGATGGTTAATTACATTTTAAGCAGCATAAGAGCCCTAACATGTTTATATGTTAATAAAAATTCTCACCAGGGGTTTAAATCTAACATGTATTCACAGGTATAACTAATGGTATTTTCCAATAATGCTGTGAAAAAATATGCCTGTAAGTTAGTAGCTTCACACAGGAAACTGCTGGGAGTTTTTAATTTACTCTCTAACTATTCTCCTAATCATTCTCTTATCATGCTGGGATGGCTAAATGCATACAGATCATAATGATGGTGTGCACACACCATAGCAGTGTCCAATGACATTTGTCAGTGTTTGAAGTCGGGCTGCTGCAATCAGAGCTCTGCAGCCAAGGGAAGGAGGGAAACGAACGGGGATGACACTGCAGCCTTGCAGTTTCACAAGAACTTGTGTTTGCTGGTTTAAGGCTTATTCCAGTTCAGAAAGGGATTAGTGTCTACCCAGCACAGACCCAAACATCTCTGTGATTCAGAGCTTTTAGGACTATGTGTTAACTATGTCATGCTCAGAGATGTTGAAGGTCCAAAGAGTCTTCTTTCCTAGAAATCCTCATAAGTGAAGACAGAGCCTGTCCTTTATCATTTATCTCTGCTTTCAACCTCTGGGAAGTCAGAGCACTGGGATTCAAAGTGGAATCTGTATTCTTTATCCAGATCTGCTTCTTGGAAATTTCAGCTCCAGACAGTCCAGGATTTTGGCTAGAGTAAGACTTAGCCTGATTCAGGGTCAAAACCCTCTTTGCTTCCAACACAAGGCAGCTCCAGCAAAGCAGAAGGCATGAGCTTTGAGCAGTCCCACTTCTGGGAAAGAAATAGCATAGCAAAATGAGAGGCACATGCCTTCCTCCTCGGTTCACCCACTGCCCAGGAGGAGAAAGGGACTCATTTCATTCACTGAATGGCACCAGAACAGAGCAAGCTCAGGGGAATGAGTATCATGGGGAAAGGGAAAAAGTGGGTGCTATTGATGTTTCCTGCAAGTGCTGAGGTCAGTGGCCACAGGCTTTGTCTTTCCCTCGGGTGTGTTTATTCTGTTGGTTGACCAGCATCATGTCAGTTTCTTCTGCAGGAGCCACCTGAGTTTCAGGAAAACGAAGCTTTACGGATCAACTTTATTGTTCTCTACTAGTTGGTCATTTCTTCCCACAGTGGATTTTCTTCATGCCTACCTCTGAATGCAGACATTGTTATTCCAAAATATCCCCAGGGCATAAAAGATAATTTGGGATAGCAGGAAAGAGCTGAACTTTTGAAATATGTTGCCTAATTATTAGTATTCCTCAGTCTGAGCCTTATTTGTGGCAAGGATGACTCATTGCCCTTGAACACCCACCGCCTATCTGTTTCCTCTAATGTTGCTTTCCTTTTTGATTTTCCAGATACGGATAGCTGACTGCTTATCTATTCCTACCATTAAAATGATGCATAACTACTGCATTTTGTGGATGGAAACATTATGGACACTGAAATGTCATCACAGCTCCATTTCCTCATCCGCTGTTATTTACTTTCCAGCAGACAATATTCAGTACACAGGCACACACAATGCAGAAGTCAGCACAACATTCATCACATTGATATCAGGACTTACAATGCATGCTGCCACTGATCAACAGAAACAGTCTGGGCTGGAGGATTTACAAAGCTCCCCATCTCCCTTCAGGCTCTGTACAAATTTCCCCTGGCTGAGATGTTGCAGCTCTGCAAAGCAGCTGAGACATGGCTACCTGCCAGTGAAAGGGGTTCCTGAAACAGGAGGATGTAGAGGTCCACTGTCAGAGTGACCTTCCTCTCTGGTGGATACAACTGTGCACTGGTTGCCTCCAAAGCCTGCCAGTGTCACCACTGCACTCAGTGCTCCCTGGAAGGTTTGCACACCAGCCTGTGTCATGGCCTCAGATCCCTTCCACTGGTGAGGCTTTTTGTGGATGCAGATAAAGCTCTGCCTAGAATAAGAAGACATCTCTGGAAAAGCATCCTGAAGTCCTGCTACACAGTCAGGTCATATGAAACAAATGCCCAGCTATCCAAAAGCATCCCAGGGAAATCAGTAGTGTAGTAGTGTAGGGGTGGTTTAGACCCCTTCAAGTCCAGGGCTTGAAACCAGAAGCCACCATACCTTGCATCTGTGCATTATCATGTGCTATGCCCTTTATAAACACCCTGCAAAAATTGCCCCTACCCAGGAGAGCTTCCACTTCAGTGATGGAAGTCAACAGATGAATATGGCCCCCGGAGAGCTTGCAGCAATGGTAAGACCCCTTACAGTGGTTATGAGGACTATGGGACAGGCTGCCCAGGAAAATGGTTGAGCCACTATCCCTGGAGGTATTTAAAAGACATGTGTAGACGTGGCACTTAAGGACATGGCTTAGTGGTGGACTTGGCAGTCTTAGGTTTACAGTCGGACTCAATGATCTTAAAGGTCTTTTCCAACCTAAATGATTCTATGATAATATTCAGCCAACCAATGGGAGAGAGAGCTTGACAGGGAACTAGCAGTAATGAGGGTGAGGATACCACCCTTGGGTTCTCTGGGGACTTCTTCTCTGCTTCTGGGAGAGTCACCAAAAGAAGGGATTGGGCATCTCTTAAAGGCAGGTGGCTGGTCATAGGTAGGCAGGGGACTGTACATCATAGGGCTTTAGATCTCTGGAGGTTGGGAGGTTATCACTGCATACCTGCCTCCCTCTATTGCTTCTCTGGCACCCACCCACAGCCACTTTTTGAGAAAAAAATTGCTGGGTTAGCTGGACCTTTAGTGGCCATTTTGATGTGCTTAATGCCACAGATTTCTGGAGTAGGCTAAAGGAAAATCTCAGCTATTAGAGCATAATGGAAAGTGAGTTTTGTAGTGTGATGAAGCTCTTCTGTCTCACTGTCATGGTTTTATCTGGGATAGAGTTAATTTTCTTCACTGTAGCTGGTATAGTGCTGTGTTTTGGCCTTAGTATGAAAACAACGTTGATAACACACAAATGCTTTAGTTGTTGCTAGGTAGTGCTTACACTAGTCAAGGAATTTTCCAGCTTCCCATGCTCTGCAAGGTGCACAAGAAGCCGGGAGGGGAGGGGGCACAGCCAAGACAGCTGATCCAAACTGGCCAAAGGGATATTCCATACCATATGACATCATGCCCAGTATATTAACTGGGCTGGGGGAAGCAGTGATCGCAGCTCGGGGACTGGTGGCATCAGTCGGTGGGTGGTGAGCAGTTGCATCACTTGTGGATATTTTTCCTTTTCCCTCTTCCCCCAGGTTTCATTTATCTCTCTTGTTATTTTCCTTTTTATATTATTATTATTATCATCATCATCATCATCATCACCATCATTATCATTATCATTACCATTACTACTATTACTATTTTATTTTAATTATTAAACTGTTCTTATCTCAATCTACAAGTTTTCTTGCTTTTGCTCTTCTGATTCTCTCCCCCATTCCACTGGGGTCGAGGGAGTGAGTGAGCGGCTGTGTGGTACTTAGTTGCTGACTGGGGCTAAACCACAACACTCCCATTTCTTTCTTCTTATTGATTCAGCTTTAAGTCAGCATCCATGATGTGTCAAAACTTCTTGCTTCACATTTGCATCAAGATGCTCCTCAGCCCAGAGCAGAAAACTACATGTGATGCTGAAAAAGAGCAAAACAACCACAACACCACTTGCAAAAAGGTTTGGGGATGATAGCAAACAAACATTGCTACTTGGAGAGCACTGGGGGTGGTAAGCAGCTGGCTGCAAGGTGAAAGGATCTGGGACAAAATCCTCAACCAGTGCAAGACTGGGGCTCAGCCCAGCTGCTCCCCTGAAGCCAGATCTGCTCCAAATAGCTGTTTCCTTTTCCTTCCACATGGTTCTGAATTTTTTTGTCTTTTCCACTTGTTGCCTTTTTCAAGCAAGGAGCTTTGCCATATGGAAATTCATAATTACACCATCTTGTAGTTGCCTCATATCTGCCACATAAAACAAAGCCAGTCACTCCCAACATCTGGAGGCAGCTGTCTGAAGAGGTCAGATCCACCTTCAAACAGTGTTCATATTTGTTGGGCTTGTCCTCCAACCCCAGTTCACACATCTGTTTTCACACAAACAGAATGACAAGTTTGTAAGGTTTACAAGACCTGCCTCAGTGCAGGAATGAGGAATGGCTTTGCCAGGTCAGATCAGAGACCCACCAGTCCCTGTGTGCCCCCTCCAACCTGGCCCAGAGCAGACGGAAAAGAAGGGAAGAGGATACGGATGTTGCAAGCAGGTGGCCATACTTCCTCAGCATCTAGTATTTGAGGTTAAATAATTCAGTCAGATATACATTCATTTCTTGCAGTGGAAGGAAAAGCACAGAAAGTTGCTCATCCAAAAGAAAACAAATTTCTGATACTGTATGCATTACAAGCGCCATTCAGAAAACTTCTTAAATCAACAGCTACTGCCCCAGCCCCAGGTCAGAGCCGTGTTGTCCACTTTGCTAGCTATGATAAGAGGAGAAAGAGATGATCTTCATCCTTAGAGTCAAGAGGGCGGAAATATTCAGTGTTGTGAGGGACTGGGAGTACAAATGGGAATCCGGATTCAGTTTTCCTCAGCACAGCATGGATGCTGTGAACCACCAATGGGCTAACAGGCAGGAACAAGATTGGAAAGAGCATTGGTGATAGACTCAAGTTCTCAGGCTGTCTCTTCCACCTGCTCTTCACCTCCTGCTTCAGGGACTAAACTTGTATCTCCTGACTGCAAACAACTTGGCTTTGTGAGCTCCCCTGTGTGGAGTCTTTGTGGATATGGATGTGTGCAGAGGACTGGGAATAAAAATGGTAGAAACATAAGGCAAAATATTCCAAACTAGATACCAGTTTTACTAATCTTAAGGTTGGATTGCTGGTATTTAGGGTAACATGTCACAAGGACCTAGAGAAATTTCTCCCCGCTTGCAGACACAATGAGGGGATTTTCAGTCGCACAAAAACTTCACCTGAGTGTAAGCTGTGATCTGGAAACCTCCACTCCACACAAGGAGGAGATTTGATTGTGACACCTAGAAAGCAAGAGGATGCACATTTCCTGTTTGCATCCCCCTACCCTGCTGCAGCTAGGTGTAAATATTTCCTTCTCCTGGGCGTCCTTCCACTCTCACCTTCCTTTCACAGTCCTTTGGCTGAGACAAAGCCAAAAGCTGTTACCTGGAAATTTGTGAAATGACAGAGAGTCAGGAAATGTGTGGTCAGCTCCAGTCTTGCCAGAGATTTACCATGACTGGAGCAGGTCACTCAATCTTACATCAGTACCACAAGTGATGAAGGCCTCACTGGTATCATATTAATCTGTAATCAAAGCTTCACATAAGGATTACAGGATTAAGCTACTTCAGCAACAGAATATTCTTCATCTGGATGATCCCTTTGTTCCAAGAGCCTGTGTGTATTATTGCCATTTTCACATCTGTTCATCACTTGGAGAAAATGTCTTTTGTCCCTTAGTAAGCTCAAGCATACATTTTCTCCTGCCACATTCCCCCACACTATTATTTTTAAATTTAAATACATTTTCTAAAGGTTAGGACATGTTGTATAATTAAAATCAAGTTGGCAGTTAAGAACTATTTCATTCACTACAGCTCTTTTCAATGTGTAGTCCTCCAGCTGGAAAGCAGTTGGGGAATTTGAAGTGATCTTGTACTTACCGGCAACAGCAAGGCTGAGGTCACAGACATGACTAGTGACACTGGATGTTCTTTGTGACACTTGTTATGGGAACTTAATTTTTCAGAAGTTCTATTCAGTACTTTCTGAAAATGAGATTCTGTAAGGTAATTTCAATGAGCACCCCAAAATCACAAATCACTTCTGTAAGTCATGACTTTTGCAGTCACACTGGGAATTGCACAGCCTAAGAAAGGTAGATGCTGCTCAGCACTTCCACTACCACTAATTCTTCTTTTCTAACTTCCTTCTGTTATATATGAAGTAGCTCCATTCTCCTTACAGACTCCTTCCCAATATCTTGTAAAAGTAAATGAACTTTAACATTGGAGGTGGTTCTCCAGAGAAGTAATTCGGCAATAATTCAGCCTACAGAAGTTCCCAAGTCTGTAATTTATTGATTTAGCTAACAGTTTGTACTGACTAGATAACAGTTTCCTGTCTTATTACCCTGTGTTTTCATTATATCCAACCCGTCTGGTAGAAGGAATATCAATCTTTGGCAGCTTACAATTCCTAACAGTAGCTGTTAAATAGCTCTAAACTTGCCTTTACTTCATTCTGGAGTCTCTCAAAGTTTCCTGGTTTGGAGGGCTGGCAGAGAGTTAAAAAGATTTACTTTTCTTCCTGAGGAAAACAACAACAAAAAAAAATTTTTGATCTTCACTTGTGACTCCAAAAGAGAGACAGATGGTTCTGCATTTCTGGTGCTTGCGCAAAATCCTCAGCTGCACTTCCCATCCAGCCTGCAGAAAGTGTTCATCACGTCACCCCTCCCTCTCCGTAGCAATAAGTGCAGACGATGTGCAGTTGCCTAGTAGACAGAATAACAGAAAGCATCAATGCACTTTATGATGCTTGGCAAGAAAGACAGACTAGATCTTACTGCTTTTTTAAGACAGACTAGATGTTGATCACTGACACCTGTGGCTGAGAAAAGGTTCCCCAGGTCAGAGCTGCTGAAATTGGACCTGTAAAGAGGAAAGTGTGAGGAGAGTGGGAATAATATAAAGCAGATGTTGGGTACGTTTGGATTTGTGAAACGACTTTGTTTCAACAATAGTCACAAGCATTTTGATCTTGGTTTGGGAGGATATTTGAATGATTAGGTAGCTAAAAGGCTTGCAACAGTGGCTGTCTAAATTGCAAAGGAAAGAAAAACAGGTGGTGAATTCAGAGTTCACATGTATGTTGCAGTACTGACACATACATCAGGAGTGCTCTTGTGCTCTTACAGAAATGCTCGTCCCATGCTACAGACAGGAACTGGAAAAAACCCTCATGACTCAGCTGACCTGTCACACTTCAACAAATGCTGAATGCTTGCTGTCTGTTCACAGAGAAAACATTCAAAGACATTTTTAGGCAAGAAAAACAAATAAGCCCTTCTTCAATTTGTCAGTTACTGCAAACTAGTTAGCTCAGTTTATCAGCTCAAACCTGCCTCATCTGATGAAGAACTGAAAGAAATCAATGACACAATATTCAGCAAGTATTTAGGGACCACTTGTCCCATATGGCTATTGCCTGCATTATAAGGAGGTTTCTTCAGAGCAAGGAGAACGCAGGACTCATAAGATCCATGAGAAAGAAAGTTTACAAGCTTTCAATTGCAGTGATGGGGAAGCAGTTATTTATCTGGCTTGTATGAAACCAATAGCTGTTTCTTCTTCATATGGCAACGGCACTGTTGTTTTGTAAGAAATACACCAGACCAGATCAACGCCATGTCCTGTTGGACCTACCTGCCCAGATTGGCCTGATTTTTCCCAAGAAAATCCTACGCATTCTGCTACCTTTAAACAGATGGCATTGATAGAACTGAGGCTTTGCCCTCATGCAGGATCTGGCTCTAACATTGCTCACATCTTACTGTCAGAACAGACCTCTTATATTTCCTATTTTTGGGACAGTCCACACGAATAGGGATGCTGTAAAGGGGTCTGCACAGATGGTCTACACTCATGTGTAGTGACCATCCCCTTGCCAGAGCCCAAATAGCCCCTGATATCACCTCCTCTGGCCTGTCTTCTGTACAGCCCCCTGGACTAAAAGCCACACAGAGCTCCTTAACCTTTCTGGTGTGCCAAAAGAAAGAAAATAGGTTCCTTTGTCTTCTCCTCCATTTCCTGAGCTGTGTGATGATCAAGTGACCATTCTGCTCCTTCTGCCATTATTTTGAGCTTGAGAACCACAGGAGGCTAGACACATTAGCATTCTGATGTTGAGCTCAGAGACTATATTGATTAGCACACTGGTTTCAGCCCACATATTCCAGAAGGCAGCAGATACTTTCTCCTAGACATTGACAAACTTGAAGAGGTGGTAGAGACTCATTCAGAGGACCAGTAAGTGTGTGCTGTCCCTGGCCCTCTTTGCAGGACTGAGTCACCTTCTCACCTCACTTCTTTCCAAGATGCCCTCTTTGTTATGGAGTCAATAGGGTCTTAGTGGGGCTCTTGGTACAGCTCATAGTTTTCTTCTTCTGAGAAAGCGGATGTCCCCAAGCAGGGTAAAGCTGATTCCCTCGGCATGGCAGAGCACATGCTCAGCCTTTAAGCAACACACTTGTTCCCTGAGCACCAGCCTACTCGTAAACCAGCCACTAGGAGCTTCTATGTCTTCTTTTCCCTCTGAAGCAATCAAAGAGGATGACTGTTCACAACCCCATCTCCTCTACATCCAGCGGCACAGGAGCACAGCTCCAGCTGAGGCAGCCTCTGTGACTCAGCTCTCCCTGCAAATGTCACAGCCTTTGTTAGGAAGAAAAACTAGGGTTTTGGTACCGAAATAAACTCAGCCCTGAGCATAGCTCAACTAGCCTGACATTATCAGGCAGGCTGTGTAGTGCAGTTCCAGCTCTCCTCTCCCATGCCTTTTCTTAGTTGTCTAGCTTAACACCGCTGAAAGCCTCTGGCCAGCATATTCCCAGGTATGAATAAAGAAGTCTGAGCTGTGCTTTATCTTTTTCTCCTGACAAATACCCCAGTTTGAATTTTCCAGCCAGTTATTCCAAGCTGTATTTGTAGGTAGCTGTGGTAGCATTAATCAAACTAATGATATCTGGTTATCTGGAGGAAAATCAATATTGTATAGCGAAAAAAAGAAACCCACAATTAATAGTGTACTGTACAATATCTGTGTTCCTGTACCAGTCTGAACATAATATAAATGACTTATCTTTTGGGGTTTTTTTTTTTGGTCTACTCTCTGGAGGGAAATGTAGTATAATGAGGGATATTGGAACCCTGCAGCTGTTCAAGGATAAGATAGCTTAGCTGTTGGCTTTACTATGTTACTCATGCAAGGTTATTATGGCCGTGGATGCCAGTGACAGTCTGGAGTCTCTGTTCTGCCCAGACACTTCATGCAAACTGTTTGTACTGAAGTAACTATTCCTAGGACAAAGCCCTGGAGAAAAGAGATTGCAAATCTAAATGAAACCACAATGACCTGTGGTTTGGGGGACACCAAATCAGCTGTATCAGGACAGGGAACATCTATCACCTTAGTCTGCTCTATTCCTTTAGAAAAGAAAAAGAAAGCATGCCCCTTTTCTACAAACAATGCTGTGGTCAGGAACTGATTTATCTTAAATCTGTCTGCAGCGCTTGCTGCTGGGTTTTATGATTGTGGCTCTTCAGCCATCCAGCAGCAATAAGAATAATTCAGTGACCAAAAATTCTCTTCACGTCCCAGTTAGGGCTCTTAGCTGTGAGCTTTGACCCCATTGCTGAAGTACTGATTTAACCCTTTTGCTGTACTACCAAGAAGAAATGTTGTTTGATACAAGGTCTCCTAGCCCCTGCCCGGCTTTTCCAGCAAAGGCATTGTTGACCAGGCAAGGAGATAAGATGCTAAAACCTGCCTAAACCCAGGATCAGGATCCTGGATAAGCAGACACTGAATGTCTCAGCCATTCTTAACCTGAGGTTTTGATCCAGGATGCTTTGTATAGGAAGCTCATTGCTGGTAATGGGGCCTCTGCAGTGACTTCAGTGACACACACAGACCCGGAGAGGCTGTCCAGACCTCTGTCCCCTATTCCTTCTAGTTTCACTGGTGTCTTGAAAACAAGAAGACAGTATGATATCCTTTTCCTCTGCAGTGATGTTTTTCCCTAAATTTGTTTGCTCTGGGCTCCCTATCCAGGGTCCATCTAAGGGGCATCTTCAACCTGTTCACTCAGGTCAACCAGACCCCCTTGGTGCAGTGACCCAGAGATCTTTGCATGGTGGTGGGGACACATACCTGCTCAGAGCAAGCAGAGAAAGCCACCCTGCTGCAGCGTATATTCAGAGCCAGACAAACCCTCCACATTTCCCCTTTTTGCTGGAAAGAGCCTTTGGTGAGGATGGGGTGACAGCTGGAGGAAGTGCCCCCTGCAAACACATGGGTTGAGGGAATGCAGCAGGCAGCATCCAGACCCCAGCCACATCCGGACCCTGGCCACAGTGTGTCTGGGGGAGAGGCAGGAGAGCAGGGAAGCAGAGTCCTGCAGACTGCTTTCGGAGGCAGCTCTGTTTCCCCATCTGACATCCTCTGCTTCCCCAGTCATGTGGCTTGAATTTGTCTCTTTTTTCATGTGGAAACACTGCTTTCAAAGCCGTCAGCGGGGATGAGCATCGTGGCCATGATGTCATTGCCAGCATGCCTCTCCCACCTGCAACTTGGCAGCTTTTGACAAAGTGGGAAATCCCAAGGGGACTCTTGTGGCTTTGGCAGGTTTATTTTTCTCTTGCATGCAGTTAGTCTCAGTAAACAGCAGGAGAAGGTGTCAGGGAAGAGGAAATAGGAGAAAGAGTTGGAAAAAGAAGTAAGTTAATTAGAAAGAGGCAGCATCAATTACTGTGACACTTAATATCAGGGTTTTTCTTTTTAATAAAGAGCACACTGGTTCCTTTGGGGAAATCTGCTATGAGCTTTGAGCCAAATGCCCAACAAACAGAAACTAGCACAAGCCCTCTGCAAGTCCATGATGCCATGTGAGATTACCCCTGCTGTGGACCTGGCCTTGCCTGTGCTGCACAACCCTGTGGCAGTCTCGTCACACCCCTCCTGAAACACAACCCAGGCATGTACAGACAGACAGATCTCTTGTTTACTATACGATTCTTTGCTTTTATTCAAATCTCCATTAGGACTTGTCACAGAAAGAGCATGAGATTAAAAAAACCCAAACAGAAACAAGGACAAAGCTTTCCTGCTACTAAGTCTAAATACACATTAATGAGATCTAAGCAGATAAATAAGAGAGAAAGCAATGCACATGACTCAGGATGTATCTGCACTGCACTGCAGTCAGGAGCAGTGACTGGAGCAGGGGTAGAAATACTCCAACTGGCCTTTCTCTAGCTATGCCAAAGAAACATGCAGGTTCATTAATAACCCCCTGAGTACCTCCAGGACCACAGGGACTCCAGCAGCTACTTCACATTGCAGTCCAGGCTGTTCTTTCTTTGTTGCTAGGTTCCTGACTGAAAACTTGTACAGAGAGATTTGCACACACTGTAACCACTCCTCTAAGTGCAGGGTCTTCAGACAACTATGACTAACTTAAGGTGTCCAAGTCCCAGTAGTTCAACATTCTCACCTTTAGCACTCAGGCTGTCCATCCTGTGTCCACTTTGAGAGTGCTGCATTTGGATGGATTAGTTTTGAAATATATGTTTTAGTCTGATTAGTTGCAGATGATTCATTTTCTGCCAAAGCAGCTCCTTGGTCTACTTGTCTGCCCCATTTCATGGTAGTACTGGCATAAAGCAAGACAAGCCTTGGGAGGTGGGAACATGGACCCACTCCTTTCTATACCAATGTAGATTTAGATCAGCTTAAAAAGATGGAAAAATTGCAGCCAAAGACATTGCAATGGAATGGGAGCCCAAGAGATCTGGATTCGTTTCTACCCAAGTTCTGAATCAAAGTCTTAAGCTAAAAAGACTTTTTAAACCTAGCTAAAATATAATGTCTTTTTTGAAACTCTGACCTGAAATAAAAAATATTCATTTCTAGAGATAATTTTTTTAAAAAAAGAAGGTAATAGCAACCCATTTGTGTGAATTTTCTTAGAAGAAAATAACATTGACACAGGGATTTCCAATATAACTCTGCTTGCAAGAGTAAGTGAGGATCATGATTCAGAAACCAGTAGTGCCACTGCTCACTGCTTGATGCTCATTGTACCTATTGCTGCCAATGTCCTCCAAACTCTACATTCTGTTTCGCCAAGCAGGAGCACCATGTTACCTTCCAACAAAAAATGCATGGAAGATGTCTCACTGTTTTCTCCTCTTCACCAGGGCAGGAGATGGAAGAAGCAATTACAGGGATTCCTATCTGTTGTTGAATGTCAATGAAATGGCACTGAGGCTTTGTCAAGCCTGGGAGAAGGAAGCTCCCTGCTATTCAGGTAATAATTTGATTCTCCTTGAAGCTCTTGTCTGCCTCCCAGGGAGAACTGTCTCTGGCTCAAAGCTCTCCTTGGCCAGTCAGCAACAAAATAATTTGTAGGGATGGTAGAATTGCAGATGATCTCATGGACATTTATTAATTCTGCATTTGCACTTCTAAATAGGCCAAGGAGCATTTCCTCCTCTTCATTTTCCACCTCCATGTCTCAGCTGCTGGAATGAGAGGTCAAACCGGAAGCATATGTAACCCAGCTGTGGGCAGCTCTCTCTGCCCACATTCTATCCCTCCCTGTCATCCCACGAGATGAACATTGTGTGGCATCCTTGGCCATTAGCAAAACCTTGCCAAGGAGATTTCCTGTGGAGAATCGACAAATTCAGCTGTCACTTTCTTGCAGCATCTACAGTGAGAGCTCTGGTTAAGAAGGTATATTTTTAGCCTGGAGGTACTTGGCTAACTGGCCAGGGGCTGTCCCTTGTGCTTGAGGATATAAAAAGGAAAGGAGAGGTCCCAGAGCTCCCAGTACTGTCTGTATTTTGGGAACTCTGTTTGCAGATCAAGACTCTGCTCAGGGTGTTCCTTTCCTGGTGAGCCAGTGTCAGGTCAGTCAAAACTGCCCCTTTTGAAAATTCACACTCTGTGTCCAGTGAATGTGTCCTGAGCCTTCCTAAGGGGTAAAATATGTATCAAATAATACCCCACAGTATCCCAGGAAAATGGAAGGGAATGGAGCTGCCCTGATACACATTATATGAAGTGTGCCTGGCATGTGCAATCATACTATAGAGCCAGTCCTTGAGTTCTTCCTTAGCTTTTGCTGTTTATTATTAACTTGAAGGATAAATGCTCTAAGTGGTGCAGGGAGTCAGAGACAGCTACTGCAATGATCATCAGCTCCAAATCAATAATGAACACCATCCAGAGATGCTTCAGGATAAGAGGCATTTCACTTTCAGAAGACTCATTCTTGAAGTAAAGCAGCTGACATTGTTAAAGACACAGTGAAATAGCAGAGTGGGTTAAAAAGTACTAAGAAAAGAGTTGGCATCAAAAAGTTATTAGTCACTTCATTAAGAGAAAAAAATAAAAGGCCAGCTTCTTAACTGAGACTGATGAGTCAAACTTGCATATTGACATTGGTCCTATGCATAACATTTCCAGCCATAAAGGTCTACCCTGCCCCAGGTTCAAGGCCCAGTTTAACAAGTGAATCTTTGGTGATGCCACGGTACATGGCCCCAGTGCTCACTCTCACACACTCACACACACACACATATCCCTGACCAAGTCTAAGAAAGAAGACTTTTATGCCTTTTGCTGAGTTAATTTGAAGCCACAGCAACTCCTGGCCCTGGGCCCAGACATGGTGGCACAGAGTGAAGCTGGCACAGGGCAGGAGGTAGGAGGCTGAAGAGGCAGGACAGACTGTGCTAGTTTAAGCCATCCTACTCCCAGACAGGAGGGTCTAGCTCAACTTCTTGCACCTGTGTGGTCCCTAGCAGTGTCACCTGTAACTCCTTCTAAAGGCTCAATAATCTATGGTTAAACTACAGTATAGCTGTAAGAAACCCATGCTGACTCAAGTTAAAGTTTTGGTTGAATTCAGTTGTATGCCAGTTAATTGCAAGGCAAGGACTATGTATATGTACACTTGCAACAGGACAACTGATCTGTACCTCATTGATTACTCTTTGTATTTAGGCATCCTCATGATGTGGAAGTTTTTTTACCATATCTCTAGGAATTACTTGCTTTATTTCCCTGAGAACAGCAGCTCATCCAGTGGGTATAGCACAAGGGCTCATCCAGTGGCATTGCATCTGGCTGACACAGAAAGGAGGTCCAGGGAAGCATGGGTCAGCCCCTGGTTGGGACACTGGCCCTGGTCTGCCCTGTGCAACTTTAAAGCAAGTCACCTCAGGCCACCATGGCCTGAACAGACTTTATGTGAAATGGGATAATACTGTTTCCTTTGAATAGGGAAAAGCTTGACCACAGTTAGCAATGCTGGGTCATCTGCTCTTGCTCTCAGGAGCCTAGGGAGAAATTACTGTATACAAACACATCCAATAACTGCTTTTGTAGATTCAGTAAACAGAGTGGTTAAAATTATACCCTCGATGAGTATCCAACAGTGTAGCCTTGTAAGGTTGGAAATGAGTTCTGGATTGTCTGAGTAAAAACAGCTTTTAACTAACAGGATGGAGTCTAATGAGAGATCAATGCCTATTGTCGGAGAATTATCCCCCTCCCCAGGAAGCTGAAGGAGACATTTGCCATTGTAGGGAGTGCTGAGATGTGGGAAAGAGGCTGGGAAAAAGAAACAGGCTTGATTCTTGCTCAGCAGCACCGCAAGAGCAAAGCATGGTCACACTGCAGCCCAAGAGGAAACTGCCTCCAAGACCAAACCTATTTCAGATTCTGATTTCAGTATTCAGCTGTCCTGCAGGATCTTTAATTAAATGCACAGTGCATACTAACATACAAGTTAATGAAACACAATGAAACCCAAATAACAATCACTCCTTTGATAGCCTCCCTTGGCAAGCCAGAGCCAGAGCAGTCAGGTCAGTGGGAGATGTGCCCTGAAGGTGGAGAGCCGTGCTTGTGGCAGAGTAGCTGGGGAAGGATGGGAGAAAAGAAGAAGTCCAGAGTTCAGGACTTTGTGACCCCGCTGTAGTACTACAAGCTCCAGGTATTTAAAGCTAGATGTTAGTTTGCAAAAAAGGTCCCCTCTCCTAATCCCATTCATTAAAGCAAGACAGGTGGGATTTGGGAGGCCCCAATCTGATCACAGAGGCTTTCTAAATGAAAGAACTGAAGCTTTGTAAGTGGAAGGTGTATAAGTGCACCACATCTTGTATCAGCATTGGGAAAGGATGCTGCAGAGAATCATCAGAGTTGCCAACTGGGGAAGCAGTCATAAATTATAGCCAAAGGCCAAATTTGCTATTGACTTAACCAGACATTGGGTGAGATCACCAGTTCTCACTGATGAGTTATTATAGACAATTCTTCAGGTTATTAGGTTGTTTCATCTTCTTAGGCGTCTAGAAAGGAATAAGCAATACCATCTTTGTCATGTTGACTAGCCGGCCAATGAATAGGAAAGATACCTGGGGAATAAATCTCCTGAAATGAACTGCTTCTGGGGAGAGGAAGGCACTAACTGTGCTCATGTATGCAGAGGGTGATTGATAGGGAAACATGCACCTGTCTTCAAACCTTCTTTGGATAACGTACTTCAGACAAGCAACCACTAAAACTTTTGCACTGAGCTGGGAAAAATCCTGACCATGGTGACCCACTCAGCACACATTGCAGCAATATAAAGGCAAAAGATTAAAATTCTTGTACAGCTTTAGGCTTGCCTTCCTTAAGGCTTGGCTTCTCTGCACCATCTTGGCTTATAGGCCCACCAGGGGCAGCTAGGTTAATTGTTTTATGAATCCATTTTGATGGACTTGAGAAGCTTGATTTTACTTTAAATCATGTTTTACCAATGAAATTGGAACAGGGAGGTGGACACAGTGACTTCTTAAAGTCTCTTCTAGCTCTGTCTTCAAAGATTAATTAACTCTGTTTGACCAATGAGTCTGTCATGTGGTCTTTGCCTCAAATTTTCAATACTACACATGGGTTCCAAGGATCAGAGCACAGGGTACTTGGTACCTTTGGAAGATGCGCTACAGGGGATGCAGGGCCTGATCCAAGGTGTAAACAGAGCAATGCTGTTTAACCAGCTGAAAAGGGATTTTGATCCAAATCTCCTCTCCTTACTTGTGTTGCAAGATGTCAAGTGCTGGGAGAAAGGATTTGCCTACAACATTTCTTCTGAGGAAGCAGCAGTGGGGGTGCATGGCTGCAAAGAGTGGCAAGGCTTGTTAGCAGCTCATGCTCCTCTTGTGGGGCCATCTTTGTGTGCTGATTATCTGTCTAAGTGTTTCCATGCCTTTCAGCAGAGTAGCAGCCCAGCCATTTCTACCTGAATGAGTGACCTGCATTACCTGCTCACGTTCCCTGAGTATTTCCGCTCGATGAAGTGTTGATAATACTGTACTCACCTCCCTAACACATTTATTTCCCACTCCCTGCATTAATTGTATATTCAATTATGTTGGAAGGAAATCTCATTCTGAAACCAGAAGCCTCCCTGTGTGCAGCTCCTCTACTGCTGACTTTCTTCAAAGTCACAAAGACAGCCTGTGCCCTTTAGGGATTTCTCCTCATCTGGATTTAATAACTTTCTTCCCAGGATAGTTACATCTTTGAGCAACTCATCATGTATTTTCTAAAATCTCCAGTCTACCCAGGTTTAGAGCCCTGTCCTAGGTTTAGAGCACCCTCTGTCTTGTTACCTTGACAAAGGTGAAAGTCTTTTTATTTCACAGCTGGCCCTGCTTTGAGCAGGAGGTTGGACTAGGGACTTCCTGAGGTCCCTTCCAACCCGATTTTTTCTCAAATTCCATGATTCTGTGCTTTATCTGGGAAAAGCTAGATAGTGTATAGTTGTATATGGGAGAGACTTTTGCAGCTGCCTCCCATATGCCATGTTAAAGTACTCTCTGCAGACCCCTTTAGCTCCTTACAAGCAGTCAGCTGTGAGTTAGCTCAGATTTGCTGGGATGGCAATCAGCTCCAGCCTGGAAATCAGCCTGACCTGGGCTGCCCAAGTAAAGACGACTGCTGGGGAAGCAGAGTTAATAAATCCAGCTAGACCCCAGTGCCATGCCACTTTCCTGACCTGACCTATGGTATTGCACAGTGCAAGCTCTGTACCACCTCCCTCCCAACAAATCCAAGGCCTCTCTGTAAGATGGAGCAATGTGTCAAGGCACAGATGCAGTCCATGCACGCAGGTGATGACTGGAGGCACAACATCTAACGACTGGCCGTAGTGACTTGCCCAAGACTACAGCAGGGAATCAGGAATTGGCGACTGATGCAGGAGGGGCACAATCCCGGTTCCACTGCCTCCAGAGCTCTCCCATGGGCCAGGAAGTTCATGTTCAAGGACAAGTAGGGGCTAGAATTGCCCATAGTTTCAGTGACAAGTGGAAGCTTCTTGCACCTTTTCTCCTAAGTCTGTGCATTCACACACATGCTATTTCTAGCACTGTTTCTTTCCTAGGGCTATCCACAGAACAGAAATGTCAGATTTTTATGCTGTCAAGAGGGAACTCAGCATCCTGTTTTGGATTTACGCATATATTGTCATCTAAGACTGAAATCTTTGGCACCTGATTCTTCATGGCTGAGTTTCCTACATCCTGAAAAGGTCTAATCTGGGCCTCCAGGAGGTATCTACCCTGTGAGTTTGCCCACACAGTGGACTGGGGTCACTTCATACCCCTATTACATCCCCTTTGCAAGAGGTGCAGACAATTGTTTTCCATTGAGTTCCTGGGGTGCCTTCCATACAAATCATAATGAGGGCATTGTTTTGCACCACAAACTCATATGTTCTTCATCTTGAGGGTTTTGGGTTTTTTTATAATATTTAGTCCATAAACTGCAGAGGAACACAGAAGATCAAAATCTGTTTTTTCTCACAGAATGGAGAAACAGAAAGGAAAATGCAATAAAATCATAATTTCGCCTCCTGTAAACAACTTTGTAGATAAATGCAATGAGATGTGTCCTGCATATGAATACTGCCAGGCAGCCCTTTATAGATCTTAAGCTTGTATTGATCTGTGCATCCATAAAAGCTCTTATTTGTCAGGCATAAGAGGACAGACTCAGTATGCATGACCACACATGCCAATGTCAATGGAGCTATAAAGCTGCACCCTCAGAAAAATAAATTGTAAGTCAGTCAGATTTTAGTTCAAAAGAATGGAAATCTGTGACATTAAGAATTAAAAATCAAAGTCTTCTGACCCAGATTAACTTTCTTTGCTCAATCACCCATACATAACATGCTCTAAATCAGCTCCTGGAGATGTCCTTTTGCATGTTTTTCATGATTAATTGAATTAGCAATTGATTTGTATAATATGACTCACTTACTTAGAAATAAAGACACACCAAACTGACAACATGCACGCCATTCAGGTAGCAACAAATCACAGGTCCTACAGTTAATCTCACCCCAACCCTCCTGGGCAATGCAGATTTGCTATCTTCTATCCAGAGCATAGACTTTCAGAGAAAGATAAGAGTGCCTGTGCATGCTCTGTGTGTGTGCATACTAAACAAACATGCACACACATGCCCTGCAAACGCACAAAGTTCAGGCATTGCAGTGTTGATTCTCTCTATAACTGATTTATAGATGCTGTGCTGAGCCCCACGTTAGGACCTATGCTTGTAGAGCTTGGAGAAAAAGTACAGGGCTTGGAGAAAACCACTAAAAATGGGTTCCTTTGAAGTCAAGGAGGGATATGGGAAAATATCTAAATTATTTAAGGTTGGGTGTGGGTGTTTCATGATCCCTGGCCTAGTGTTAGAGTAGGACTTCACATGTTCTGGGATTGGGTCACATTTTGGACCTCACTAACAAGATTTAGGATGGAGGCCCATAGGTTTATCTCAGGACAGAGCTAGAAAGGAGGACTTAATGGGATAAGAGACCATGCTGGGGTATGTGGAGTTCTGCAGAGTCAAACTGGGCCAGTGTTGGGACATGCAGAGGTGGATTAAGCATAGTGAAGGTGTCAGGAGTCCTGCAGCCCCTGTGCTTGGAGTTAGTGATAAGGACTGCAGAGCCACCCAGGATGGCATCAGGGCAGCTGCATGTATGTTGCTCTTCAGGCCATGGGTATGATTTTGGCTTGTATGGTCTCCAGAGAAGAACAAAGCTGAAGATTACGTGTTTGTCTGAGCTAAGGTTAAAGTATGGCAGACTGAGAGCCCTGGACTAGTTTTTGATGCAAATAACTGGGCCTTGCTGGTTACCTCATAGCCCAGCACCACCTACATGGCTGGTGGCTCAAAGTTGGGTGCATGAAGGAGGTAGCTGCCCTAAGCATCCACCTTCCCATCAATGGCAGAACATAATGCTTAATTTAGTGGCAATTCAAGAACAGATTCAGCTGAGATCCCCCTGTCCTGGTGGTTGCCACTTGCCTGGGGACCAAGTAACACCGTGATTTTAATCCACTGGAGTGCAGCATCCCAAGAAATGGCTGCGTGCATTACTCCTATCACTCAGCCATGGCTCCTCAGCTGGCTGCAAGGGTGGTCTTGCACAAAATGTGTGGTTTGAGGCAGCTGGAGCAGGGAGAGTGGTAGCAGGCAACCACAGGTAGGGGCATGACTAAAAAGTGGATTAATCCAGTCCACAGCTCCCAGACCAAACCTCCAGCAGCACATGGCAGCCCACATTTTACAAAGTTTCCAGTAGATGCCAGCAGACTCCCAGCCCCCTTCCCGAGATTACTCTGATTTTACCAGCAATGTGAGTCCTTATGAGGTGCTAAAAGCTTTCACAAGAGCCCAGGGCTGCCGTGGAAGGAGGGTGGCTAACAGCAGTGGGAAAAGATGACCTTTCCTCGGCCCAATTATTTTGATATTTAAAATGTGGTTCCAGAAATAAGAGTTCATAATTTCCTTTGCTGGAGATCATTATGCAGTGAGAAATGGGCAATACTGTGAATTATTATAAACTGGCACCAGACTGAGACTGCTCTTTTCTTTTCCCCTTTCCTTTTCTTTCCCAAGAAGCATCCCCATTCGTATAGTGAAGCAGCTTCTTTTCATGAGAAAATAACATTTTTATGCCTGTCAAAATTTCCTTTCATTTATGCCAATAAGTCACGACTGATGCCATGTCTCCTTTTCTCCAGGGTGCAAATCTCTCTCCCAGCACCAGTTAAGTGAAGGGAAGAGTGAACTTTATCTTTCCTGTCAGCTTGGCTAGACACTACTGGGAACAGGAACATGCAAGAAGGATCCCATTTTCTTCCCTGTCAGTTTAACCCTGCAAATCCTCATGCCCTGTAATGTTTGAATGGGTATTGTTTAATCCCAGGCTAAGCTACGGCCACTTCCAGGGGACATGGGGTAATTTCCCCTTACTCACCCCATAGTTAGGGAAAGTAATTCTGACTTGATAAGAATAGCATCACCATGTTTAATAAGAATGGGGTTTATATTTTCAAATCCACTTAAAAACTACCTCTCCCCCAATTTCTTGGGCCAATTCTTTGGATTGCAATTTTTAAGAGGTTGGTGGGTGGGCAGAGCTTCACTGATGTAAAGACACCGGGATTTGGCTCACTGGTCATCAATTTGCATAAACATGCAGCATCTATATGGTCATTACCATAGTAATTTCCCCCTTTCATGATTTCTCTGCTATACATACACAGGCTGGGGGAAAGAGAATCATTTTGTTCTCTGCAACTACATTGTTACATTAAAGCAGTGTCCCTGCTGGCCTCCGATCCTGCTTGAATAGAGCTGCTCAGGAAAGTTGTGTAGTGCCTTGTTTTGTTCGAAAATGCCGATATGCAGAAATGAAAACTGGCTTGGTGGGAAATGGTCAGTTTTGATGCATTTTTCAACTTTTTTATTCTTCCCTCCCTTTTTTCTCTTTATAGAAAGGGGTTTTGAAACAGTGCATTAGCTGCAGCATATTCAAAACAAAAAATGCTGGTTGCTCTTTCTGCCTAGAAAATTAATTACTCTAGTGAGATTAAAATTATTTCAAAACTAGGGATGCTTTGAATCAAAGGGAAATATTTCTGAGACTTGTACTGACTTTTTCAGGTTTTCATTTCTCAAATGTGTTTTCTTTTGATGTTTTTACCCTCTTTAAGTCTAGAATTTTTTTCTAATCTAAAAAAAGAAATATTTGCAGGGTGGGGAAATTACCTCCTGCTCACAAAGACCCCTCAGTGGATGTTTCAGTGTACATGACAAATGTTACAAAGCGAGTCACTGTTCTCATCTGTTCCTGGGGGACCTAGTACTAGTTTCTTATTGTTTTTGTCTCTTTGGAAGACAAGTCACCTAGACTAAACAGCACATTTTGCTCTTTATGTTCAGGGAAAGGAAAAAAAAACCAGGTTTGATTCATCTCTCAGCATTATTTTTATTTTTGGTCTATTGAACAAGGAGTGGAGTTTAAATAAAGTGCTGTGTGATCTGGTGCCAGCTACTGTTATGGGGTTGTAGAATCTGTGTTCAAGTCACTGGGAAGACACTAGCTCTGCTGTTATTATTTTTGCAGGTATGGTCTGGGTAGAAAGAAAAACTCAGATTTAGAATTGATCTCCTTGAAAATAGTAAAAAGACAACTGTGCATCTTCAAGCTGAAGACTAACAGAATATCAGTAACTGACATTTTACCAGCTCTGGGCCGAATTCATCTCCCAGGTACCAGGTGTGATTGAATCCATACCAGCACCACTTTAGATCTGAATGCACCTAGATCTGGGTATAATGAATTTGAATTTCCCTATTGGTGTCAATGTGGAATGAAAACAAAAGCGATCAAAAGACAGCAGCAAGCATCAGGATTTTGGTTGATGTTCAAGGCCACTTGGAGTGTCCCTGCACTTCTCAAACTGAGAAATCCTGCAACGTTTCTAGCAAAGCTTTTTCTTGTGGTCTCCCTGCGTGCACGTGCACACCCTGTCTCGGCTAGAGAGCACTCCCTATGGGAGAGTCCAGGCTGGCAAAACTTTCCCACAAAAATACTCCAGTTCACATCTTTGCTACAGGCTACACAAACAGCAGGTGAAAGCATTGCTGTGCTACAAAGATCTTCCTACCAGCTGGCAGACAAGTTGCATAGACGTTAACCCTTCAGGGTTTTTCCTCAAGTGTTTTGTGCTTTCGGGGCAGTCTGAGGTAAAGGCTGAAAAAATAGCATTGGTTGGGTGTTTTAAGTAGGTACAATGTATTTTAGAGGTTGAAGAGTGTTTATACAGATAGGCTACAGAAAACGCCATAAAATTTTCATCTGGACATAGGCAGCCAGCATAATTGCTTTGCTAACACATTTCAGCTTTACTGAAGAAACTGATTTCAGCCCTTACAGCCTTATGGAGGATCTGATTTTTGGCCATGGTAAGAAGCAGGCCAACAAGAAGGCTTCGCACAAGCACTCCGCTGTGTTACAGAAATGCCTCTCTATCCTGGCCTGACCCAAATTTGCACAGTTTAAGAGAGGTACCAGGATCAGAGCAAAAGTCAGCTAGCTACATCCCAGGTGGTAAAAGGGGGTCTCCTCAAAGGAAAGAGGTACAAAGAGGGAAAGATGAGTGTGATTCAGGAAAGGTGCTGAGAAATTTTCCCATCTTGCCAAAAAAAGTGCCTACTGTTTTGATCCTCTGGCTAGTCCACAGTTTCTGGGATTTGCTTTGTTTTAAACTAACTTTTCGTGATAGCAGTGAGACCACAGTAATTATGTGGGATCAGTCATGCTTAGTTTTGCTGGCAACATGCCTTGCCTTTTGTGCCCACTCTGCCTCACAAGCCGACTTCACACAAATCCCTGGAAGGAGAAGTCAGTCTTATGTGCCACATAATACCTGTAAAATGTTGCTCCCCTCGAAGTTTATGCTCAGGTTTGGAAACTGGTTTTCATCTGTTTGAAAGTAGGTTTTCATATGTTTAAACATTAGAGTCAGCAACAACAGCAAAGGTCTAAAAAAATTGTAATGGGACTCAGAGAACAGCTTGGCCATCAGAGTCAAGAGTGAAGGTTATATTTAATTTGGCTGCTTAGCATAAAGACAAGCATTTTGCAAATACTATAAAGGTATCTTTTTTTTTTTTTTTTGGAGAGGTTGTCTCTCAGCCATCAGGCATGAGGGTATTAATGCACATTCAACACAAGCATCCTGGGGTGCATGTCAGAGCAGGACAGTCCTATGGTGGTGGGACTCAGAGCTAATTAAAACCCAACAATGTGTCCCCATTTCATACCAACACTAGAAACAGTGGCTGATAGGGAAATTCAGGCACAGCAGCTGCTCTTTTCACAGTGGTACAATAACTATCTCTTTAATGGGAATGGGTGTGGGGGAGGGATGCAGCCCAAATAACAGCACCTGCCTGCTTATGCCACACCGAAAATCACAACAGCTAATCCTCCTTGCCTGTCATGTCAATTGTTACGAAGCTCCTTTTGATATCAAACTATATGTCCTTTGACTGAAATAAATCAGGCCTTAAGCACTGTGTTTATCTCGCTATGATACAGGAGCAGAGGTGAGCGCTGTGGGGAGATTTATACAATGAGAGCAACGTACAGCATACCAGGGCAATATTTATGGGCTCAGGATCTTTTCATCGGTAAAAGCAGTCTGTTGAGATTGTTCACTACAAAAGTTCAAATGCCATATATTACACTACAGCACTGATGCATCATTAGACATAAGCAGGAGGTAAACAAAGCAAGGGGGCCTGGGGGGGAAGCCTGGCTGGCTTTTGCATGCAGTGATGTTTTCAGCTGGTTCAGCAAGATATTTAAGATTTGTACACAACTATGGGGCCCAGCAGCTTCATTCAGACTGTTTGTACATTTGATGCTAAGGGTGTATTTGATGGCATTTGCTGATGCTGGCTCACATTATGGAAAATACGCTCTGGAAAGCCTGCTACAAAGCCTGCTGTGTGAACAGGCAGTCTTCCTGGCACAGGGGTGATTGGCAAAGGAGAAAGAAAGGTAACCTTACAAGGGCTGAAGCCACCCTGTCTTCTTGCCTCGTCCACCTGTTAGCCGCTGTGGCAAACTTTTAGTGCAATATACTGTGAGAAGATGCACAGAGAAAGGCATGTGGAAAAGCCTTCCAGACTCCCAGTGCAGGGAGGCTGACAGGTGGGGAAATGGATCCTGGACTTGTTTGCTCTTACTGACATGTTTCGTCACACAGAACATCACCTCTTCTTAAGAATGACTAAAAGCCCTTTTGGGGATCCCAGCTGAAGGGCTGAACTGACCTCACACAGCATTTTGGGTCTTTTTCTGTTTATTTGTTCCACCAGTGCTTGGATTCTCCTGTTGGGGTCCTCCATCCCCCATGCAATTCCCTCCACAGAGGTCCTGGGCTAATTGCCCCTGAGAGTTTGCGAGGATGTCTCTGAAAGGAGAACCTGGATCCACAGGGGCAAAGGAAGGGGTTATTTGCTGCAATTCCTCTTTGCCTGCAGGGACTGCAGGCACAGCAGGCACAAACCTGCCTGAATTTCACTAAGCACCAGTGAATGTTATTGAAAATTTTCCTATATTCTTTGTGGAGGAAAAAAAAAAAAGTAGATACCCTACAGTGACAGCGTCATCCACAATCCAAGAAAATCCTGTTAATCTTTCACACCTCCTAAGAAACACCTGTCCTCTATTTTTACTGCTCATGTTACTAATGGAAACCAAGCAGTTTAACTTTGTTTGTGCAAACGTGCTGCTCTGGAGAGGTGTTGCCAGAAAAAAAAAAAATCTGTCTGTGAGAGAAAAACTAGCAACTCCCTTTCAAATATGTCAGTGTTACTGGGAGAAAGAACTCAGGGTGTTTTGATGGGGCAAGTCCCAGAGAAATGTAGAAGGGTTTTATTTACACTGTCTCCTCTATTGGAGGTGAAACGGAATTTTTACTGATTAAATGAGGTTCTCTAGACTCTCATTTGGAAGTCTCTCCTTCTCCAGAAAAGTGCTTATGGGCTTCAGTGGGGTCCTTGGTGAGCTCCCCAGATGTGGGCAGTTGTGGGGAGGCCCTACTGCCCCCACAGAGGGAGCTCTGATCTCCCTGCTCCTGTGCTGCTTTATAGAGCAATGCAAAAGTGCCTATGAAGAGCAAGACTTGTGTATTCCCACAGACCTTAAGCAGGTTCCCGGGCAAAAAAAAACCCTTACCCTTTTGCCAATGCAAAGGCTGCCCCAAAAAATCAAGCCAAGTGCTCTGAGCAACATCTGATCTCCACACTCCATGTACCAGGTCTCTGCCCTGAGCTCTTCCACATTCTCCTTGCCAGGAAGGACTCCACCTCATGGAGAAGCTGGAAAATGTTACCCACCTGCCTCAGTATACAAGGTACACTAGAAATGATTAGATAGGGAATCCAAATTGTGGGGAATTCACTGAAAAATAGGATTTTGTTGTGTTGCAGACAGTCCCAGAGCAAGGCAGTAAACAAGGCAGATATGTTTGGGGATGATCTCACCCGGTTTAAAGCCAAGGACTTCCTTCTGTTCACTGAGGTGGTTGCATATATCTTAATGGAGTGAATGCAGTTGATTTTTTTTGAGAATGAGGTTGTGCTGTGCCTGCGATTGTTGGCTCTCGCTCCTCTCCTGAGCCTGGGCTCCACCAGGGTCCCTTCAGCCTGGTTTCCAACAAGAGCAACACAACTGTGAGCAAAGTCAATGGCTTAGTTATGTGTCTGCCAGCCAGTTCCCTCTTCCAAATAAATCCTGAAACCCACTGACTCATTTTAATCAGATTTCCTGACCAGCGCAGCAGAGGTCCCAGTGATTTTACACTCTGTTTCTCATGAAAATAAGCAGCCACCGCAGCACAGGAGAACCTGTTAGCACCATCACCAAAGGGGAGGCTGAGCCATTTGCTTAATTAGACATGGGGGAATCTGTAGCAACGAACACGTCCCAACAGCTGGAAAACCTTCACTCATGGCTTGCAGCTTATTAGACAACAGAGTGTCCACGCAGGAGGCAGACTTGCATAAGTAAGCAGGATGCTGTTGCATTCTGTTCCTGCAACCGCTTGTTGTACAGTCCAGCCCAGCTGCTTTCAGCATTGCATAAAATTAAGCTCTTGTATTAAAAACATATATATTTTTAAAATCATGTCTATCATTGTAACATGCCATAAAAACATGTGCCCGTCCATTAGTGAGGGCATTTATTATGCCATGTGTGTGACACAAGGTGGCGTACACCTTGGGTATAGGTGCTATGATGCCACTGGCATTGTGCACCGTTCGTTACGGCAGACACTAGATGGAGTTAACACGCGGGCCACGCCCGACTCTAGAAGTCCTTGAACCCTGAACCACCCTTTGCTGCAGGCAGGGAAAGCAACTCTGGGGAGGCACCACTTCTTGATGGCTGTTCCTACACATTTCGTAGACATCTGGGTTTCACCTCCAGCCAATGCGGCCCTTCATATGGGGCTGGGAAGTTTCCTACAAACAGGGCTGCACCATAAATAACAGAGAACACCCCATTCCCAGGGCTGCTTCTTGCCTCTGTGCACTGGATTACAAGCTTGGAGAAAGTTGTATTTTATGTTTCCATTTAATTTGCTTGATTTGGTTTGTTGGGGGGGTTTTTTGTGTGTTCACAACCTCATGGGGTTGGGGGACTGTTGTTTTTGCTTTTCTGACTTTAACACGGTTTTGCAGTGAAGGACATGGTTTCTGTGAAAATTGCTGTTCACGGGAAGTAAGGCTGTGTTCACAGGCGGCAGGGAGTTTGAATTCTAATTTCTTAATGACATGCTTTCTGGCTATGGAACTTCCTGGCTCCATTACTTGCTTTTTGTTGTTGTTTCTGTTGAAATTTGCAATTAACAGCCTCACTATGTGAAAACAAAACCATGAACTATAACTTGAGGCCTGGGTCACTGCAGACCATGTCCGTCTGTACATGCCCATCACCTTTTTTCTAGGACAGAATCCCCCATTCGCATTGTTTCTACTCCTTCTTTTTTGAAGGCACTTCTCTGCTCTCTTATTAATTTGCTTTCACTATCACCAGCAGGTCTAATCTCTCATCAATATGTAGAAATTCACCCCCTTCCCCACTTGACTCCCTGCACGGCTGGTAGGAGCAGTACCTGCAGCCCACCCACATGTCAGGGGAACAGGCTGCTTTGCCTCCCACATGTCTGTAAAGGTTTCCTTGCTGTTTACAAACATGTTAGATTTGCCTGACGGTCCCTGCTCCGCTTTTCATGTTTTGTGCATGGCAAATAGCACTGATCTGTGCCTTGATCTGTAGTCAGCAAAATCACTTGCTTGCATTTTCTACATCAAAGCAGGGAGGAGGGGGAAGAAGCCATCTGGTGAATTAGCTCTAATAAAAATAAAAGGGGTCTCTTTGCATAATAGAGTATTAGGGGATGATACTGTGGGGTTGTTGGGACAAATGGCTCTAAAGGGTTTTGACAGCTCACAGGCATCTTGGCTTATGTTGCAATATAAACATCATGAAACCAGAGCTCCATTAGAGTTGGTGGCAACATGTCTATTGATTGCAATGAGGCCATGATTCCTTCCCCATATAAATGTCTCGGTCAGCTGAATCCCATTACAACAACGTGCAAAGTATTTATTCAATATGATTGTGCTTCATGGGTTGTTCATTTCTTTTACCATTCCTGTAAAGTTGCTGTAACATTTCTACTGTTCATGACTCACCCAAGTTGTTCTGCTGCTTGGGATCTTTTGGTGGCACATATGGGCTTTTTTAAGAAGTATAAAAGTTGGTCCTTATTTGATACTTGTTTAATTTCTCTTTGCAAGACAGCAGTCTTCCTGGGGAAGAAGGAGGGGATTTTTCTTGAAGGCAACAGGACCCAAAGGGGCCACAGCCCTACCCCTGTCAGCAGTTAGCATTAGCTGTGTTCAGTTCAAAATGGTGATTTTTAACACCTACATCTTAGCAGACAGTGGAGGGTTGCTTGCTTGTTTCTGTTTCCAGTTCTGGGTGAAAGAAGATTGTACTTGAGACGACATAGATGCGGATGACTTGCAGGCAGTGAGATTTTATTTTTAAAGTAGGTACTGTTTGCAGGCAGCTGGCATCATCTCAGATTTCATTTGGAAACTATCTGCTTCAATTTGCTCTACAAAGAGAAGAGATTAGGATTCTATTTTTGTTTGATTCTGGTCAGACCTTTCCCTTCCCTTCCACCATGCACACATCAAGACAAAGATGCACACACATACCCACCTGCCCACATTAGTTAGCCTCTAATTTCAAACATATTTAAGGCTCAGGCTCTGCTAAAGAGTCAACGTGGATCCATTATTTGGTGGATAAATAGAAGATTGATTGGCTGGAAAGGACTTTCACAGATGGGGAAATATCTGCAGGTGCCTTGCCGCAGGGAAGCCACACCTGAAAACACAGCTGATGAGAGGTTATAGCAGATCTTGCCAGAGGTAAAGTCACACTTCTGTTTTCTGCTGAGCTACTCATGCACTGGAAAGTAACTATAGACATGCACCTTTGCAGGATTTATCTGTTTTCAGTTGCACATGGGTCCCCACTGTGCTTTGGGCTCATGGTAGAAACAGATCTAAAGATAACCCATGTCCCAGAGTTCACCCCTCCCACATGGACAGGATTATAGCTGGGCAAGGAAAAATGGAGGAAAATATTTCCTCCCAGCTGCTGGTGGCAAGCCAGGGAAAGCACAATCAGTGTGATGTGGTTGTGGTGGTACACTGTGTGTATTCACAGTGGTGTTGGCTAGAAGGGACCTCTGGAGGTCTCCAGTCCCACCTGGAGCAGGACTGTGGCCACCACTGGGTCAAATCAGCCATGGTTTCATCTAGCTAGGCTGTGAAAAACTCCAAGGACGGAGGTTGGAGCAGGCTAATCCAGTGCTGCAGCACCCTTCTGGTGAAACATTTTCTCCATCTGTCCACCCTGAACATCCCAAGCCACAGTCAAGGCCATTGCCCTGTGCTTGAGAGCAACTTGATTACTTCATTGCTCTAACTGTCTTTGCAGTAGGCTGCTATCAGCTTAGTCCATAGCCTCCTCTTGGCCAGAAAAAACAAACTTAGCTGGCTCAGTATCTCCTCATGGGCACTCAAGGCCTATGACTATCTCCACAGCACTCCCTCCAGCTTCCCTACACCCCTCTTGAAGGGGGAGACCAAAAACTGGACATAATATTCCAGGTGTGGCCACACGCACGCCAAGTACAGGAGGGAGGAAACTTCCGACCTGGTGGCCACATTCCAGCTAACATAACCTGGTCTGTGTTTAGTCTTATCTGAGATCAGAGCATATGGTTGGCTCAAGTCTGACGTAGCATCCTCTGTCATTTTTGGCAGGGCTGCTGGCCAGGTAGATGCATTCTGGCCTGTACCCATGACCACGGTTATTGTAGCCCTTTTATAGAACTTCTCACGTCTTCTTGTGGACTCCTTGCCTCCTTGCCTTTCTTCCCTTTTATAGCTACCCTTTGTGTACATAGATACACATATATATGTAGATATGTATATGGGAGAACACCTATATGAGGAATTAAAAAACTGCTGGGATCTAGGAAGTAAAATCCAAGGGGATACATGAAACAAAAAAGCTTCTGTTGCAACAGCTATTGTGCAACTGAAATTGTCCTTATGAGTGAGAGAACACACTAAGTGATCCAGAAGCCCCAGCCTGCAACTACAAAAAAGCTGAGCTGTAAAAGTGCTAGTGTTTCCAATACAGAAAGACCTAAAACTTCCTAACACCTGTAATTAGGTTTGTGTCGATGTCTTTTCCCTTAACTCCACCTCGCAAAAAAGCAGACCTGACTCCTTCGCTCAGTCAAGCTGTAAACATCAGCAGTCCACAAGCCCTCAGCCTCTCCAGGGCAGCTCAGCTGGTTTCTTGCCCAACACCACAGCTGGGCTACTTCCAGCAGCTGCAGCAAAGAGGAGCAATGAAAGACTGCTGGTGGTGTCCTGGCACTGCAGATCAAACAGCAGATGAAGAAAAGCTTCTTGTCCCCCTCCTTCCTGCTCCAGGGCTGGGTGCAACCGTTTATGGACAGAGCCTGGCAAGCAGGTGATTTGGGTCAGTAAAATACCCATGAAGTTTGGTGACCTGAATTCTCCAAGTTATTTTGGACTCCCTCTCCCAACAGCCTGTTGCCAAAGTCAGGTACATCCCACGTGTATGCACCTGATGCCGAGCCAGGGCAGGTGCTGTAGGACGGTGCAGGCTGCAGGACAGAGCCCCTTGTTCCCTTTGTCTCACCACAGAGGTTTGGTTACGCTGGGCTGTTGCTCTCCATGCTAATCATCTGTGACCAAGATTGTGCTCCCTTCAAGCTGTGCCTGCCTTTTAAGTGGTGGGCAGGTCAAACATCTGCTCCAGGCAGCTGAACTGCATCATTAATGACTTTTTAGCTATGTTGCAAACTTTGTTAACTCTCCAGCCTCTCTCTGCCTCTCTGCCCCAGTGCTTCTACCAAGGGGCTGACAGTGTTTCATGTTGCTTCTCTGCTCAGGATTACATTAATAATAATAATGATTATGATAATAATAATAATAATAGAGACTGTCCCTATATGAGGAAACAGCATTTTGCTCTAATAGTTGCTAAGTGCTAGTGTGAGAGCACTGAAGGAGGAAAAAAGGGGCAAGAAGCATAAAGCAAGCACACACCTCTTCTTTCCTTTACAATCCTTGTTAGGATTTCAAGACTTTTCCAGTCCATGTTCTCCTAAAGTATAGCACCCACCAGCTTTTCAAAAGCAGAAGGGGACAATTGCTTTAGCAGCACCATTTCTAGAAGCACTGAGCATGGGGGAGGTTGGGGGCAAGTAGAGTTTCCTTGTGCCAGAGTTGTCAACAGAGCAGCTGCTTGTAACATCACAGCTGGGCAAACCCCCTCCTATTTAACTGCTTTCCCTTTTGGCTTTGCTCTGCACCTCTCAGCTCCGGAGGGCTGGAGTGAAAACTTCCCTGGTACCCGAGTGTTGCTTTGAACGGGGATGAAAGGGCAATGCTGCAGCAGAACAATTATCAGCTGGAAGGTAATTACATGTGGCCATGGGTGTAAGAGCCACAGTGGCACTAGAAACAAAAGCTGGGGAAGGCAAATGGCAGGGGTGGTGATGCCCCGAGGAGACCCACAGGACTGTCTGACAGCCATGAGTGGGGGTGCCCAATAAATTGTAAAATACACATGAACTTCATATAGTCTGCTAATGCAAAGTGCTTTTGAGCTGTGGTGTAAATGGCTGGAAATGGGGATGAGAGGAGCTGCACATGGAGTGGTTCCTGAAAGACTGGCTGCATGAAGTTGCTACATTATGCAGACATGGTCTTGCATAATGCTGACCAGGTAGAAACTCAGAAAAGAAATGAAGCCATCCGCATCAAGTTTTTTTGTCTGTGAGTGATTCTTGAACACCACATTGCTGAGAGAGCAATCTTTGCATGTTTATCCCATATTTTGCCTTACCAAAATAAAATTTTTAAAAGCACTGGGCATTCAAAAGAGTCTGAGATGGAGACTGGGTGCAGCTTTGCCAGAGCTGTTCCCCCCCATTCCCTGCCTTCCCACCTGTATCCATCCCCTGCGGCCTCTTCATTTTCAGCTGCTGCCTCCAGGAGAAGGACCCTTCTGCAAAGCCAGTGCATGGGTGTGAGAAGCAGCAGAGCTCGGATGCAGTAGGATGACCAGCAGGGGGACACGGGTGCTGCCCGCCTAGTTTGGGGTTCACCTTGCCAAACTTGGAGCAAGTCACCCTCATCTCCCCTCGTAGTTAGCTGAGAGAGACTGGCAGAGACTGATTCGTCTCGCTCCAGAGCAGATGTCAGAAGTAGATCAGCTGTATCACACCTTGGACGTGCCTGTTTTTCATTCAGTGTGAAGGGAATGTGACAGCTTGTCCCAGCAAGGGGCTTGCAGCCAGGCAGCTCAGCCCGACCCAGGTGCTCCCGCGGGTCCTGCAGGCAGCCAGTCTCCCTGGTCTCTGCCTATGTAGAAAGCAATACTCATCGCATCGGTTTCCATCAGCATGTGCCTGTTCCTGGCAGGACCCTCCTCTCAGGCTTCAGGGACAAGTCTTCCTTCCCAGAAAGTCCAAGATCTCCATCAGGGCAGGAGGTGACTGGGAAAATGGTGGGACCCATCTTGAGCAATGCGCAGTGACCGTCCAGCCCTGCAAAATACCTCCAAGGGGACTGTGGTGCCTATAGCAATGACACCCTCCACTCCCCCATTGAAGGACTGGTGGGGTAACTGGTGGCAGGGCAGCAGCTGATGGTGTGATGCTGATGAAGTTATCCTGCCATGAAGCTATCTGGGAATTTTATCACTGCTAAGATCATGCTGGGCCAGCAGCTTGCTAACAAGCACTGTCAGAGGGACATCAACTTCACAGAAAAAGGCTAAATGACGTGGCAAAAAACAACAGGCAAGGGTTTTTTTCAGAAAGCATCAAAGAAACAGACTTCACTTTGCTTCAAGCTGAATCATGAACCTTGGGCTGCTGTGTAGATCTGCAGGGACAGATGGGCAGCAGTGGTGACACTTCCTTGGGAAGCCACTGCTGGCCTGTCACTCCACATATTCAGCATTTTCTCACAACCAGCCAGGGATTCACTGTGCCACAGAAGTGGATTTCATCATTATTTGAAAGCGAGACCATCAGAAAAGGCTATGCTTTATGCGAACTGATTTGAACCCAAGGTAAACACCCTGACTCTCTAAAATGAGTCAACTTTACCCAGTTACTGCTGCACCATTTGTAAGTCCTCAAGATTTACACTAAAGTTAATGAGATCAGCCTCACCGAAACCAGTCACCACTACTGTCCTGCAGAAAATGGTCTCCTGAGTGCAGAGAGAGCACTGACTGCTGGCAAGCTGTGCTCGCCTCCAGGACCAGTGGTGTCCTCACCTTCTTGCCAGTCAGACCTTGTCCACCAGTCCCTGGAGTACAGCCGATGGCCTGGAAGTGCATTTTCTCTGTTCCTTCTAGGAAATGGCTCTGGATAGCATGGTTTTCCACACTGAACATTACAAATACCTTGTATCTGTGATGATAAGGTCTGAATGAGCTCCCTGCTCAGAGGCTCTGCTCCCAAATTCCCTGCTGTGCTGGCAGGGGTGGTAGAGTCCCTTACTCCAGCGACATGTCACACAGACATTTGCTTACCCCAGAGATGCTGCCCTGGCTCCAGGATCGTGCCCAGCCATAGGTGAACATTCAGCCCAGCACAGCTTGCTGACCTTACTGATGGTTTTAATAACTTCCACTAAAAAGGACTTGTGCAAACTGAAAGGAAGTTAATAAATCTATTGAAGAAAACAAACTTTTAAAAAATCATTCATGCCACTAGCTCTTCATTTTTCACTCCCTGTATTTAAGTGCCAGTTGAACACATGTAGCAAAAATCAGCCTGCCGAGCTTAGTTTCTGGCACCGTTTATAACTGCCAGCTAATTGTATTGAATGATCCATCTACTTGATATATTTGATATTCAAAAAAACCCAGAACATAAGACAATCATCATGAAAATGTCTTGAATGCGTCACATGAGTGTGAGAGGGATTAATTTATTAATATTTAATGAGTGATTTGAAAATGTGAAGTGTCTAAAAATGAAAAGCACTATGAGAACTCTGTTAATGATGAAAGATGCAGGAGATATTTTATTTATGCAGTTTGACTGTATAACAGCCAGAACAATGTGACTTCAAACAAGGATGAAGAGACAGTCCCTGCGATGGAGAGTTTGTCTCATGAGATATATACTGGGTCCATTAAATTAACAGCTTTCCTCCCTGAGAGCAGTCTTCTGTGCATCAGAGAGGGTTAAGTATGAGGAGGTCAATGCAGCATGTTGCTGGCAGTGGGGTCAGGTCCCAACGGCAGTGATAGCGCAGCGATAGCTCTTAGCTCTGTGCTGAGACATGGTCTCCCCTTCCCCCATGTGAGATATGAGATGCTTACACTTCACCCATGTGCCCAGACTTGGACCTCACCCAATTCCTGCTCCCTCCTCTGGCTCAGCGTTAAAGTGGGTGGAGGCACTGATGTGAGCACCTATGTGCATGCATTTGCTGCCCTGATAAGGTCTTGCATAGGGAAACTTGTACAATGACTTGGGTCAGGACCTCCACAAGGCTTTTTGCTGCCAGGCACAGCTTTGAGCTGTTTTGTGTAGTGTGGGCTGAAAAACTCTGCTTTGCATGCCTTGATAATAAATACATATATAAAAATAGTTTTGCGTGCACCTCACGTACCACAAACATTTGAACATAAATCAAATTGCCCGCAGGCAACGCACTTAGCAAATGCACGCCCATCTGAGGTGTAAACAAGACATAACTTCCAAAGCTATCAAAGACTGCTATTTTCTTGGGTTGGGAGGCCAAACAAAGGCCAAATCTTCCCTCTAACTACCTTGTACTGTCTTTACTTTGATATAATCTCAGCTGTTCCTGTATCATCTTTTGCACATGCAAATACCTTCCCCACCTTGGTCTCTTTCAATTTCCAGCTGGTTTCACTATGGGAAAATATTGGAAAAGGCTTGTTAAATTTTCTTCCTTCCCTAAACTCTCCTGACTAGTGTTCACAAAGAAAACTACAGGCTACACTGAAAAAAGATAAATCTTGAAAAAAGAATTCAGCTTGAATTGAATGGTTGAAATCAGCACAAACATTCAGGGTGTCAAAACATTCATTGCTTGTCTCTTGGAGACCATCAAATTGATTCTGGATCTCCTGTCACTGATGTAGTGATGATAAGGGTGGAGTATCCACATGGGAGGAGGTGAAGTACCCTAACACTCCCAGCTGATCCAGGTACCTCTTGCCCCCTATTCTGAATGTGGCTTCCTATTTCCCCAAATGTAGAGACAGACTGTGTTTCCCCCAGGGGAAGAGCACCATGACCAGGCACCAGAAATGTCTGTGCCACCCCACCCAGAAGGGGAAGGGGTGTTCATATGGCTGTGAGCTCTATGTAAAAGCAGTACCACTCTGTTTTTTATCGTGTTACACTCTCCTCCCTCACACAGCTCCCTGTGAAAGCTTGTCCTGGGCCAGGGGTCAGCTGTGGAAGAGAAAAGCAGTTCACTAGTCCGGAAGGCTGTGAAGTAGCTACTATTAATACTCTATAATCACTCTTTCAGAGGATGGAGCAGGGCACTGTTGAGGCACAGGCTCTGGGTTCATGGGTTCAGGGTTTGGTTTTGCTGTAGATTCTCTGGATGAGCTGGGACAAGACACTTGCTGCTTCTAAACATTCTCACTTAGAGGGGAGAAGAGGGTCCTTTTTTTTCCGTTTTGGTTTATTTAGATCGTAGGAGTCAGAAGGTTATGAAATACGAGAGCAAAGGGTCTGACATGCAGCCTTTTGGTGTTAATATCATTACTGTAAAAGAACATGCTTGCATAAACACACGTAGTCTTACACAGACAGATAAGTATTTTAGTGTGGTTTCCCAAGGGAAAAGCAGTCCCTACTAAGCATCCTCACTGGAGAACAGTCTGTGACCTGAGCTCAGCACAGAAGCAGAAAGGGAAAGAACAGCTTCTGAGGGGGCAACCACGGACCCTGCTGCCACCAGGAGTACCCCTTGCACCCTTACTTGGGTGTCCTGAAGAGAAATTCATGTAGCTGGGGTGGACCCTCAAGTGTAGTGTGCACTCTCAAAATCTCAGGGTGGAGTGGAAGAACTCAATCCTTCTCCATCGCCCTTGAAACACAACTGAAAGCTGGTTTTCTCATACCAGCAACTGTGGAGCTCAGCTCTTGGGCCATATTTTTGTTGGGTTTGGGTTATAGAAATCTTCTTCGTCATATATTCATTCATGCCATATATCATTTGAAGTCCCTTTTAGCAGCTACAGGTTCATTCCCTTTCCTCTAAACTTAGAATTGAACTCTCTATTACTTGTGTACTTGCTAAATGATATCACTTAATAGGTTCTCTTTGCCTCTACCACATTTCCATAACTTGTTCTTTAATCTTCCTTTGATCCTGAATACACAGAGAGATTTCTGTGTAATTTATTCTTACGTTGCTGTACTTGTTTAATCTTTCATTTTCAGTTGGATTCATTTTCAGACAAGAGCGCTTGTTATAGGTTCAGATTATTGTTGACAGTTGGGACCTACCTGCTCTTTCTGAGACAAGTTTCCATTATTGTGTTTTATCTTTATCAGTTTCCTCTCAACATGTATTTAACTCAAGGGCTCCAAGCAATCCAGCGCAATTCCTTTCTGCCTTCAGATGGAGACTGGGGTTTTCCCTTTGTTTGGCACACACTTGATTAGACCTTCTTGCTCTAAAGGCAAAAACATATGACACCCCTTTTTCAATCACAGGCAGTTTGCTGGTGACATCAGCTCCATCCCTTTTCTCTCCACTTTGATCAATTAGTGAGGCTCCCTTTTTCTCCTTTTTTTTTTTTGTTTGTTTTATATGTGGAGCAAGTTAACAAATTTGGTGCCTTAGGATCACCCTTGTCCTGGTAGGCTTAACAGATTTTAGGGGTGTCTGAAGCCATGTCTTGCAAAGGTACCCAAATTAAAGCCTGCAGCTGCCCTCACAGTTGAACAGAGTAGCGAAGGAACTGATTTGCTCCCCAGGAAGATCATTTCCATCTGTCTACCTGATTCTTCAAAACTGAAGAAGGAAAAGCAAGCAGCTGGCCAGCCCCCGTGTGATGCTGGCCAGATAACTCACCGAGGATGCCGCAGAAGGTGATCCATGAGTGAACAGTTTCCCAGAGTTTATTTTGGATCAAAGGAAGGAGGTTGCCTTTGTGAAGAAGCTGTGGTAACTGAAGCAAAGACAAAAAAATCTCCCCAGCTGAGATGGAGACAGCCCACGCCTTTTTAAACTATATCAGTCCCTAAAGAGCCTTAGGTTCTCTTTGAAATCTGAGATCAGCCCAGATTTTGCCATCAAAATAAGGCTTGTTTAAAAAAAAATACAAAGAAAAAGCAATCAAAGCTTCTAGCTCACTTGAGAGCAAATAATTTGTGAATATTATGTGGTCAAGACCTGCTGAACAGACACCCTGTGGATGGATGGCCTCACACTTGGGAGTGACCCTGCAAATCATGGTGTGGCTCCCCCCAGGTGACACATTTGGTCCTAGGAAACTGAGGCAGGGCTGGTGGGTCAGCCCTGGGCACCAAACTGCAGGAGTTGCAGGCGATGCCAGTCCCAGGACTGCAGGGACGCAGCCCTCCAAACCACCAGCTTGACCGCATGGTAGGAGCCAGCACTGCCAGGTCTCTTGGCAGCTCCATGTTGCCTTTCTGATGCAGAGCTGCTATAAATACAACCTGGCAAAATGGAGCTCCCTGGCAGCTTCAGGGTTCCAGTGAATCTTCCTTCAACAGCCTTGCTGATGCAGGAAATATGAAATATTTTTGGGGGAAAAAAATTTAAAAGTGGAAATTCTCAGGAAAAAGAAACTGTCAGAGTGAAGCTAAGATGGAGGGAGCATATCAGTAATTTAAATACAGAAACAAGTGGTAGAAAACTCTCAGTTTAGTTCCCCTACATGGAACCTGGATTTATTGTAAAGAAAAAATCAGAAAGTGAGGCAACTAAAAAAAAAATTTACTCGGCATTGTAATGGCGCCATGAGGAAAAAATATGGGAGAAAAAAGCCCATCTAATGTCTCGTTAAAATAGATTTAATCTCATCTCAGACCACAGATGCTAAAATGATTTCATCATAATTGTATTGTTATGGAATGACTGTTCCGTGTAATCTTCACTCTGAATTTCTCAGCATTATAATGTTTGATTATGAGGGGAGGGAGATTCAGCATTAATTTTTCCATTCAGCTTTGAAGAGGTGTAAGTAGGTAACAGAAAAAGGGATGTCTAATGGCTATACGTGCAACTTTTGTAAAGTTGGAGACATTTTAAAAAGCAATTTGGTAGCAGACTGGATGTTTTACAGCCTTTTATTCTTCTATTTTGTTTTCCAAAGTCAAGAGAAAGAAAAAAAACCTCTTTTTCAGACTTGCACTCCATTCCCAGCTCATCTGAGCTGCTGCAAAGCCTGCTGTGGTGTCTCTGAGGGACCACAGTGGGCTGACAGGAAAAGCCCGACATGGCTCTTGTCCATACTAAAATTAGGGCTTCACAGTCTATTCACAGTCCAGCTGCAGACCCTGGAAAGACTTACAAGCTCTCAAAATGCAGATTTTTATTTAAAATAGAAAGGCAGCTCTCTAGGCCATAGCAGATCCAACAGCAAGTGGGAGGTGGGGCATCACCCTCCTCTTTCTCTGTCAGTGGGGAACACAAGGGACTCACAACACAGCGCTCCAGCACAGTTGACACAACCTGGATGTCATGTGCATCTTCAGCTTGCTTAAGGCTGCACTAGATTAGGATGGTCCCCGAGCAGGAATTGCAGCTCCTCCCCCAAATCCTATATCAACACATCAGAGTGAAATCTGTCTGGAGACAACCAGGGAGCTAAAGGGAATTCAGCTGTGCTCCTCATTATCTGGGCTTGCACAGGGAGGCCAAACCAAATGAGACCCTCTGTGCATAATTAAGTTGTTCTGTCAGCAGCAAAAACATTTAAACCTGGATTCCTACAGATTTGCCTCTGAAGTCTTGTGCACACCTCCCACAGAAAGACAGCAGATCTCCTCCTACAGAACCTTCAACACAGAATCTCTTTCCTGAGGGTCTCTCCTAACCACCTCTACATCCTCTGCACTTTTTCCCCTTGGGCACTCCATGGTGATGCTCCTTATGCCATGTGGTCTACCTCTGCCTTTTGGGCAAAACACGGGATGTGTAGCAGCCAGGAGCTTTGTGGGGGTCTGCATAGGCATTGATTCAGGTATCCATCCTCAACAGAGTCTCCTGGTTTCATGAAACTTGCAGGAATTTCGTAGCTTGAAGACCTTTAGCTCCCTGACAAAGTTTGTTGACATTGGCCAACAGATTGAGAAGCCGTGGGGAAAGGCAGGGGGCATGGGCAGACAGACTGTACAATGGCAGAAGCTTCGTTGTCTTCAGGCCTCAGGCTTATAACCAAATTATCAAAGAGAAAAATCAACCGTTTCCCCAGGATGTGTGACTTGGACAGGAGTCAGGTGGGCCTGATCATGCTGTGAATGAAGGAGAGGGAAGGCATCCAGCTCTGGCACGGAGCAGCTGGGTGGGCTCATACCTTCCTACAGAGGCTTTGTACTGCCCTTTATCCCTTCTCACTGGTAAAGTCCTGTAACCGGCAGCAGTTCGGAGCATTTACACAATAAACACTCAAAATGGTGACAGAAGGAGAACAGCTTGATCAGAGCCTGCTGCTGCCACTAATCTGCCTGCTGCAACTTCTGTTGTTGCTATTTTGGCTGCTGCTTCTTCCATATTGTCTCTTGCAGTGTGTCCAAGAAAGCTGGGCTATTGATCCTAAACTCAGATGTACCGAACTCAAGCAAAGACCTAGCAGGGAGACGCCAGCACAACATTCAAGTGGGGAAAAAAGTCTATGGCGAGATACCTACTTTGGTTGCTGTCATTCAGGATAGTCCACATCTGCAGTGCCATAATTTAACATAGTTTATGTACAACTAAACCAAAGAAGTTCAGGGCACCACCTCACTGTCCAGGCATCGAGGATCCTTGCAAGGGGAGCAAAGCCCTTGCTACTTTCTCCCAGAGGCAGTAGAGATTGTTCCTTATACTGATCTTGTGAAGGGACACCTTTGTGAATCCAGGAGCAGTTTTTACCTTAAAGTCAGGCTCTGGTCTCCCTTTCAAATGCAGAAAGGGTTATGTTCTAGGGAAGACACATTTCAGACAGCCCTGAATCAGCAAGGTCCTTGAAGCCCGCCGTATGAAGATACCAGAGCCCGTTTTTCTCTGCTTTGTTTTTTTATCTCAATATCATGTTTTCTTGCAAATGATCTGCCTCTCCCTGTCCCTGTCCAGATTTCCTTCACAAACCCCATGGCATGAGCAACATACACATCTGCTCTGAAGCTACAGTCATCTGTTGTTCCCTGCAAGGCCACTATATACTTGGGGCCATTGTGCAGAGAAATAGAGTATTATTTAAGTGTCAGGAGCGTACGCTGCACAATGCAAGGGAACCTCACCGTCCTCAGGGCTCCTTGAGCAGTGGCAAGTGCGCAGAGCTGACACCACCACAGCAGCTTATCCAAGAGGTGCTTTTCCAGGGGGAGGGGGAATAAGCATTAGCAATAATGAGCTTTGAAAGGCATGTTTTAAGGAGGAATATGAGTGAATGAAAGGAGCTGTTGCCCTCTGAGTCAGGAGAGTAAAGGTAACTGGATTTTAAAGAGGCTTAGACTTAAATAGTCCAGCAAGGACAGCTGTTCAGAGTTAGCTGGTGCTTGGATGGTAAATATTCACCTCTCAATTAGAAGCTATTTCCTTTTGCGTCTGTCAACCTTCATGTTACGCCACCACTGTAATACCCAGCAGAACCCTGTGAGGAACAAGCCCCAAAGGATGCAGCAGGGACAAACTCCAGCCTGGGAGAAAGCCCCATACAGGCTTTCAGTGATGGGAGTGTGGAGGAGGCACAGCAACAATGAGACATAGCATCCTGTCAAATTGGGATGGAGAGCAGAGAGGCACCAGGCTTTGGTGTAATGCAAAGGACAAACTGCTTGGGCCAGATGAAGCAAAAAGTTGTCACCGAGGAGCTGTGAAAAGGGGAGGGAGAAGGTTTTGCAAAATGAATGTCTAAATTTGCAGGAAAGAGAGCAGACATCCAAAGGTTTATTGACAGTTAAATATCATTCTCCTCAGTTAATTAGTTTCATAGCTACCGTTAACAATATACCAAGTGAGCTGAAAATCTCACCAGTAATACTAGGAAATGCACGGAAGATGTTACGAGCAGGCACTTTCTTATTGAAAAGCCCCTGTGTTGTCAGTGTCTGTCTGATAAATCCCTGTCATGCATCAGGTGAGCTGCACAGTGTGGTCCAGTGGACCTGCTTTGCATCATTTGAAAAGCATGGGGACATTTTTGGTGTCAGAAGAAAGTGAAGTTTGGATGGTAGGATACATGTCTAGATGCTTGTGGAATTTGTCCCACGACACATCTCCTCTCTTGGATCCTTTCAGGCCGATCCTCACTCTTTATCAAGGAGGGTGGTGTCTTGCACCTGTCCTGGCTGTGTGACTTTTAAAACAATGTCATCTTGAGATAATGGTCAAGGCCTCTCAAAAGTGTGAGATTTCTCACAAGACCTGACAGTAATACCCTCAACAGCTCACTCTCACAAGAGTTACCCAAATAGTGCCATCCAAAAGCATTAGTCACTTCTGAAAATCTTGGCTCATGAGGATGGTTTTGTCAGAGCTTTGCCATTTAAAAAAGAGAAGCAAGAGAGCTGTAAAAATGCATTTCAGGAATAGCTTGTAGACACCCACCTTAGTCCAAAGTAAGATGACGAGGTACTGCCCACAGTGCAGTGATAGGGGACTGCATCTCTGGGATAATTCATGCTGCTCTGCAGCAAGCAACTGCTAAGGTTCAAAAAGCAAAAGGTGGAGGTTAAATTCCCAGAGTCAGGTATAAGCTTCACTTCTCTAAATGATTAGTGCTTTTCACTCAGGACCAACACTGGAGAATTACTCTGCAAATGTCATTTTCCTTTAACTGCCTTCCTGACTGCCAGTTCATGGACACCTGCAGTGGGGAAATGCGTGGCAGTGGCACACCATATGGCCATCGCTGCTCCTTGCTGTTGCACATCAGCCGTGCAACGAAGCCAGCCTCAGGGTATTTTGCAGCAGGACTCTGTCTGCTTCTTTTGTAACCCCAGAGCACATCTTGGGTTTTTCTGCTGCAACTTGCCTCAGGATCTGTAAGGGAACTGCTCACTGCGACGGATGAGCGACAGCTATGGAGACCCAGCAGATGATACAGTGTGATCGCTGTGGTTTCCAGCAGCCTGCTCGGCCTGGTGCTTACAGTTCTTCTGCCTGTCTCTTTTTGGTCTGACTGCTGCCTTTTCCTGCACGTTATGGCACTTGGTGCTGGCTTGGAATGGGAGTGTCACCTCCCTCCCAGCAGATGTGGCTCCAGCAGCACTGGCTCCAGACAGGAGACTGCCGGTTTCACACCTTTATCACTCACAGGATGAGAGTGGCTCACAGCCATGTAACAGGCAGTTATTTGTCATTTTTTTTCAGTGCTTGGACTTGGGAAATACTTTTTTCCTCTTCTGCCCTCCCCAGGTGGAGGTCCTCTGCCCATGGGGGTGCCTGTGACAAGCACCCCGACCTTTGGGCTTAAAAAAGTGTAACAAGCATTGCCAGGCAGCAAAGCCCAGCAAAAGCAACCCAGCCAGGAGACACATGCTCAGGGAAGCCTCTTTGTCCCTGTGGGACCCCAGGAGGCCTGGCAGGGTGTCCTGGGGCTGTCATCACTCCTCTGCCACTGTTGGAAAGTGCAGCTGGAGGGTTGCCAAGGGGAGGGACAGTAGCCAACCACCCTGCCCAAACCCCCTGTCTCTGGAGCCGGCAGAGTGCCCTGATGGGCTTGCACGATGGTGAGACCTGCTCACCACACTGGGGTACAATTTACTGTTAGATTTGATAGTGCCTGAGATACCTCTGAGGCAGAGCAGAGGAGGGAGTGGGGGATTTCCCAGTGCTAATTATCAAGCAGTCGTTAGCCAAAGCGGCTCCCTCTGCCAAGGGATTAGGCGAAGCATTGTTTCTCACTCAATAAATCTTTACAACAAATGTCTAATTCTCCAGGCACCGTGTATGAAATTTAATCCTGATCCCCCTTTCTTTTTACTCATCACAGGGATGTTTTCCTGCCGCTGGTCCCCACAGCCCAAGGCTGCAATAGCAGTGATGCACCGTGATGGCACGGGGAAGGTGCATGTCCAGCGAGCTGGGCTGGTGGGGACAGGGAGGGGGACAGTGATGGTGCCCCTCCAACATGTCCAGCAAGCAGCGTAGCTGCCCTGGTAGCACTGATACTCTTGCAGCCTGGCCATCGGTAAAAAGGACAGTCCTAGGAGAGACCCAGAACCTCACATTGCCTCTGGCTCTCTGGTTGCAGAATGAAATGCATTTACATCTCTGAGTGGCGTCGTTGACAGGTCTTTGCTAATTAGCTGCTGAGCATGTTATAAATGCTCAGAAGTGCTGAATGGGAGGGCCATGGTGAGAATTTCAGCACAAGGAGAAATTCCTGGCTCTCGGATTAGAGAAGCCTAGAGGGAAGCTGCAGGATGTGATACCAATGTGGAGGGATCCAGTGGACCAAAGGGATATTTCTTTCACACCATGCTTTGAGCAGGAGCTAGGAGCCACATGTAAGCAGAGAGTCAAACACTGTGCTGTGGGACCTTGGGAGCCTCCTCTGTTCCTGCAGGTCATCAGCTCCTGCAGGGAAGCAGAGAAGCTGTGCCCTCTCCCTAATTCCCCCTCTGAGGAGAAGGCAGGAGCTCAGGCTGGATTTTAACCAGGACAGAGGAACAGGCCAACAGGTTTTGCCCATTAAATTACTACATTATCCATGCAATCAAGCATGCTGCATAATTCCTGCCGGTTCCCCAAATGGCCAGCATGTCTCTCAGCCACAAACAAGAGTATCCTCTCCAATGCCATTTTTCACTCTGATGCATTGCCTTCACCCCAGCCTTCCTGCTCACCCTCCAGGATACATCTGCCTGTGGGATGTGCCTGGCACACTCCACTCGGACATGTCTCAGACCTGAGAGTAGAGGAAGGGCACACATCTTTGTGTCCACAATCTCAGACAGAAGCATCCCCACTGAGAGAGAGGGCTGCATTGGGTAGTGTGGGACACAGGAGTATCAAAGGCTCTATCACCTTTGTGAGAAATGCTTTATTAACAAGGCCCTAGTTCATGCACAGATTGGCTTTTGCAGTGTTGTGGAAGGTGTTCCCATCCAATAGTCTAAGAGACCAAAAGAGGGGCACATCCCAAGCACATGGGTTTGCCCTCAGGTCTGGCATGGGGACAGCCATGTGGGATTTCACACCCAGACACATCTCTGCAGTGCTGAGAGCTCCCTGACTTCCAGCTTTCACACTTACTGTCGCAATGAGGAGAGCCAAGAGCCAGGAGGCTCCTGGTCCTTCCTTGTGTGGCTGCTGCCTGTGCTGTGCTGCATGTTGCTTGCTCATGGGATATATGCAGCTCTCCTGCATCCTGTTCCAGCGTCACCATTTCCAGTTCATGCACCCTCAGAAAAAAATCATGGAAATTTTCCCCCAGCCACGCACAAGCATTTCCACACAGCAACACACTCCAGTCAGTGCACACAATCCTCCCTCGGCAGCACTGGGACTGTCAATCTTTTCACACCTGCTAAGTGGTAGAGTGCTTCTCCCAATTTACTTATCCATCATTTTTATTGAGAAATCTGCTCTAGTCCCACACAGTTATATGAGTTAATGGAACAGTGATTAGGGGATTCTGTGGGAATGAGCTGTGATTTCAGGCACACCAGTGCAAAGCCAGGGCTATGCCACTCCATTTCCAGCGTGGCTGCTCAAGCAGGATTTGTTCCCTTTTGCCATGAGTTTCTAATAATTTGCATACTCCTTTGTTTTTATAATTTTCTATATCTATGTATATTATTATTATTATTTTTAAAGCCATCTGGGCAATTTTTGCTGTGTTCCTGAGCAGGGAGAGTATTGTGCCAGTCTGTTCACGTTAGAGAGCCTCTCTTCCTGATTAACTCTTTTGGTGCCAGTTTGATCCCCACTAAGCCATTGGGTGGTCACTGCTGCTAACACCCCAGTGATGGCAGGGAGCAAGGAGTCTCCCAGTCAGCAGAAGCACTGTGGCACAGAAACAGAGTCATATCAAGGAACACGAGGGGGTAAAAAAAATATGGAAGCTCCCCAGTGAGTCCTGTTTCAGTAGGAGATAAAGCCTGGGAGGGGTCATCAATATACTTCTGCATACCCCAAGTCCTAAAGCACTTCAGCACCTTAAAACATGTATGAGAGCTTTCACTAAACATCTATTAAAACAGCTTCTGGGCCTTAAAGCCACACTCAAAGTCAGGTTTATAGAGAGCCTGCTTTTCTTCTGCAAAATAGAGATCAACAACATTCTGGTCTGAGTACAGGTCAGGGGGGAGGAAGAAGGACCAAGAAGAGTGTCTGGGGTTTTTACGCAGCAGCATGAGGGCTGCAGTGAAACTCGTGATGTCCCTGAGGTGGTGCTAGTTTAGCCTCAGCCAGGGAACCTGCACAGCTGATGGGAAGTCCAAAGTCTTAGCTAATTTACAAGACATTTTAAATGTGTGTGTTGAATGGTGCTGAGGGACATTCCCACCTCATCAGACTACATGTTAATGAAAGCTGGATAAATGCTTGTTCACTGAGACAGGAATATCATATCACCCCTGACATCTTTAATCACAACCAACCCAGGAAAAATACCTACAACAAGGCACCTGACAAGTATGTTTAGTGCACGATAAACATCAGCTGCTCCTTTCAAATGTTCACTCATTCTGCACTCCCATCCTTCTGGCCTGGTTGAAGCAGGGCTGGGATTTTGCCTTGGAGCTGACAGGGAAAAAAGACCTTGTCCCAGGTGCTGGCTGGACCCAGGGAGCAGGTGAGCAATTAGCAGGTGTCTGTCCAGTGCCTGGCCTGCTATCTCATAGTCCTATATATGCTACAGCAGAAGAAATTCAAGCTGTTTCAAGACCCTTTTAATCTACAGAGAGCAGCCGAGATGTTGAGAGCAAGCTTTTCCCATGCACAAGCTACTGCAAACTGTGTCAAACCTGTCTCAGCCCAAGAGCTGCTGCTCTGTGTCTTTGACATTCAAGTGGCTTGTTTAGCACATATATATCACAAAACTCCAGGAACTGAACTCTCCTTAATGACAATTGATTAAACATTCAAGCTATATAAAGTACTGAAGTATTGTAAATACATTTTAAAAGGGAAAAAATCTTTGAAATTCACTTTAAGCTTTCTTTTCAATTATTTATCACAGAATCTCAGCCCCATTAAAGTCAGGCTTAATGGGCTTGTTTATATATTACAGAAAACATTCTGCTTTTAATTGCCTGCTGAAAGGCTCTTACACCCGTCTCTCTCAGCTTTGCAGCAGTACTTAACCGGAAGGCAGGAGCCCAGCGTGGCGGGCGGTGGGCAAATCCCCCCCTGCACCTCCATCCTGGGATGCTGACTGTGGGTGAAACTCATCCACAGAGATCAATCTGTCCCTTGAGAGTCTCTTTTGCTGGTGAATTCACCCCAGCTCTCCTCCTCAGTCAGGTACTACATACAGAGATCAGGTCAACCTGATGATATTCCTATCCCTTTTGCCATAGACCCATTACCCCCATGGGTCTTATATCCATGTCTGTTCCCATGGTACAGAATTACTTTGCCCACGGCTTCTGTTCCCAAGATTCCTCTTTTTATCTCTTCTTGATTGCTGGAAATGATCAAAGTTGTTTCCATGAGGGCTGACACAATGGGAGACCCATGACACTTCAGAGCTGGGGGGCCCCCCAGCCCTATAGCAGTACTTTTGGTGGGGTCAGGCGCTGGCTGTATCCTTCTTCTGCTTAACCAGCTGTATCTGGGAACAAGAAGGAAAAGGAAAGGGAAAGGGAAAGGGAAAGGGAAAGGGAAAGGGAAAGGGAAAGGGAANGGAAAGGAAAGGAAAGGAAAGGAAAGGAAAGGAAAGGAAAGGAAAGGAAAGGAAAGGAAAGGAAAGGAAAGGAAAGGAAAGGAAAGGAAAGGAAAGGAAAGGGGAGATATGAAATGAAACAAAACAAAACAAAAATAAATTAAAAGACATTAAATGAAATTAAAACATCCATGGTTTCTCTCCTCTGACACTTGAGCTTGACTGATTTTATCATCCATTCCCCATGTTAGGAACTCAGAATATTTGGGGTCTGTATCTGCAGCAAGCCACAGAGTTACATCTGCAGTATCAGTCCGGTATTGTGGCCACCAATATTCCCCCAAAGACCACGCACAAGGTGGAGTATTTCAGACTGCTAAGTCAGTAAGTGCGCTGTGCTTGGGAAAGCAAAAACTGTCTCACACATACAATTGGAGGAGAAATCATTAACATCACCCTGTAGGTTTTTCTCTGTACATGAGGATTACGAGTGAACATTAGCACTTCTGTGCATGGTCGTGTGGCCATTTCTGACCCTGTTAATCAGAACATCTTGTCTGACTTGCCTTAAGGAGAGAAGAGAGAGAACTTCTTTCTACAAATACATACCAAGCACAGAGACAACCATCCTTGTCTGCCATTACCGATATTAAAATAATGAGCCCATATAAAGGCTGTGTGAGAAAAAACCCAACAACTTTGCTATTTCTTATTTTTAAGCCCATTTCAGCCCCAACAATTAGTTTGAAGATGGAGGAGTAAGTTCTCTGAATTCAACTCAGAGAAATGGCTCCAGTTTCTTCAGAAGTTTGATTCTCAGGTACCTTAAGTTTGGAAGGAAAAGGAGAGTTGATGTCATAATGACTTCTGGATTTTGTGCTGAAATTACATTTTTGGCGCCGTTAAATCCCATTGTGTGCTATGGAGGATATAATGTAATACTCAGCAGAGGCAGGCAGCAGTGAGGTTTACTGGCACTAAAATCAATAGGCACTGAATAAAATGGCTCCAAATGATTTAGGATCATGCACACATCTTCTTTTTGTAAGCTTAAAACCATTTGGAGAGGCATTAATTCATTAAAGGCCTCTTGAAGAATGTCATCATACTGTGTAGTCTGGGCCTGTGAACATCAAGAGCATCATAGATTGTGGCTTTTATTAAGGAGGCTGGAGAATATAATTCTTTCTGGAGTACAACAGTCTTTAAAATATGGTGCACTTTGAGATCAAAACAATGTTTATAGCAATGTAGTTACTAAATATTTTAACATGTACAATATAAAATGTAGTGCATTCTGGAATGTGTGTTTATGCTACTGAAGTAGCCACCAGCCTCGTCAGATCCATTACAAGCCACCATGTAGAGTATTTTATTTGTTTTCATTTCCTCTTGTTGTTTTTTTCTTTTTTTTTATTGACTCCATAATATTATAATTTATTTTTATGTAGGAACACCAACCCGAAGCTCAATGCCTTTTCTCTTAAACATCTTACAGACATGCAATTAGCATGTCTGTCCTTATTCTTACCTTTGAATATGGGCATTTATACTTCCACGCTGATAACAGGATTGAATCCCTTACTGGGAGGTGCAATATGATTCCATTGAAAGGAAAGTAGTCTGCAAATAACTGGGGACTGCCTCATCGCCTCACCTTATACAAGCCTGAAGCTGAAAATGTCACTGTGGCACAGAAGATAAAACTCAGAGCTTCTCACTCTGAACGCGCTGGCTGATGGAAGTCAAGGTGACTCATGGACTCTAATATGGGCCACAGTCATGGGAGCCACTCTAACCTATCGTCTCACATTGCATAGCTGCAAAGCAGACTGTGACGGGACATTTGCTCACTTGGTGCAAGGCAGCATTGCCCTGCAGATAAGCGGCAGGACTACACCAATGCATGGCAGCTGAAGAGTCAGCCCAGTGCGTACCCTTTGCAGATTTACCTCTGGATGTAATTTTGACCACTGAGCAATCCCTCACGTTTTAGCTATGGCACATCTGCTGTGGGATGTGCAGAGCAGAAACTCCACGGGCTGCTTTGGCAGCAGAGAGGACAGGATCCGCTGTGGTCGCATGTGCAGCAGCGTGCAGCCAGGGGAGCACGGGCAGTGGTAGCAGCGAGGCGGGGAGCCAGCCCTCCCTCCAGAGATGTGCATGATGGATCCCAGCAGCTCAGCATCTGAGTAAGGCCCCTTTGATGTACTGGGTTTCTTCCTGGGGATAGAATTTCACGTGCAGGAAGGGACGGCCCTGTCACTCTGCCAAACCACATCAGAGAAGTTGACCATTAGTTTAAGTGCTTAAAATCAGACCCTTCCATTAAAACAGATGTATCCTCCCAAAATTTCAGAATTAACTACAGTCAACTCAGAGCTACTGACACCGGGAGGGACTGGTTTCCGTGGGCTGAGCGCTGTGCTCTGCTGGGACACAGCTGACTGCACACTACCCTGGAAACATATCCCGGTCTATGCCACTTAATGGGATAGCTTGGGAACAGAGAGGAGGCATATCCACTTGCTTATGGCTGTAAATCAGAAGTTGCAGGCATTGAATTACATCAGCCACATCCCCTCTGCCCAGCCCTGAAACGCAGGAACGGAACGATGGGCGTGAACACAGCGTGCCCTGTGGTCAGAGAAATCTGACAGCAAGGGTGAATCTCCATGGTCAACCTGAGCCGGTTCCCAGGCCAGCTTTTTCCACCTTTATTTATGGAGAATGCTATTTTCTTTCTAAAAGCTAGGAAATTTGGCACAAGGACAATAAAATTAACTAGATTTAACGAGGAAGGGTGGGTGAAATTGAAATGTGCTGTTTTGTCCTCATCACGTGTGTTTGACAGAGCCTTCCCATGAAGATTTTGACAGAATCTAGGATGGATTTTCCTGTTGTTGCTAGACAGAGGGAGTCCTAAGTAAGGACATTTTGGCTCAATTCCATTTTGCAAAAAGCATTTGCAAGGATCAGTTTCTACTCCTCCACAGACCAAAAAATAATTATAAAACCTCTGAAGCTGTCCCATAAACATATCCTTACACCTGCCCTTTTTTATTGTTTTTGTTTTATTTTTTAATTTGCAAGAGCAAAATGCATCCACTAAGGCTGGAGTCAGTCGGACTTGCATCACATCCAGCCTCCCCACCAGCAGCCTGACTGCAGCACCCAGGTCCAGCAACATTTGCAAGGAGTGAAGGGTCCACAAAGAAGCACAGGAAACATGAAATAGGGACAAAGAATCACAGTTGAACCATCCTGCAGGCAGAGGAGTGGCAGTGAATAGAAAGGCCAGTTATCTGTGTGAAATTCCTGGGCATCTTCCAGCAACTGAAGTTCAAAGAAAACGACACCATTTGAGAAAGCTTTGAAAATATTCATTGGAAGTTACAAAAAAATTGCTACTCAAATTCCAGGGCCTTTTCCCTGTTAATTGAAATGCTAAACAAGTTTCTGCCTGTCCTGATTTTTCCACCATTTTACCTGTTAGCAGAAAAACATTATCCTCCATGGAATAAGCTTCAAGACATCCACAACCAAAGAAGAGTTGAAACTTCAGGATTTATTTAATAAATATTAATATTTACATACCTAATAGATTCCCTCTTTCCTTTACAGAGTATGTATTCAGGTGTCTGAAAACAGAGTAGAAAATCACAGCTGCTTTCTTTTCATATAATTTTGATATTGGATTGCACTGTGTTTTCAACGGGGCTGAAAGCTCCCAGCTCCCACCAAGTTCAGCTGAAACCACAGTGTCTTCTAAAAAAATTATAAACCAGCCCATGTGGTGGGGTGGGCTGGTACAGAGGAGTGTGAGGGCTGCAAGGTAATGGCTGGACGTGTGCTCCCATTTCAGGTGCTGAAATAAAAGGGTCCCCTATAAAAGTGCCTGTCACTCTCGGCACACCTCCTTCCCACCTGCTGTGCATCAAAGAGACTGGGGTTTAAGTTCTTGGGAAATGTTGTATAGAAGATGCTCTGGCTTATCCATCCAGTGTTTGGGTAGCCGAATATTCACTGTGTAATAACTGGTTCATCACTGCCGAGGACCGCCTGCTGGGTGGAGTGTCAGAGGCTGGGGATGCGGGGCAAGGTGTATTCAGCCATTCCCTGATGGGTGCTGGCTCCCACCTGGCCAGGGGTGGGAAGGTTTCCTCCTGATGCCACTGCAGTGCACCTGGATGGGAGTAGAAGGATGCTCTGGTAAAGCAGATGGGGCCAAGTAACCAAGGCGGATGTTTTCAATCTCTTGCAAAACACATGGCACTCTTGATGCTGGCTTCCCAAGCGTGGCCCAGGATGATGCAGAGGAAGAACAGACACTGCAGAGTCACAGGTGTGTGCTTACAGCAAGGACCCTTTGAGAGGTTTTCATACTGGTGTTTATCCCTGCTCTAAAATGACTTTTTAAACCCTAGTAGGGCAGGATCCTGTCCTCAATTGCCTATGGTCCATGTCTGCTACCCCCCAGCTTCTGGTCCTGAGGGTACTTCAGAGCATAAACTAGATTTTAAGCACAGGCTCAAATCCCAGTGAGCATAAGCACGAGTGAGCACGGGCTCAGCCACGCTGCTCTGGAGCTTCACTGAAGAAGTACCTGCAGTAGGTCTCCATGCAGAAAAGAAACTGTGCCATAATGTCTCATCTCATCTCAAGGGAAATGCAAAGCAATCAAGCCATTTAAGAATATATTTCAAGCTCTTCATAGCAGGTGTTAGACACTATTCTCTGGCTGCTGACAGGAAATGTGTGTGCAATTCTCCCAGGTACCACACTCAGAATATGCTTCTTGAGGGCTTGCTGCTTAAAAAATTCTGCAAAGTGTAAATGGCTCTCATAAAATCAGATAGTAAATTGTCTTATCTGTTTGTCCTGAAAGTGCTCAGCCAGCTGGTTCTTTACTGCACATCAGAGCCAGCCAGCCAACACATCACAGGGCGTAATGAAACGTTGGGAGGAACAGACAAATCCAGGCTAGGAGCTCATCTTAGGAAAACTTTCTAAAGAGGAAACGGAGTTCCAAGTCCCATCAGCTGAGAAAAAAATTAAAAGAGTAAATCAGCATTTCTACAGAGGCTGTGTAAAAAGTGTTTCTCACACCTTCCATTGCCATCCTGGCCATCGGACTGAGCAATCAGCACAACATAAACCAGCAGGTTGTGCTGTATTCTCATGGGGGAAGGAACCTTCCCTCCACATTGACACTGAAGCACACCCTTTTGCTACTCATCACAGGGAAAAAAAATACGAAAAGAAAACCTGGCTAGAGTTAAAGAGAATTTTAAAGACTCTTTTTTGCTCCTGTTCCCAGAATAAAGGTAATTGCATAACAAAAGCCTCTGCAAAGGAATGACAGTGGACGTGTGCAGGATCACAGCAGGACAAGGGGTTTTGACTCCATGCGCTGTCCAGTCTAACCCTGCACACAACCCCTTCCCCAAAAGCGCCTGCTGTTCTGGCGGGCCATGACAGCAACCCTCGCTGGGGATGTCCCCATGAATGGGGGCTGTCAGTGCCGGTGATGGAGGCACTGCAAGTGCAAGGCAGGAGGGAGGGGACGGCAAAGGGGGTCACTCCGCAAGAGCATCTGTTGAGGCCCGAGACATATGGAGTCTTCATTCCCCCTTGTGGAGGCACGAGTGTTTTCATCACCCTCTGCCATCCTCCTATTATGCGAGGGGGCTGCAACTGGCTCTGGGGACAGCTGCTGCCTCTGAGCTGCCTCCTGGGGGGACGCCACAAAGGGCCCCATCCCTGTCCCCTGCCTGAGTCACCCCCCTCATCAATCAGGCAGGCACAGCATGCCAGGAGGGGTGATGGATACCTTGGGTCTGGTTACCAGGGGACGGGGACAGGGAAGCTGAGGCCTTTTTTCCTTTTTTCTTTTTTTTTTTTTTTATAAAAAAGGCTAAGGAAAAAATCTGGTGGGCTGCACTTTCTGTGAAAGGGAAAACCACCCTCCCTTTGAATTTCTGTGAGTTTTGAAATATGGATATTTAAAGATGTGGAGGAAAAAAGTAGTCATCCAGAGCTAATTATACAGCTGTTGAAAAGCCCAGTAAATATGTTACTCAGGGATATATAATACCTTTGATGTAGTTGTAATCCGACTGAAGTTATTACAGGTTTTCACAGCTGCAAAGCAATCCAGCTTANGCTGCCAAAGCAAAATGAAGATCCTTGTATAAACACAGCAACACAGCCTAAGAAAAATTATACTGATGCTGAGGAGTATTAACCTGTCCCAAAGCTTAAAAGAGTTTACTGGATAATAAACGACATCAGTGACTCCAAAAGGGCTAGATTTCAGAAAGGCTCTTCTTTAAGACAATTAAAGCTTTAAATAAAAGTGTGACTTTGCAGTTGGGAATTCTCTATTCCCTTCAAACCAACAATAAGTATAAGCTGTAAATGCTCTGAAAAAATATGTACTGAGGCATGAAATAGCAAGAAGGCTGCTAGTAAACCTCCAACATGTTCATTTAAATTGATCATGGAAGCAATAATATCACGAGGCTTTGTAAATGGATGGGTTAAAAGCTGGAACTTTATTGCTGTTTTCATTCCCCAGGGCCCTGTGGTAAAACAAGTCTCCATGCAAGATCTCTAGGCACTGAATGAATTATTCACTCAGTTATGGGTCATTAAATGAGGCTGAGCAAGGGCTGGTATCCGTTATTGCATTGTGGTGTATGAAAAAACTACTTATTTTGTGGAGGTTGGCATGGGCATACTCTCTGGATGCCCGGTCATTTCTGCCACAGCTTCTTCTGAACTCCTCTGGCAGAGCTGCACAAAGTAGGATAAAAGAGGTTCGAGGTTAAAACCATAGGTAAAAGAGAGGACGTGTTAAGCATGTTCAGATGCTAATTGCAGAGATGTTTGTGCTGGTTTTAAATTGTTATTGTCCTGCAGCTGCTTTTTGTCACCCTTCTTCTGGAGGCTGCATCCCCCGAGGCAATGCAGCCCTCCCTGGGTAAGCATCTCCTCTCCCAGGCACCTGTGATTGCTGGCTGCATAGTTGGGCACTCTTGATTTCATCTTAGATAGATCTGTTCACAGTTTACTAACTTTTAATAACCTTTAGTTGATTTCTAAACCAAAATCAAAATAGACTAAAGTAAACTTTTCCTGAGAATGAAGTTTTCCCATATAACATACCGCTCCCCATTAATAAAACTGGGGCAGCCTCTCCACAGTGTCCAGAAGTGCTGAAATATGGTTTTGCCCTTGGTCTCACTTTCTCCTTGAAAAAAAGTGCTTTTTTTCTGAGGTCAGGAGAAGAGTGAAGTTGCTGTTATCTAAATAGTCCACGTTTCTAGTGAGAGAAAGGATCACGGTGAGGACATGCCATTCTCTGGTGCTTAAAAGCTAGCACGTCCCATAATCCAGCACTATCTTGTGTGATCAGAGGCAGATATGTAAACATGTCCCCATTTGAACACAATCTCTATGGGAATGGTTTAGCCAAATTTTTAATTTAGAACAGGGCAAAAAATTCAATAAACTTCTGGGGCCTTTTCAATCCAAAAAAAGGCTAGATTTTTGTTGACCTAAACATTTTGGTAGCTGCCTTGATATCTTCATGATATTTTACTTGAAAAAAAGCCTCTAACATTTTTAATTGACATTTTCTAAATGAAATATGATGGCTTTTCAGTTGCAATGACCTTCTGCTTAGAAATTCAAAAACATTTCACAAATCCTCAAAAACAAACCAAAAAGGTGGTGAGTCCTAACTGCTTTCCTCCCACTCTTTCAGAGCTGTCAGAAAAGCAACAGGAAAAAAAACAGGGGGAAAGAAAAAAAGAAAAGGTTGTTATCATGGCCACATTTCTTGCTGCTTACTCAAGCAAAATTCCCAGTAGTTCAAATCCCAAGGCCCCCTTTCAGTTCTCAGTCAGACAAAGAGACATCCACTGAAGTTAATGAGAAAGCATCTGAGGTATGAGTGAAAACTGAGAAAAGACTTCAGGACTTGTCTTAATGACTTAAAAAGACTGTACTCCGAGTAAAAAGGTATTTGTAATGAAATGTAAGCCCAAGATGCAGCAAATGCAATTTAGCCTGCTATATTGCTTTTCTTAGTATTGCTTTTTTTTAATGTTATTGTTTAGCTTGACATACACAACCAGTCTCGAGGGGTGAGGAGGAAATAGCTGTTCTCTAATACAGTCTTTCTTTTCTGAGCCCTCAGTTCAAGCCCTTCAGGACACTAATTATCCAAAGTTGTTATCATCTGACAGCTGTCAATGGCCTCTGAAAAATGAGGTGGTGGTGGCAGCCCTGCTCCCAGTGGGCATGTGTCAGCATCATACAAACACTACCACAGACAGTTTGCCTGGTATTTTTGTTGGCAGCCTGAGCATTTATTGAAACAAACTTATCTTCTCACTCCTAGTGGGAGCTGCCACTCTTCACATCTTAAAGAAAGGGGTGGATCACTGAAGAGTGTGTCCTTCCAGTGTTAATGCTGGTGGCAGATCACCGAAGAGCGTGTCCCTCTGGTGTTAACGCTGCAGAACAATGCTAGTGACCTTCAGGCTCCAGAGATGTCACCTGGACACACTTCAGGGACGCTGACTCCAAGGAGGAAGATTAATTCGTTAGCACGCTAACATGCAATGGGCAGCTCTTGGTCACAGACTCATTATGGACATGTTTGAATTCCCCTGGACCCTCGTATAGGACTTCAACCCATTTAGCCTGTTGTGAGCCAATTAGCACATGGTGAGGTACACATCTCAGCTCAACAGGCAGGCAATGGACTTGTCCTTCTTCCCTATTCCATCCTACCACTAAAAAGAACCATCTTAGTCCTGCAATGGATTGGGGGACTATGGCCCTACAGCCAGGCACCAGCTTCAGAGGGAATGGGGCTGTAAGCAGCACTGCTTCTTAGCCTCATTGCCAAAATTTCTCTATATATCACTTTTCATACTTCATAATCAACTAGGAATAGATTCACCAGACTTTCCTGTACCAAATCTGGACAGCTCTGCCTGTGTACATGGCGGGTATAGATAACTCCTGCCCTGGCTCGGTAGCAGAACAAGGGCAGATGGAGCCTTTCAACTTGTTCAGTGTCTACACTCACTGGGCACTCAGCCATCCCCTGTCAGCCAACAGGCTGGGCATAATGGTACCAGAGTCTTGCTGGATTGTCTCCACTCCAACCACTGGGCAACCCTGGGGCCACTTGACACCCACAAGCAGGTGTATTGAGACTAAATTCTACATGCATCACCCAAAAAGATAATATTAATAAATTGGTTTTGGAGGAGCAGAACTAACAAGACCCAGTTTCCCTTGATTTTGTGTCCTCTGCCCTCTAGCCTATACAATGATGCCTTCTCCCTCTCATAACCTCCATCCTAAGAAGCAGCAGTTTTAAACTACCTCATACTGACTAGCCAGGTGGCTGCTGCCTTCCTGGTTCGTGCTAGGAACTGGCACCTCCTTTCTTTATGTGGGGCTATAATTCAGGCGTCTCTCCTCCAATAGCCACCAATTTTCACCCAACTTCTAAGATTTGGGTTATCTTTGAAATTCCAGGTGAGGGCATATCTTTTTCCTGAATCAGTATCCCCACACAAATGAGAATGAGAGATTTCCCAAAGCAAGAGAAGACAGGTATGCAAGGTCAGTCCTGCAGCCCAGTGCTTATAGCATTCAGCCATACAGGTGGGTCTCTTTTCCCTGCCATGGGCATATTTTCCATATTTTATCCCATTTCTGCTATGGGAACATTAGAGTTGGACCACTCACAGAAAGTGCCCCAGCAGGCACACTGGGGTTTAACCCCCTTTCCAGAACTATGCCCAGATGAAACAGCTGGGAATTAGGGCTGGGATGAATTAAGGTGGTTAAAATCCTTTTCCTAATGACCCCATTATTAAGACATGACCCTCCCTCAGGAGGACGTTGTGAGGATGAGGCTCAGTTAATGGATCATCCAGGTACTACAACAGTGTAGAGCATATGCAGCTAGTTAAAGGACAGAAAATCAAGCAGGGTAAAATGAGTAATAATAAGTAAGTTACCGCCTCCTCTTTCTGTAACACCTCTTCTACTTCATTAGATAGAATTTCACTCCTCTGAATATGACAAAATGGGCCAAAAATTCCTGGCATAACTCAGTCATCCCACTAGCTGTAATGAGTAACTGAAGGAAATCTAATTTGCTTCTTTTCTAGAACTTGCACTGGAGGAGTAAAATTTGAGAAAAGGGGCAAGAAAAAATATTGTGTAACATAACATGATTTATGTACATGTCTCAGGCAGATAATTCAGGCTGAATGATGCTTAAAAGGCTATTATAGACTTGCTTCCAGCAATGAAATAGCCTGTACTGCTATAAAATGTCTGCCCAGGGCACTTCAGTGAGTTTGGGATTCTCCTTCTAGATTAGCCAGGGGAAATAGCTGAAGTCTTTGATAATGCAACCATCTCTTTTTGATGGTGCTGGAACAACTCTATGCTGTTAGCATGTGTCATGGTTTAAACCCAGCTGGCAACTAAGCACCACACAGCCGCTCGCTCACTTCCCCCACCCCAGTGGGATGGGGGAGAGAATCGGAAAAGGGAGAAAACTCATGGGTTGAAATAAAGACAGTTTAATAGGCAAAGCAAAAGCCACACCTGCAAGCAAAGCAAAACAAGGAATTCATTCAGTGCTTCCCACCGCAGGCAGGTGTTCAGCTGTCCCCGGGAAAGCAGGGCTCCATCACACGTAACGGTGACTTGGGAAGACAAACGCCATCATTCCAAACATCCCCCCCTTCCTCCTTCTTCCCCCAGCTCTATGTGCTGAGCACGACGTCATACTGTGTGGGACATCCCTGGGGTCAGTTGGGGTCAGCTGTCCCACCCGTGTCCCCTCCCAGCTCCTTGTGACCCCCCAGCCACTCGCTGGTGGGGTGGGGAGAAGAGCAGGACAGGCCTTGGCTCTGTGTAAGCCCTGCTCAGCAGGAACGAAAACATCCCTGGGTTATCAACACTGTTTTCATCACAAATCCAAAACGTAGCCCCATACTAGCTACTGTGAAAAAAAAACCACAACCAGACAACTCTATCCCAGCCAAAACCAGCACAACATGAGGCTGCTAGAGATGACTGAAACATATGTTTTTAAACATGCAATTGTTTTAAGAAATATTAGCTATTCTTCACACTGAAATATTGGGAGATCTTCCATTAGATCCGTTGGTTACTATGTATTTCTTAGACCCACACTGAATCAAATGTGATGCGTAAAGTCCTTCTCCCATTGATGGTCAGTCTGTTCATTTATAATGAGCAGAAGAGACTGGAATTTCTTCTTTCCAGTCAGAAAATGCTGATTCAAGAAAACAAACTCTTTTGGCAGGAACTCATTTCTTGTGAGGGACTTGCTGGGAAAGTCTCTGAGCTGCAGAAAAGCCACTGCTCTTGCACAGAGACCTGAAAAGAGACATGGGATCATGGACAGGCACCCACTGCTGCTGCCACATCTGCCTGGCATAGCACCCAGCGGTCACAGTACCCATCAGAGAGGGCATTTTTCTCTTCATTTTGGCCAGCTAATTCTGTACAAGGGAGCGGACATCACTACCACCTGTAAAGACTGACCAAACACACAGTCCAACCTGATTGATAAAGTCCAAAATTATGTTGTGGCACACCAATCTGACACAAATCCTAACTTGTTGTATGGAGATGAGCTAGGGGCTATTGAGTTAATAGGAGCCAAGAGGGGAACATCGGTGAAACACCTCAAAGGATTTAAGGGATGTTCCTTTTAGAAGGTGACACAGACAACAACCCAGCTGAAGTGCCTCTACACAAATGCACGCAGCATGGGCAATAAACAGAAGGAGCTGGAAGCCGTTGTACAGCAGGAAAACTATGATATAGTTGCCATCACGGAAACATGGTGGGATGACTCGCACAACTGGAGTGCTGCAATGGATGGCTATAAACTCTTCAGAAGGGATAGGCAACGCAGGAGAGGCGGTGGGGTAGCTCTGTATGTTAGGGAGTCTTTGGATTGTCTAGAGCTTAATGATGGTGATGATAGGGTTGAGTGTTTATGGGTAAGAATCAGGGGGAAGGCCAACAAGACAGATATCATGGTGGGAGTCTGTTACAGATGATCCAACCAGGATGAAGAGGCAGATGAATTATTCTACAAGCAGCTGGGAGAAGCTTCATGATCGCTAGCCCTTGTACTCATGGGGGACTTCAATCTACTGGATGTATGCTGGAAATACAATACAGCAGAGAGGAAACAGCCTAGGAGGTTTCTGGAGTGTGTGGAAGATAACTTCCTGACACAGCTGGTGAGTGAGCCAACTAAGGAAGTTGTCCCACTGGACCTGTTGTTCATGAACAGAGAAGGACTTGGGGGTGATGTGATGGCTGGAGGCCGTCTTGGGCATAGCGATCATGAAATGATAGTTTTTGATCCTCGGAGAAGTAAGGAGGGGGGTCAGCAGAACTGCCACTTTGGACTTCCAGAGGGCAGACTTTGGCCTGTTTAGAAGACTGAGCAACAGAGTCCCCTGGGAGGCAACCCTGAAGGGCAAAGGAGTCCAGGAAGGCTGGACATTCTTCAAGGAGGAAGTCTTAAAGGCGCAAGAGCAGGCTGTCCCCATGTGCCAAAAGACAAGCCAGCTGGGAAGAAGACTGGCCTGGCTGAACAGAGCCCTTTGACTGGAACTCAGGAAAAAAAGGAGAGTTTATGTCCTTTGGAAGAAGGGGCAGACAAGTTAGGAGGACTACAAAGGTGTAGCAAGGTTATGCAGGGAGCAAATTAGAAGGGCCAAAGCCCAGTTAAAGCTTAATCTGGCTACTGCTGTAAAAGACAATAAAAAATACTTCTATAAATACATTAAGAGCAAAAGGAGGGCTAAGGAGAATCTCCAGCCTTTATTAGATGTGGGAGGAAACATAGTGACAAAGGATGAGAAAAGGGCTGAGGTATTTAATGCCTTCTTTGCTTCAGTCTTTAATAGTAAGAGCAGTTGTTCTCTGGGTACCCAGCCCCCTGAGCTGGAAGATAGGGATGAGGACCAGAATGGAGCCCCCATAATCCAAGGGGAAATGGTTAGCAACCTACTATACCACCTAGATACACACAAGTCTATGGGGCCAGATGAGATCCACCCGAGAGTACTGGAGGAACTGGCAGAAGCGCTCACCAAGTTGCTTTCCATCATTTATCAGCAGTCCTGGCTAACTGGGGAGGTCCCAGTTGACTGGAGATTAGCAAATGTGACACCCATCTACAAGAAGGGCCAGAAGGAGGATCTGAGGAACTACAGGCCAGTCAGCCTGACCTCGGTGCCAGGGAAAGTTATGGAGCAGATAATCTTGAGTGCCACCAGGTAGCACATACAGGATAACCAAGTGATCAGGCCCAGTCAGCATGGGTTTAGGAAAAGCAGGTCCTGCTTAACTAACCTGATCTCCTTCTGTGACAAGGTGACCCACTTAGCAGATGAGGAAAAGCCTGTGGATGTTGACTACCTAGACTTTAGTGAAGCCTTTGATGCTGTTTCCCACAGCATTCTCCTGGAAAAAGTGGCTTGTACAGGTGTACTCTTCATTGGGTAAAAAACTGGCTGAATGGCTGGGCCCAAAGAGTTGTTGTCAATGGAGTTAAATCTAGTTGGTGGCCGGTCACAAGCGGTGTTCCCCAGGGCTCAGTTTTGGGGCCAGTCTTGTTTAATATCTTCATCAATGATCTGGACAAGGGGATCAAGTGCACCCTCCATAAATCTGCAGACAACACCAAGTTGTGCAGGAATGTTGATCTGCTTGAGGGAAGGAAGGCTCTACAGAGTGATCTGGACAGGCTGGATCGATGGGCCGAGGCCAACTGTATGGGGTTCAACAAGGCTCAGTGCTGGGTCCTGCACTTGAACCACAACAACCCCATGCAACGCTACAGGCTTGGGGACGAGTGGCTGGAAAGCTGCCCTGTGGAAAAGGACCTGGGAGTGCTGGTTGATAGCTGGCTGAACACGTGCCAGCAGTGTGCCCAGGTGGCCAAGAAGGCCAACAGCATCCTGGCTTGTATCAGCAATAGTGTGGGCAACAGGAGCAGGGCAGTGATCGTGCCCCTGTACTCGACACTGCTGAGGCCACACCTCGAATGTTGTGTTCAGTTTTGGGCCCCTCACTGCAAGAAGGGCATTGAGGTGCTGGCGTGCATCCAAAGACGGGCAATGAAGCTGGTGAAGGGTCTAGAGCACAAGTCTTATGAGGAGCAGCTGAGGGTACTGGGATTGTTTAGCCTGGAGAAAAGGAGTCTGAGGGGAGACCATCTCGATCTCTACAGTACCTGAAAGGAGGTTGTAGTGAGGTGGGTGTACATCTCTTCTCCCAAGTAACAAGCGATAGAACAAGAGGAAACGGCCTTAAGCTGTGCCAGGGGAGGTTTAGACTGGATATTAGAAAATATTACTTCACTGAAAGGGTTGTCAGGGATTGGAATAGGCTGCCCAGGGAAGTGGTTGAGTCACCATGCCTGGAGGTATTTAAAAGACATTTGGATGTGGTGCTTAGGGACATGGTTTAGTGGTGAACTGGCAGTGTTAGGTTCACGGTTGGACTCGATGATCTTAAAGGTCTTTTCCAACCTATACAATTCTGTGTGTAAATAATTCTGTGTGTGCATTTTATTTCTGCATAGGAGGAGAAAATACTGAAGTCTCAGAAAAGTCCCATGGCGTGGGAACATCATTTTCCACTCAGCTCAGACAAAGCATTTTTAAAAGTCAGTGCTGTCCTTGTCAGACATGGGCACTGAAACAAGCATAAGATGTTCATTATTAACACCCTGAAGTCCAAAAAGTCCAGAGATGTGGCAGAGGGGTTCTTGTCAGATATAAAAACCAGGACAGAATACAGCCATAGCCAAAGGAAATATCATAAATTGAAACACTGGCATATAAAATGTATAGTGCAGGTGTTATTTAGAGACACCATTCATAAAGGCCTTGTAAAAGCTCTGGCACAATTTTTTTACACCCAAAAGATGGCATATCCAATTTTTTCCCCTCCAGTTTTAACACTTGGATTTTGTGTAGATAATATTTGGATGAGTAAAAGTGGAAGGGAAACTGCAAGCTTGCCCTATAAAATCCAAGGTGCAGAAGAAGACATACACAGAATTTCTCAACAATTTTTCCATTTTCCTGGTTGAGTCCACACCTTGAAAAGAAAAATAACCCGGGGAGGGGGCAGCAAGGCAAAGGAACAGCTGTGTTTAACTGTTGGCTTTAGTCTGCAGCTCGATTTCTTTGCACACTTTTAAAAGGAATATCTGTGTTTAGTCTAATGGAAAGCGTCTGTCTGAAGGTGCTCACTGCTCCTATGAACGTTTTCACAGACACAGTGCTCAGCATCATCTGGCTGGGTTAGTGATGATGTCATTTCACACAGCATTGACCAAAACACTGTTGAGCAGATTTTTTTCATAGCTCTTCCTTCATTTCAAGGAAATGCAAACTAGCAAGTAGCAAACGCCTGCCCTGTGCTGCGCCTGCTGTACTACAGAGGAGGATTTCCAGATTGCAGTTTTGTTTGTTTGGAAGGGAAGGCTTTTTGCCCTGACCTGCAAAATTGCTATCTGTAGGTAGGTTCAGTGAGGAGTTAAGACCAACAGTCCAAGAACACTCAGCTTTTTTGAAGGACTTTACAGACAGATGACATTGGGCAGGAGACTGAATTTGCACAAGCCAGTATGGGTCAAGCAAGAGAGAGGAGTAAGGAATAGCCGGAAGATAGGACTGTAAAACTTTAAGGACACCATCAAGAAGTGAGTTTTCTCTCTGTCACCAATAAATAATACCTTGTACTCTTCCCTTGGTCACTGATTGCTTGGATTCTGCTTCAATAAATAACTTGTAGCAAAAGTAGATACCTTCTATGCCTCTTTCCTTCACTGCCTCTCCAAAGGCATGGACTGCTGATAGCTGTGCAGGGCCAGAAGCATAGTGTTGCTTTCACAATGCAGTTTCACACACTTGAGCCTTCGTTTTGAAACATGGGAGCCCCAAGCTGACTGGAGCTGCCAGGTCCCCCCTGGCTGGACTAGAGCCCTGAGTACCAGGTTGCTGGCACAGCTCAAGGGCTGGATGGTGCAAGGTGCAGCCCCACTTTCCCAGACTGGACATCTAATGGCAAGGGATGCACAGTGGGCATATCACACCAGGGCTACCCTACAAAAGCTTTATAATGCCTGCCCTAAACTTAACATGGAGAGGATCATGGCCCAGAGCTGGTCCTTGCACAGCTCTTCCCATCACGCTTTTACACAGAATGGAGAATCAACAAGAGCCAGTGGGCAGCTATCTCCAGAGATTAAGGGCACCTGAATCAAAGGTTCAAAAAAATGTGCAGAAAGCAGTGAATTACTGCCTGGCTCTTTAATTTCTTTCACCAGGGTGCCCAGTGTGGCTAAAAGGCTTTGTCTAAAAGGTCATCCACAAAGTCCACCGCCCCTGGCTACACTGCACTCTGCTGACTGGGATTTGCTGGAGCAAGACTTCAGGCTGGAAAATGAGATGTGTATCTTGAAAGGTTAACCCCTTTGAGGACATCTCAAAATAAACAACACCCTCTCTCAAAGGCTTTTTGCCCGCTCCAAAAAAGCACATAGCAAACAAGCCCAGGCAGGTACCGTGGTGGGGAGCAGGGGCTGGCAGCTACATGACAAAACGGTCACAAAGCAGTGCCTGTAACCACAAGCAAGGGCATGCACCCCACTTGAACCTACTGATAAATCAGCCCTGGTGTAAAAGGACCTTCTAAATCCTACTAAAGGTCAAATCCTGCAAACCTGTCCACAACCAAGCAATGCAGACCTCTGTGAAGGGGAATTTTTATCCCTGAGTAAAAGGCCATTTTTCCCTTGTAACTGTCCCATGGGTATTAGTAAATTCTGCATTGGTGAAAAGATTCAACAGACTTTCAAAAAGGAAAAATGGGAGTTCAGTACCTGGCAAGTCCACCTGAGGTTGGACATTCTGAGATTACTTTATCCTCCTACACATATTATCACCAATCTTCTGTCTTTTAAAACTCTTGAGTGATATTTGAGCTTACTTCAAGTACATTTCCTATACTGTCTGCTCTCTTTTCTCATCGTATGTATTCTGTAGCGGTTTCTTCCAGATTTGTTCACTTTTGTTTTCTATCTTTTTAACCTTTAAAAAAATCACTGTTATGAAAGGTTGTTGTAGAGACACCTGCAACTGTTTTTATAAAATATGTTAATCTCTTCATCTACCAAGTTACCTTGTTTTTAATGGAGAAATAATCCTCCATTAATACTACATTAAAAACACTGCTGCTCTATATCAAGGGCCAAACTCCGCTCTCAGAAGTGCACACACAATGCTGCTGAAAGGAACGGCAGTTCCACACAGGAATCCAACAGCAACATCTGGCCCCAGATGTTTTATTTATTTGTAATTTAACATTGCATTATACAATATTCATAATTTTGCTGCTTTCCATTTCAATGACTGTTATTTGTATGACTTTAAGAGGCTGCCTGAATGCGTTTTTAGCGCTCAAACAAGGAGAAATGAGTACAGTGAAACAAATCTGCACGTATTTCTGGAGGTTCAGAAATCTTCCTGACGGACTACACTTGTCTCAGTGGTGAGACATGCTGAACCACTGTAATTCCAGGGGAAATCAACTGTGGAAGCACCTAGGGCCTATAGGAGAGCTATAGGAGAGTTCAAAAACCAAGGCAGCTTGCAGGTAAGGACATGTCCATAAGTTTTCGGAGAGGCAATTGGTCAGAGAGCACACGGCAACCTTGTGGCACAGACAGATGAGAGGGCGGGTCCCAATGCAGCACCTCTTCCCCTATGAGTCCATGTGCTTCTTATCCCCATCGTGGGGACCGGGCTGAAGATGAAGGCACAAAGGTCTGACATGGGAGCTCAGCAGGTGATTTAAGCCTTTCAGAATTGGGGGAGTTTATAAAATCACTACAAACCAAGTAAAGTTGCCTTGATTTTGCTAATTTATTACATTTAAAGCTTTTCTTTCCCCACGTTCAAGTAAACTGGACCCCTCATGCCTGTAAAGTTAATCCTCCTCATAAAACAGAAATCATTGTTAATATTTGCAAATCTTATCACTGGAATGGAAATGGTGACCTGTGGGACCGTCCCACTTTTCAAGCAATTGAAGCATTAAGACATAATTTATGCACTTGAGAAGAAATTTCCATATCACAGAGATTGCTTCATTCCGTGTTATGACTTATGAAGGGTGTTGCTAGTAAATGAAACCACAGAGATCTGTATTACATAAGAACTTGTTTTGACATGTATAGTGTATCTTATTTATGGTTATAGTTCAAATGTACTGTTTTAATGCAACTGAACATTATTCCAAGGTTGTCTAGACCAAAAAAAAAGGTTAAAGCGATAGGTACTTCATTTCACTATGCATCAAAATCCCAGATAGCTGTGACATTTTTGAGAAGCGGTCTGTGATGCACAGGGATTAATTTTTTTTCATTATTCTTTATTTGCAAGATGGCCTATTGGAGAAGGGAGGGAATGAGAAAGCAAGGGAAGGAGGGAAAAGACAGTGGTGGGGGGGGAGGGAGGAAAGGAAGGAAGGAAGGAAGGAAGGAAGGAAGGAAGGAAGGAGGGAAGTCCTCATGTGAGCTGAGGACTCAACCATCACTGCACCATCCGTGTCTCTCAGATGCGACCCACTAAGAGTAGCTTCCCCTGAGAAATTCTGCTGGGTCCTGCCCTATCTCCCCATCGCACTCCACTGAAGCAGGGCTCCTCATCTCTCCTGTGCTCCTTGGCTCCCCAGTAAGCTGCTTCTTTTCTCCTCAGGACTGCTTTTCCTCCCCAGTTCTGACCAGGCCCACAGCACCTCGACGAGTGCAGTACCTGTTGGAATGACTTCCTGTTACTGATGACTGCGGTTGCTGTGTACAGAGGGTCACTGTGTGTTTCTGTAAAACAACACTAAGCAAAACCAGAAAAGCATGGATTCCTCTCAGATCCCTCCCTTGAACACAATATGTGCTTTGAAACCTTATCTGGCATTTATCATAAGAGCTCTGGTTAGAATTATTACACATGTAATTGTCTTTGCTACATGCTTGATCCAACTCCATCCACAGGCAAGAGGATCCGCCACCAAACCATGCACTTTATCGACTTGTGAGAGGGTTTACTTAATTAGAGTCCATAATACATTCCAAAAAGATAGTCAGCAAAATACCAGCTGGTGATCCCCTGCTTAGCTACTTCTCCTATGAATTGAAAATAAATTATTCTTTTTCTCCCTTGTAGAAGAGTGTCGCTGAAAACAAACTACTAAATTTTGCTTTTAGGGCTCTCAAAAGACTAAGTGAGATATATTAGCTGTCTGAGGACAGAGAACTTTCTATTCTTGGTGGAGTTCTTGTTGGTTTAATTGGGCTTTGTAGAAAAAATAATGTTATTTTAAAGGAGCAACTATAGAGTGTGGGTGTATTTTTATACACTCAATTGCTGCTGTATTAGAAGTCTGTTGCAGAGTTAACCTTACACACATTTATTATTTTCTGTGATGTGTATAAATAGTATTTGGATATTTTAAAAATATACATGAGTATTACTGTTACACAGATGTAACAATCCAGCCAGAATACCAGCATTTGCTCTGTTTGATGGAAGTTACAGTCTAGGCAGCTGCAGGGAAGTTTTTAACCATGTCACAGCAAGCTGGGCTTCAACCAAGGGCTTGACAACTGTCCCATATTCCCATTTTCACAGATCTTTCTGGTTTTGACCCTCCCAGGCTCCAAGCTGCGGGAAGCATTAGAGACCCCCTGACTCTCACCCCTGTGTAACTGTACCCACATGTATGTTATGTGTTTGCATTGTCCCTACATCTGTGTCCTGAAGCTGGGAAGTGGGAGCTGTGCCTTATAGGCACCTCCCACTGTCTATAGGACAGTATGAAGAAAAACCATTCTGCTTCTGTGATTTCCAAAATGTAGGGCTCTGAGGTGCTTTTGGAAAGCAGCAAGCTGGAATTTCACTCCATATCCCTTGCAACCACTGACACTGAAAGTCTAGCTTGAATTTCAACCACAGACACAGGATAAACACAAGGTCTTTCAAATCAAGACGGGCAGACTGATTCCCATTCCTCCATAAGAAGATCAGTGATGCAGAATTGGAGGGTAAATCTGGAATTTATGGTTTCATTCAGACATACAGCACTTCATCTTCCATCTGCTCCATGGAGTCAGGAGGGAGCTACATCACTGTTAAAACTATATGACTTTCAAGCCCATAACTTGCCAAGTGCTCTGCTATAGTCTTTTCCTAAACAGGATGAGTATCTTCCATTTCATACTGAGTCAAAACCCAGTTGCTAGCATGAACTGATCAACGTGAAGTAATTTAAGGAAGGTGTTATGAGAAAGGCATTATAAATTGTACCTTTTATTTTGGCTTAATAAAACTTTCAACGGGTGTTGCAATGAACAATGTCAGGCTTTTTCCCTGGGAACTTAAGTTAATGTTACCCAAGCCATATTAGTCCTGCCTTTCTACAGAGAAAGCTGCTTCAGCTCAGGCAGGCTGTATTTTCTAAGTCACCATCTTGTTTCTGGATGATTGTTTCCCTCACCTTAAAGGCTGACAAAAGAAAAGAACAACAACATAGTGTTAAGAAAAGCAACGTGGCAAGGAGCTGGGGTAGCTGTGCTCTTGTGTAACATCTAACTATTGTCAGCAGGCTACAGTTGAGCCTGCCCAAGGAAATCAGAGCTATGAGTCTGGATTCCTCTGTCAGCATAAGCTTTTCATTCACACCTTAGTACAGTTCTTGACAGCTGTGGCTTCCTTGTCAGATTAAATGCATCAGGACTCTGCGCCTGTTTTCAAACCAAGTAAAAAAAGCTTATTAGAAAACATGCCAGTTGCAAAAAGATCGGAATAGTTGTACTGATTGTACGGTCCTAATTACAGCTCATTAATTGTGAGAGCAAAGGTGGGGAGGTGGGGAATAGTGAATACAGACCAAGGCAAGCAATCCTGTGCACTAGGAATACAACGAAACACATCACATGTAGCTAATAGTCATTACTTATTTCTGGTGGTGTCTAATACAACCTCAGTGTTTTCCAAACACCCGGAGATTGTTCAGTCTGCAAGAAATGCAAACCCAGAGGGGATGTATTACAAGCCTGTGGGAGGATGCTGAAGATGTGGGCACCCTCCTTCCCAGGATAGCCCAGCCAGCATAGGCAGACAATGAAATGCCTCCCAAACTTGCCTTTCTGGCTGTGGGGCTGACTCACAGAGCTATGTCGCAGAGCACCCTCTCACTGCTCACTACTCGGACGGCCAACAGGCTGCTGGTTCCTCACGGGGGATGCCCACAGTTCAACGGGTACCCTGCAGTCTCTCCTGGTTCCGACAAAATGCCAAGGTTAAAAGTAAAGGCAGTTGCTATAATGCAGGTTTTGCAGGTGTGCAGCAACAGTATCTTTAGCTATGGACATTTCCTCCAAGAGGCGCTCCTTTGTCTCACCTACCTGAAAAGCTGACGGGACACTTGCACAACTCCAGTGGGTGGAAACCAATCCTGAAAATCACAACCCGGGAGTGATGACATCCTTAAATATACATTTCCTCCAAGCCTTCCCCAGTGTGAACCAAGCAATTCATGCACTCAGTGCTTGCTGACGATACCACTTGTAACACAGCAAAGGCAGTCCGTTGTCTCCACCTGGCAGAAGGGATATGAATGTTGAACGGAGCGAATCAAAATTTTCTGTCAGGGTGAGAGTCTTGCTTAACTGTATTGCACTGCAAAGGAAATTATCTTGTCTCACCAGCAGGCTGTTGGAGACCCAAATTCTTTATAAATTGAAAGCTACTTAACAGAAATTAACACCAACCGTTTATACAAACAATAGATGAGGTTTATCATTAGCTCTTCAAAAATCCTGGACATTATAACAACCAAACATTTCCAAAAGGAATGTTAGCACGGAGGTAACTGCATCATATACCAGGTTTTGGTGGACACTGTATCAAAACAGTGTCCTCTTTTGCTGTATAACACCATGATTACTCCTACACTTAGCATTTATAAGGTATGCTTTCGTGTGTAAATACAAAAGTTGGGATATTTGGGCTATTTGTGTTGTAAGAATACTCAAGCACATTTTCTTTGTTGTGTAGAAAACTTGGTGACAGACAGAATTAATCTGAAGCTCTTGTTTGAACTCACATGTCTAGTTTGAAAGGGCCAAAAAAGAGAAGTGTCCATGTGTTTTCAGATCCAGCAGCAGATATTATTGCCTTTTGTTAAAAATGGTGTTAACATGGCTGCAGCCAGCTATATGGGACATTAGATGGGATTCTGAGAGTCAAAAAGAAGAGGAAGAGGATAATTTGTCATCTGCTGGAAGAACTTAACTAACTGGTGAATGGATGTGCTAAAAACCTTCAGAAAATGAAAAAAACTCTCCCAAATAAGCAACTGAACAACATAATGAAAATATGATGTCCAGGACTGACAGGACCTGTCCATAGCCGAAATAACTTTAACCGCCACATTAAAGACACATAAGAGTTTCCTGCATTGGATCCCCATTAGAGAGAGTGATGGGTGGAGGTTCTCACTGCCGTGCTGCTCCTGGGCAAGGGCAGGCACAGCCAGATCTCTGCAAAAGAGAAGGCCAGATCTTTTCTGCAGGGTAGGAGCTGGCAGCCTGAGAGAAACTGAACCTTCAGTGGTGAAGGTTACTATAAAAGAAGCTCAGAGCGAGCCTGCTGATAAGAAGAAGATCAAATATTTTCATCCCCTGAAAAAGAAGTTTGGAAATCTTATGAAATATTTTGTGTCACTGCCTATAGCTTGTTCTTACTAGTGGTATTTCTGACATGGACTGATCTTGGTGATCTCTCACTTGAGAAATACATACAACCTGTATTATCCTGTTAATTTCCCTCTGACTCAGTGCAGGTTGCAGGTGGAATCTGTAATGATTTCAATGCAGCCATTCTGTCTTGGACTCTAATCTCAGTAGATCTCAAAGATAAGCAAAATCAAGGCAAAAACCTAACCGAAAAGTCTCCAAGGAAAATCCAAATGCTGAAGAGAGAGGCAGGATGACTCAGGATTCTTTCCCAAGGGCTGTTTCTGAATCTGTTCTCTTAACAATGTTGCAGAGGGCACTGAACAGTAGAATATAGTTTCAGATCAGGCAAGTTTTAGTCCTAGCCATTTATAATCATTAGCAAGATTGTATTGCAGGGTAGGACCTATGAGTTACTGTCATGGCTAAGGATATTGAATTAAGCATTGAACAAACTCAGAGCCAAAGACAATCAATGGGTCAAAAAAAGGTTACAGATGATATTTTAAAGAAAAAAGGAGCATTAGGAAAAATCCATCTTCCCCTTCACAGTCCCTTCTCTTACATCCAAACAGGTCCATTTTTTGTCCCAGTTGGAGCCTGCTTAATGGTATCAGTTTTTCAACTGCAAGACCACTTTGCCTCTGCTTGCAAAGAAATGGGTTTTTGGCAAACGAGTGGCAAACCTTGCTTTAGGATCTCTGGCTGGAGAGCACTTCATAAAAATATTAACATAATTTGGTGCTGTCATTTCTAAAGCATCTCTTTAATGAGGGGAGTTGTTTACCAGTGACTGAGGCAGGCATTGCTATCTCAGAGATCATTTATATTTCACAACGCTGTCAAATCCTGACAAGTAGCAGATTGTAACAGGATGGCTTCTGCTTTTTGATGCAATGTTTGGTACCCTCCGCTCACATGTGAATGGGCTTTCTGTTTGTACCTTGTCAAACGAGGGGAGAGCAGCTCGGGGGGNACATTCAATTTACATCAGTTATGCTCGCAACAGGGTAAACATTTTTCTAAAAGAGGGTGTTGGCAATAGCAGTGGTCGCCTCAGCACCTTATTGATATTCTTTTGCAATTCAGACGAGGATGTGTGTGCCCCCCCACTGGCCAACAGCCGGGCAGTATTTTGCTGCCGGTGTGCCCTCTTCTCAATGACCACTACAGCCAGGGAGAACAGTTCCTTCTGTCCCTAATGGAGTCAGTACTTCACGACGTAAGAGCCCTAAGGCAGGTGCTTTATGGAAGCTAAAATTGCAGCAGCCAGACTGTCCCCATTTAAGCAACCTGGAGGATTTAAGCAACTGCTTCAGCACTTTGAAGCATGCGGAGGGCTGCAGCCCAGCTTCTCAGGGGGAAGGAACAGGCGACGCAGCTCTGCTGAAGGCAGTGGAGAGACACTGGCTGAAACTAGCTGGCGTTTCGGCTCTCCCGGCCACATTCAGATTTTCTACGAGCTCTTGGGCTCACTTGAAACAGTTTTTCATGAAGGCCAGTGCAAAAATGCTCGCCTCTGGGCTATCTCCTGCAGAGTCTGGTATTAAAAGAGCTGGGCAGCAATCTCATAGCAAACAAGTGATCTGCCAAACTAGCAGGTTTTAAAAGACACTGAAGAGAAGCTAAAATGCAGTTTGCTAGAACAAAATGGCCCAGCTGCAGAAATAGCTGGAGAGACTGTTTTCGAGGTATTAATCATATCTGCCTCCCGACCCACCCTCCTCATTCTCACCAGGGCGGCTGTGCTGGGCAAGCAGATTTTCTGCTCTCCTACTGACACAGACTTTGTGAAGCTCCAGCCTGGCGCCCGCAGCCTGCCTCTTTTTAAGGCTCAGCAGCACTCCAGCGATGCGAAGGCAGCTGAGGTAATCGAGGAGTACAGATTTTACAGTATTGTCTGCAGTTCAGCAGTTAGCTGGTACATAAAGGCTCTGCTTTCATTTGTAGCCAGTGCTGGCAGAAGGCCTGTATTATGCCCTTTTATTTAAGACAAAAGCTCTCACACTGCAGTCTCCGGTGTGGAGAAATCTTTTGTACAGGCAGAGCCAGTGGGAGAAGGAGCCTTCTGGTCCCTGTGCTTCTTCTACAGGGAGATTATAAAGAAAACCTCTTCCTTCTGCACATGAGCCAGATAAAGAACTGAAGCAATAATGCCTTTTTATCACAGTAATTACAGTGCCTATTGTTTTAATGACAGTGTTGTTGGGAAACAGGAATAGACCACAGTCCCAAGGAGTTGTTCCAGTGTACACAAATAAACGATATTCTTGTCAGATTAGACGGACCACTCAGCCTTACTTATACTACCATTTTCCCCCACAATTCTTTGTGCATGTGTGTATTCATTTTATTTAACCAGATTATGCAAACTACTCAGTCCAGGAGGAGACAAAAGGCCGCTTTCTCTGGAGAACTTCCTTTGGGACTGGCAATGACAGGCTGAGATGGGCAAGGGAGACCTCGTCTGACTGCAGCGCAGCCTGCTTAGTGTGTTTATTTACAGGGGAATGATACTCTGCTCATAGAAAATGTGCTGGAAATCACTGTTTTCTGTTATTTCTTAAAATAGACAACTCCAGCACACTCAGACACACCTCTGTTTAGGCACTTGTGTGTGTGCTGCCAAACAGAAACCTATTCAGAAGCCTCTACACACTGAGAAGCCCTGGGTTTAAGCAAAGTGGGTTTATAAAAGATATAAAGCAAAATGGTGATGAAGCAAAATCTAGCTTTAGAGGAACTAAAGTCAGTGCTGGAAGGTGTTAATATCAGTGACTAGTGCTACAGATAGCTGGCAAGACATGGTGAGTCATGTAAGAACGTATCTGAGAAATCTCCAAGAAAATGTCATGATCTGGTGACTGTCTCAGTTACAGTGTAGGAAACACAAATGCTCTGGGTGCAGCCTACGGGATGCGGAGCATGAAGGCAAGACACGTCCTACCTCTCACACATGAAAAACTCAACAAGTCACCACATACTCTGAGTCAACTGGACTTTTTCTTTCGTCAGTAGGGACAGATAGGCATCTGCAGAGGCGTCTGCTCCCCTTGAATGGCAGGAACCACCTCTGTCAGTGTTTCCTGCTCTCCACTGACTTTGGAGAGAGCCCGTCTGACAAGCTTTGGATAGATGTTGGCTGTTAGATAGCTGAAGCTAGTCGCAGGGAGTCCTGTGCAGAGTGGTTTATATGAGAAGACTTAATTTTCCTAAACTTGTCTGCAGGCCAAGATAATACATATCACAGCTTTCTAAGAAAATTTGCAGAGCAGCTTTCTGAGCCACTGACCTTAATTTATAACAGCTCTCGGAAAATTACAGGAGTCACAAAGCCTGGGAGATGCTATTGTACCAGTGTAGAAAGAGGCCACTGACAAAAACTTGCATCACTATCAGTTGGTTCATCTGGAAATGACTGCACGCAAAATCTGATATGGGAGAAAATCAGGAAATAATTAACAGATAGCAGCATAATTAATGCAATCAAGATGAGTTTATGTAAAATAAGTCTGGTCATAAAGAAACTTGATACTGTCTTCCTCAGGACAAGTGCATCGGAGAAAGTTAACTTTGCTGACATCAGATGCCATCTCTGGACAGTCCAGTTTTCAGTGAGCAATTTGACATCCACACTGCAAAAAGGATTTTGTAAAATTACTGAGAGTTTAGGAAAAAATGGGAAGGTTTGCAAGAGGAAGCTTAAGAAGTCCTAGCTACAATAAGAGATGACTTGATCTTAGCCTGTCGAGGAGAAGATTTCTATAATCAAGTGCACACAGAGTACCTCCAGTCCTATGATGGAGCTAAACTGCAAGTAAAGGTAGGGTTAGAGGCGTGCTTGCAATATGGTGCATAGTTATGTATGAGAACAGTTTGTCCACATATGTGAAAATTTATCTGTCTTGTAGAAAAGTATCTCAAAAGTTTCAAAGTTGAGGTCATTTGTCTTCTCTCCGCACTTACTTGCTTTAGCTAGACCCCAAATGCAACCACCACCCTGGACTCCCTGGTGAGCCACAGCCATGAGTTATAGCTCCGCAGTGCAGACGGGGTCAAGGAAGAGTTGGTTTTCCATAGACCTCTGAACCTGGGTAGCATTGGGCAGAGCCCATCTTCCGATCAAATCCAGCAGTGCTTGAACAGCACGACCCTGATTTACAGAAAAGCTCCACCAGTGTTGCACTTTTGCTGCTTTCACCACAGATCCTCTGCTCCTTAATTGCTTTTGACCTTACCCACAAATGTAAAGGGCACCTTAGGATTTGGCTTATTAACCACTTTATCAGCAAGCCTTTGGGTAGTAATGGAGAGTAATTGATATCATTCCAAGCTCACAATAATTTGTGTGACTGGGTTCAAATGTTTGCCAATTTCAAGGGAATTTGGTTCACAGATTGTTGTGGGGAAGGGAGTGTTGTTTTTGTTGTGGTTTGGTTTTTTTTTTTACTTGCCACCCTAAAAATAATAATCACAAAGTGATTTGGGTCTACTTCTATTATGACATTTTTAGACTGAGCACAGGGACCAGCATTTCTTTTGCCGTTTTCAGAGGCTACTGATGTTGGTGGTACACAGAAAAGCCAACAGTTTTTCCTGTGTAACGTTCACAGATTTTTAAAAGTACAAGTACTTCAGCTTTCCAGAATTTCATTTTTGTTCATTCCAGACCAAACACTTCAGAAACCCTACCTGACCCCATCCTGTAGCAATTTTAAAAAGGTGAGGGATGGAAAGACTTCACAGTTGTAAGATTTTTCTGTGTTTAAACTCTCTTACTTATTTTTAATTTGAAGTAGCTTAGCATGAACTCGCAGCCACCAGATATTGCTACTCAGGAAGCTTTCTTGGCATTAAGAAGTAAACCCAAATAACCACTTTTTGCAAAGTTAAAAATCACCACGACAGCAAAACTTTGTCCATAACTTTGAAGAAGATGTGCTCTTGTACATTAATAAACTTTAAATGGCTCAAGGTCAAGGAACCAGCCAACCCAACTCTCAGCATGGAAACATGACATTCAGTGTTTTAGAAGGAGCTCAGCAATATTGCTTGTGCTTTCTGCATACAGCTTGCAGGCAACTGACAGAGAGCAAAGCACCTACCTCAATTTCCAAGTGACTGGTTTCAGGGTGGACATACTGCATTGGTGCTGGGTTTTCCCTCAGGCAAACCTTACATGCAGTCAATGAATGTTATAATATGTTTTTTAATAGAACAGGGATTGCTGTCAAGAGAGGACCATAGTGTTTCATCTCTGGAGCATCTCTACCAGCTCTCAGCAATACAGACCTTTGCTTGTAGTTTCTGCAAGGAAAATACATTTGGTTAAAGAGAGAAGGGCAAGTCCAACTGGGCAAAGCATCGTGGCTCCTGCTGCAGCCAAGCAGCCCCTATTGCTGCCTAAGGAGGACTGGCCAGGATGGTAGGGATTGAGCCCAGTGGACGTGCACACACACACACACACATCCTCCTCCACTGGACAACAGTCAAGCTCCACACCATGTTGCATCCTACCAGCAAAGTGCTAGTAAGAGCTGTCCTTACCTGGCATGTCTCCTTGCAGGAGAGAGGAAAAATAGCATGTCTTTCCTTGTATGTGCAGGGAGAATGAAATGAAATGATGAAACAGAAAATTAGATCCTTTTTTTTCCAAGTTAGAATTCAAGTTTTTGTCAAAAAAACCCACAACCGTCCTTATGTTGCATCCTTCTGGATCATTTGGGAAAATAGTCTGACAAAATGAAAACTATCCTTCAGAGCACCAACACCATACACTTGCCAAAGCAGGAGAGAATTGTCCTTGATGCATCTGATTTTAATTTAACACTACACTTTGCCTTCACAGCAAATAATTTCACATACATGGTCTAATTTGTGATGAGGAAACCTCAGCAGGTTTTGTCTGGCTTCAGTTTAAAAAAGGAAAAATCTGGATGTTTTATCTAAACCTCATGAGGATGAAAACATAGGAAATTGGAAATCTCTTCATAAGAACAAGGTTTCTTCTAGGACTGTTTGCTTGTTTCAGTTTCAGTCTGAGATGGAAACCAGAAATGACAGAATTTCCCTGGACATTTCTGAGCCATTATACAGAGACAGCTCTAAAAGAGAGATCTTAAAATGGAATTGAATACAGATTTTAACTACTTTTCATTTTCCCTGATTTCTGGCCTAGAGAAAAGTCTTCTTGACCTTATATATTTAAAATACTGCTACAAAAATAATTTTTGACTGCACTTTTACCACTAGTGTCACAAAGTTTTCCATGAGAATGATGCTCTAAGCAATAAACGTTCTTAAGGAAGGAAACTAAAATCTGCGTGGAAGAAAATCAGTTTTGTAAATAATTTCCATTTTCTATTGGGAGAAAAAAAAATCAAACTATTTTGGAAGGTTCAATGTTTTTCTCTAGGGAGAGGGAAGATGAACAGCCAACAGCTTTCCAGAGAATGGAAGAATTTGCAGCCAAGTTCAGGAAAAAGTGTGGAAGAAGTTTTGCACCTGCCTCTGCCTCCACAACAGCCCAGATCTCTCTGGAAATCCTGGTTTTAGGGGGGCAGGGGTAGAGGTCTGGATCTCGGGAAGCAAAGATGGGGAAGAAAGAGGAGGGGCACCATTGCCCACTTCCACATCATGCCTTTTGCCGGCAGGGCTGGGTGGGAAAGGATGCTGCCAGGGTATCCTGTGTCCTGCAGGCAGGATGTAAAATTGGCATAACAGTCCTAGCTTGGCAACTGCCAAGTCAAACAGCTTCACTTTAGTTTTTTCCAAGGTGAGCTTTCTGGAAAGACCTTCCCATTTGAAACAAAATTATAATCACTGGGTTTTTTCCTCCGATTCAGTACATTCGGATGAAAAAATGCCATTGCCACTCTCCAGCCACCTCTGCCCATCCCATTATCACACACTGTACTCCTAACCAGTGACTCCCTTTCTCCCACAGTGTCTCACACATCCTCCTTACCTTCCTCTCTTACAAACTGTGGCATGCCACTGAGGCAATGACACCTCTCTAGCTCTCACCACACCTCCGGCTTTCATCATCCTCCAGCCCAGTTTATTGCCTTCCCAGAAACATGCACAACATGATATCACCAGCTTCCTCCCACCATAAGGTTCCTAAGCCTGTCCAGCATGACACAGCCAGCCCAGCACTGCTGAAGCTAACCAAGGGGTAGATTAGGACCGGTCTTCCCAACCCCTCCTGCTCCTCCTTTGTGCTGGTGGTGTCCAAACACTCTGCCTGTTGCCTTCTGCCCAGACTCAGACCACTCAGGGAGGAGGAAGCCTCTTTTTTACTACCTTTTACACCTACAATGGTGAAGTCCTGATTTCTGGCTGGAGCCAGTAGGTGCTGCTATATTCAAACAATAAACAATAACTATTCCTAACCACAGCCATTTAAAAATAATCGTGTTTTGGCTCCTGAAACACCTAGCTGCTTTTACATTTGAATGCTCTCAATGTAACCCATGTAGGTTTTGCAGCAGTATTCGTTGTTCTGACTGGTTAAAAACATTTCTCCTGAGCAGGGGGATGCCAATCAATGCAGCTACACCACTAAACAAATACAACTCCCTACTCCGATCCATAATCTGAAGAGTTATTTCTGTATCCACTTATAGAAGAAAGTAATTTTAAAGAAATAACATGAATAGCAAACACAGGAGCCTTTTCCAATATTACAATTTTCACACATGGATGAGTTTGGATGATTGTTCTTGGGCCATGACACTAGAGCAAAACAGTCAGCAAGTGAATTTATGTAGCGTTTCCCCTTTATTACATTTATACATGGGAAGTGTGTTCCTCCACGCAAACACATCCTCACTGCAGACTCTGCTTTCTGGCTCCCCTTCACAGCTTGTCCATGCTGCTAGCCAGTGAGGAGGTAGTGAGGAAGCTTCTTAGAAACAAAAAACAGGTAAAACACCATTGGTTTGAACAGACAAGTGAGGGACAGCTCCATCCCGTGGCCTCTGTACCCGTGAGTCCATCAGGGGCTGCTGGTTTTAACTTCAGGTCTTCTACTGGTGTACCTCGAGACTCCACGCAGGGGTCTATATGTCTGTCACCATCTCTGTTTTCTTGCTTTTGTCTATTTAGGTGGGAGAAAAGGCACCTTCAGCCCCACTGCTTCATATAGCCCATCATCATCAGGAGATTGTTCAGCTCTTTCTAGGTCAACCTCTGCTGGACACTGATGGCCAGATAGCCAAAAGTGCTTCAATAGCTGTTTAGCCATCATGAAAGGAAAAGTTTCCCCATCTCGGATGTGCACTATAGTGCTCTGAGAGAACTGCATCCTGACATGTTTGCACAGCACAGGTCTCCAGACCCCTTCATGCCAGGGACTGGCCCCTGCTCACACCCACCCCAGCAAGCCTGGGCAGGACAGGCACTTTTCTGAAAGCACCTCAGAAAACACTCAGCTACATAATTATGCTTTTTGCCTCGGAAAGAACGAAAAGCAGGGGGTCTCAGATTTCACCACAAGGCTTGTGTTATTAAATTCTTTAACCACACTTGCTACGTGAGGAGTAGGTGGCTGACTTTCTTTTTTTCTCAGACCAAAAGCGGTTAAGAGATGACAGCAACTTTCCCTTCGAAACAGTGTCATTTCATCAAGCTGCTAGTCCAAGGTGGAGCTGAGAGAGAGGTGCAGAAATTGTGTCATCAGTCAGACGTGGCAGGACTCAGATCTTCCGCTAGCTCCTATGCCATTACAAAACTGAATCACCCTCCTGTTAAAATGGAACATTTATATTGTTTAGTAAAATTACAACAAGAAAAAGTGCTGGGGGGTGATCCCCAAGGTCCTGTCTCCCAGTGACTCCCTGAAGAAATCTTTCCCCCTCTGCTGACTATCCCAGGGAGCTTTGGGCAACCACAACTGTAATTCAGATGCTTGTATTTTGGTGCTGGGATGGATTGCCGCTGGAAAACAGGAGAACACTCGCTCCTGGCTAGGGAAGCTGGTTAGGATGGGCATGTCCTAAATCCTACTCTGGGCTCAAAATCTCAGGGAAGTGGCCTGGCTGCTGGGTTTTGACTTATCTTAAGTGTGAGTGGGCATTGACCATGTCTTTCATATGCCAGAGTGGTTTCCTGATCCAGCCCAGTTTTTAACCTATGTCATTGCAGGAAAAAAATCCTTGAATGTATTTGCCAAGTATCATCTCAAAACTCAGAGAACAGAGGGGAAATGACCCCGTACATTTACTTTTTCATAAATTCCAAGGCAATCACAGGATTTTCAGGAACGCTTCTCAGTTTTGGGGCACTGGCATTACCAAGAAACTGCTCTGTGACGACCACCTGTATAGCAGGGTAGATGGTGCCTCCGGACTTCCCTTCAGTTTTTAGTAGATGCAACTTCATTCCTTATGGAGTCGGTACCTGCATCATCCCTAGGCCTCTGTCTGGTTTTGGTAGCTCACAAACCAATGCATCTCACACCTAAGTCACTAATAAATACACAACATTCGTAAGCATTAATGAGATGATTTGGACTAAACTAAATAAAAAATAGCTGGGGGAGGAAGAAAAAAAAAAGAGACATGTCTAATATAAGTGGAAGTGCTGCACTCGCCTCCTTTCCAGGAGGGACTATCTGAAGGGGTGACTGGGAGCAGGGTACCCTGGCTTCTTTCTGCAGCCACCATGGTGGGCACCGGTTGTTCACATCTGTCTGAGGAGCCCCACTGGGACCAGGCACTGATTCCACAGAAAACTGTGCTGTCATTTTAATTAAACTGCTTCATGCCAACAGCAGCAAGTTATACTAATGAGAGCAGATGTATCCAGTAAACAGTGGCATGTTTTTAGTTTAATCTACTTAAACCTGGATATATACTAATTCCTAAGTAAATACCTTAGTGGCCAGCAAAATAAGAAACAGATGATAAAAGAAGAAGTTTGCTTGTGACCCTTGAGACATGGGTATAATGTTTGGCTTGGCATCATTAATCTTACGGTCAGATGAGTACAGCTTCGGCATGTTTAATGTGAGAGAGAGCTGCTCACAACAAAGTTTCCTCTCTACAGTGCCCTCTGCAAACAGTAATTTCCACATTTTTCTCTCTTCCTCCTAATTAGCTTCCCTTTGGCCTGACACACTCTGAAAGTGTTGCCAGCTGAACAGACCTATCCATCTCCTCTCTTGAATAAAAACATGAGCTAATTGAGTGGAAGGTATTTAAGCACAGCGAACTGTATAAGGTATCACATGCCTCAAGATAACTGATTCTTAAAGAGCACCTTAAATAAATCCTTTTGAAATGCTCTCTCAGGCTGATAGATAAATCACAGAATTACAGAATCACAGAATGGTGGGGGTTGGAAGGGACCTCTGGAGATCATATCGTCCAACCCCCCTGCTTGAGCAGGTTTAAATTAAAAGAATTAATTGTTCCCCAATGTGTCAATAAAAAACAGTCCTCTGATGTGAGGTTAAATGAATGGGAATTTTGTCACCAGATTCAGTGGGGCCAGCATTTAACAGTACACAACATAGGAATAGAGACAAGGCCCTGCCTCACTCTGACAAACTTTTGATGTCAGTGTTTAACTGGAAAAAACAAGTTATGTGAAAAACATAGGTGACTTTGATTTCCTCCTTCCACTGTAGCCAATGGGAAGCAGTTTTTGATACTTACTGCACTGATCAAAACACTCACTTGAAATAATGCATGCTATGAATTTAGTTATTTCTACAGCTAGTGAATCATTGGCAAATTGATCCTGATTCCTGAAAATGTCATTCTTAAACAGGCTATGATTAGTGGTTAGTATCACACAATATTTTCTCATCCTCTGGCTGTTTGTAAGCTGTTAGCTTTAGGTATTGAGTATACAGATTTTTTAATTGGAGACTTTAATCACTAGGCTTATCCTCCCTGATTAAATGATGGGCTTTTTAAAACAAAGCCTTATCAAACGATAAATGAAAACTTCCGTCCCACATATAATATTTGTGGGAAATTAAGGACACACAAATATGACAACAAATAACCAGAGCTATTTGCACAGGGAAGAGTAACAAATTTACACCCTCAACTTTATCAAGCTGAAAGAAGTGCTTTCAATAAAAAAAAAAAAAAAAAAATCACTGTGGTATTGGAATGCTTTTTTGTGATTCACTCCATACAGAAACAGCCCCATGCAATCATACTCCCTCCAGGGATTTCTACTCGGGGACCATCAGGACCCAAAATCTTGCTAGGGCTTTGCCACAGAGCACATGCTGTCTTCTGTTATCTATGCAGAATGACTCACTTAATGGTCCTTTACACCATGTAAAAACTTAAAGGAACTTCACAGCATCGCAAGCAGTTAATATATCAGGAAGGAAAAAAATAAAGGAGTCAAAGTCTGACTGAAGTTAATTTCATTAAGCTGTTTCCTGTCTCCTGGGCAGACATACAAAATGACACAAGAACCAAGCAAGCTGGGTTGTCTATTTATTGATAGATTTGCATAACAGCTGCAACACAATGCATTGAGAGTGGCCATTTATTGGTTCACCAAAAGTTTGTGACAAGCCAGGGCTTATTCTGTGACTGATCCGTTCCCTTGCAGATAGCACTGTTGTAACTTGCCATGGAGTGACGCTTCTTCTTAGTAATGCTAAAAGGTGAATTCATGTGAAGCTGCTTACTTAATCAAAACAATTTTTTTTCCTTCACCATGATGGAGGACTCGTTGAGATTCTTTTCCAGATTTCAAATGGAAAGTTGAAGACCTTAAATCATTCCTTGTGAGTGTTATCTTCTCTATGCCCACCAGGTTTGGGCTCAGGAAGGAATTAAATGTAACAAACACAAATCCTTGGAGAAAAAGGAGGATAAATATTTAAAACAGTCTTTGAAAGTTATGCGCACAGAAATGATTAACAAATAACAAGATTTATGCTTGTTCTTTTTGCAGACCGCTAAAAAATCTCCACTCACCAGGCTGGCACATTAACAAATAATATGATTTGTACCACTTTCTGAGCCTGTTCTACAGAACTGAAAAAAAAAGAACAACAGGGAGGCAGGGAAAACAACTACAAGAAAAACAATCATCTTCCCCACAGTACTTTCCATAAAAAGACTTCTTCCCCTCTAATATTATGGTAAACTACCTTGTTAATCCTCATGCAGCCAATGAGTGGTTTTTTTGCCCCTCTTCTTCAAAATGGATCTTTTTTAAATGTATGTTATTAGAAATAGAAGAGCCACAAAAGCCACATTCAGATCCAGTCTTGTTCCTGCTCACCCCTGCTTGCTGGCCAGCTGTGCTGTTCTATAGCCAAACCCCATCAAGCTGCACCATGAAAGTCACCGTCTTTAAGCAGACTCCCCCTGACATAACACAATGAAATTACCGCTCCATCAACACAGGTGCATTTACTTTGTCTGCCCTATAAATCTGGCTTGTAGGATGACTTATATAAATAAAGTGAATGATTTTGTACTTGTAAGGACTTGATAGGGGTCAGCGATTTGCTGAACACTAGCAGAATTTCTCGGCACAGAACGGGTAAACCGGGAGGGCTTAATTCAAAGTGTTAGATTATGCAGGCGTGATGGCTTAATACGAGTGGGAGGAAGGCATAATACAGGGAATCATTACTCAAACACGTGTATTTATGAAATCATTACTGGGCTGAAGTAGTTAATTTGTCTGGCTTTTTAACTACAGACCTTTGTTTGAGGAAGACTGACAGTGCATCCACTAGTAGGAGCTCGGGGCTGAATCCTGATCACCTATAATTGAGGATTTTCCGTTAACCGCTCTGTGCCCTTAGCTCAGTCCTTCTGGAAAGATTCTGGGCTCATTTCTGACTGTCTCCAGGTGGATGAGAGTTGCCAGCAGCATCTTGTCTTCATTAGGTTAATTCAGAGAGGCACTGGGCTCCCAAGGAGCACTAGCTACTGAATGAATGAGTGATTCTATGAACCCTTTAATTTTCACACGTTTATGCTGTGCTAACTTTTATTTGAAAAGGTTTTTCTGGGATTATTTAAGGCCTTGTCAATACTTTGTGACTGAAAGATAAGGCCATCTCTTTCTTCATGACTGGAAGAACACTGAGGTGCATATTAAAAGGCTTTGTTTTCTTTCCAGTTCAGTAAACCTGTAAGTTCCATTTTCAGCTGCCTTCCTTCAGCTCTCTCACCGTAAAAGGCAAGTTTTTGTAGGCAGCCATTTGCATCTGGTGTTGGGAGGGAAGAAGGAGAGGACCACGATGTCTGTGTGGACACCACCTTGGTTCCTAGTTTCACACCTTGACTCTTCAGGGACATCTCTCCTCCAAAGCACTGCACGGCTTGGAGCAGCACCAAATAGCTGCAAGGAGAAAACAATCCTCCAACCGATTCCCACACACTCCACCCTCCCTCACCTTCAACATGAGCCGTCATTGTGAGGACACGAAGAGGAAGAGCCAAGCCCAGCCTGAACGAAAACAATAGTTGGCAATATTTAAATTTTTTGGAACAACTTTGTTCAACACTGCCAACAGAAACATGAACCTTCCCTTATGAGCCTTCTCCTGTTTTTATCCACCATTAGGGCCTCCATTACAGCCTCAAGTTTGAACAGTCTCTCTTGGAGAATTTAGGGTCAGAGTGTTCTTCCCAGATGACCTTATTTCCAGCTAATCTCTTACCTGTCAACTGTTTCAGATGAGGTAAGTTTAGAAATGAATTTGCTGCTGGCAGAGATGAAGGACGCCAGGAAAGGCTCTGCCCAAGTCAGCAGAATGGCTGTGTTTGACCAAGATCAGGGTCAAGCACTCAGTAATTCTGAATAAGTCATATGAAGCACCTGCTCTTCACCAGCATTAACATTTCCTGCTTATGCCTGACCTCTGACAGGTTTTCTTTTATCCCTACCTTTTCAATAATACCATTTACCAAAAACTGTTAGACCCAAGATGATATGCCACTGACTGCAAATCAGCAGTCTTAGAGCTTAGAGAAGCCATGATGTTCATTTGAATGCTGTAATGAATTTGCCTCAAACTTGCTGGTTTTGTTTTCCATGTTTTACCAATACTTGCAAAAAAGCAAATCTATTTCAAACAGATTTCAAACAAATACTTCAGGACACCTTTGCAAAGTTTCAAAATTCATATTCATAACTGAGATTACTCCTAACAGAAATTCAAACTTCAGGAGTTACACTCATCTAACCAAGGAACAAATCCTACTAGGGAACTGACACACCTCATAAAAATAGCTCAAGTTGCAAACTTTGAATATGAAATGTTCCCAGCAAATTGCTCTCCAAGAAGCTGCCAGTGAAGAATGATTTCCAGAAGTGATTCAGCAGACAGCTCAGGAAAATTACAATCTCTTCATGGACAATTCAGAAATGGAAGATATGGTTTGTTGAATGATATTCATTACAAACGATTCTTCCATCTATAGTTATCCCTATGAAAACAGTCAGGGCTCTCAGGTGGACCCTCTAACATTTGCAACACCTGTAATGCACCGTGTCTGGAGGCTAGGCAATTTTATGCAGAACTTCTGCACAAACTACTAAGAAATTATGCTAAATGTCTAAAGCAAGAAATGGTAAAAGATTTTCCTTTTTTCCCCTGTTTTTCCTTTTCAAATCATGTAGCAATTAATGCACAAAGGGCAGTAATAGGAACTTAGATAATATAATGTCAACCTGAAGGACTGCATTTTTCATGCAGTGCCTTTTTGGAAAGCAGGGAGTTCTTGCCTCTGTATGACAATACTGACATAAATTGGACTATATGGGTCATTTCTGTGTGTTTTTGCCCACATGATAAGCATCTTTAACAATTTCTACCAGAGGAGCACTTGAAGTTTATACGGCATGTCTTGAACACCAAAGTAGGCAGAAATTGCTTTTCACAGAAAGCGCCTTCAATTCTCAGGGGCTGGATTCACTTCCAAAATAATAAGTTGGGCCATGACACCAGAGGGATTTCTTCAGAATCTCCCTGTCATGTGTCTTGCACTGGCCTCACAAAGTGGTGTTGGGACACCAGAGAACGGAGAAGCAGGGAAATACAAGAGCTGCTATTTCCTTAGATGATATAGCATAATTCCCTGGTGCATGCTTCTGTCAGGTCAAAGTAGCCCCATTTACAAAAGAAAATAAAGGATTAGTTTAAAGAATTGTTATTGTTGTCATTATTATTATTACTATTATTATCTACTGACTATCCTATGATAACTTGGTTTGTTTATTGTTTCCCTCTTGTGGGAATGTTAGCACTAAAGGATGCTATTCTGGAAATATATTTATATCAAAATGAGGCAAACATTATCTGCCATTCTCCTGCCTTGTCCAGTTATACCCTCACTGCTAAATCCCCTTGGGAAGGAAACAGAAGTTTCAAGTATTACTGCAGAAATGCCAGCCGAGGGTTCAGTGTTCAGCTGTGTTTGCTCACTGAGTCACAGCTTGGCCTGGCTTGGGTGCAGTGGGGCTGTGGAGACCTCTCCCTGCTCCTGCCCAGACCTGCCTCCTTGGAACATGCGCTACGTGAGCTCCTGAGCTGTAAACAAGTGATGTTTGCCAGGTGCTGGTGTCAGCAGTGCTGCTCAGTGTTTGCTGTGATCCTTTTTTAATTTCCTGGGGCACGGAACCCCGTGTGTACATGCATTCATAAATTCTCCCCTCCCAGTTCACAACCTCTGAGGTGGCCTGAGAGCCCCTGTATTCACTGGAGAAAGGCTGGCAACTTCACAGAGTGATTCATCACATCAGGAGGAAGACATTGAGACAACAGGACTCTTACATTGAAGGGGTTCAACCAGAACAGTCATTGATGCTACAAAGAGAATCTTGGCTGATAAAGCAAATGCTCAATCAGGTTTACCAAGGGCGGGAGTACTTCCATGCTACAAGATTCCACTCCAGTTGCCCTAGCAGCTCAGATCATAGAATCATAGGATTGTTTAGGAAGGAAAAGATCATCAAGCCCAACCGTAAACCTAACACTGCCAAGATGTCCTTGACACAGAGTCTCTTTAGCACAAAGCCTGCAGATAGCAGAAAGGCAACTATATTTCTTTCTTTTTTATGTTTTTTTGTTCTGTGTTTTTTTTTAATATTTTAAAATTAAAATACAGGTGTATACCTAAAATATTTTGGGGTATTTTATACAACTCTGTAAATAATCCTAGACTCACCTTGCAGGCTGACACAAAGCACAGTCAAATATGTTTTCCTCTCTTTTCTTTCTGCATACTTGACACAGGAGTGAGGCTAAAATAGGAGGAAGAAACAAATATCACCCAAAACAGTGTTTTGAAAGAGATGGCAGGGGGCAGATGTATGTGGCTGTTTGTTTGCCTGTTCCGATACATTGTGATGAGCTAGTTAGAGACAGTGAGGAGTTGAAAGCCACCAATAATTGTCACTGCACAAAAATCACTGAAACCATCATAAGACTGTACATCTAGAGGGCAACTGTGGGGCTGAGCAGAGCTTGGCACTCCCCCAGGGTCACAGTGATGCTGTTTGGAACAGACTGTGGAGATCGCCAGCGCAACCACATACTTGAACCAAGAGTATTCCCCACATAAGACGACATCAGCCAGAAGACTAGCAGGAAAAGGGTAATAATGAACATAGAAGGGATGGTGGAGGGAAGCCCTGGGAAGTAAAGAGTCTAAAGGAGAGAGCATTTGGGATCAAGGAAAGGACACATATTACATAGACTTGAAAGCGTTCCTCCACAGAAGGGCCACGTGTCTGCTGCTGGACACCTCAGGCACTGAGGTATCACATCATACTATGCCCCAGATGGTCACCTGTTTCCATGAGTTTCATCTATCATGGTGTACCAATCTGGTCTCTCTTGTATTAAATTTCAGGTTTGCTTTCCTTGGACTCTATATCAGAATAGATCCAAAACCAACAAGAAACTGGTCTTGAACCCATGTTATCTGAGGCAACAGCACATCAAGTGTGGACACTCAGACTGACTTAAAGCAAATGAACTCATGCTTCCTCACTGCTCTCTCTCCAGTCATGAGCCTCCCTCTCCCATGAACATTTGAAACTTGGCAGCTTGGTTTTGCTTTGCTTGTTATTTGGAGTGATTGCCCTGGCAGGGATCCTGGACCAGCACACCACATGCAGTGGGACATTCTCTGCATCTCGTTCAGAGCCTTAGGGAGCCAGGTTTCCACAAAAGAAATTGGATTTGGAAATTCTTTACCCTCCAGTAGAGCGAGTGCATGAATATTTCTACTCCTGACCTGATTTTCCATCAGTTCCAGGGAGTATTTCAATTCTTTATTTCTTTTGATTAGTGGAGGAGAGACTGCTTTGCTTTGCTGTTTCTTTTCCAGGTTCACTGGCTAGCTGGTTCTGAATGTCCTGGGTGTTTCCTTGTCCCCTCCCCAGTAACCCTCCCAGGAAGTTTCCCAGTTACAGTTTTGATCCATTTTAAATAGCTAGTTACTCCCAGCTGGTTTTTCTACCACTCCCTTCTGAGGTCAGCCCTACAGAAGTGAGAGGGGGTGGAAATCACTTCATTCAGCTCTCAGATGCTATTCCAAGAAAGAAGGAAGCTCACCAGTCACAGACAGTGATGCTTTGTGCTTGCATACTGGATCCACTCAATCATAGCCTTTCCCTGACTCACCTAATGACCTCACCTTTCCTTTTCTCAAGAGATGTCCCTAAATCACTAGAAGATGGCAAGGATGCAGTTGAGATAAACATCATGCTCTGCAGCTGTCACCATGTGTTTGTGGGTGAGATGTCTCTAATGCCGTGTTCACAACAGTTCTGTAAGCAGGTTGAGCTGAGGCATCCTCCCCATCCTCAGGGACAGATTTCCTGCCCTTCGTTGCCCTTCATGTCTCCCATGACATCACGGCAGCTACAGGCCCTTCTCAGCTATGTTTTAATGGACAAAGCAAGCTCTGGTTTGTCTCCAGCTGTGCTCCAGAGCTCACCTGCAGCTTTCACCTGCGTGAGAGTTCAGTTCAATCAGTTTGGATGCTGGGTGAGCGTTGGCTCAGAGCCACATACAAACAGACGTGGACTCAATACCCAGGAGGTCTTCTGAGCCCAGCATGCAACATCCACCCAGGATGTTGGGAGGGGAGAAGCCACTCTGTGGGTGCACTGACTCTCCCCCAGGTTGGGAGTAATTTCACCCGGGTTGCACGATGTCTTCAAAAGACAAAGTGAGAAATGTTTCCCGGAGTTTTGCTTCTTTTGCAACTGGCAGCTGGCCAGTTCCCTCCATGCAGCAAAGCTGTAGTCACTCTTCTCAGACCTATCTCCCATGTAAATGCAAGCTGAGTAATAACTGTGTAGCAGGGAGGGATTTCTCAGTCATTTGCCTGTCCCTGAGAAGCATGGCTACACTTGGTCAGCATGTATCACAAGCATGTCATTCACCAGTAATTCCAGAAATAGAAGTAAATTCCTTTTTGAGTCATATCACCACTGATGGTTAAACACATCTAACTCAGCGCATTTAATTCCAAAATAAATTCTTGATTTGCTTGGTCAGTCTATTCTGACAATGTGATCTTGTGTATCAATGATGTGATGTCTGGTATCAGGCTCTCCAGGTTCTTCTCTTTCTTTCTTCTTCCTTTAATGTGTAACTTGCTCCTAGCAATCAATCTGAAAATACCAGCTAGTGTGAGGGAGCACACTGTCAATCCAACAAAGAAATAAATAGCCTTCTATCAGACCTGTGTTTTTCACAAAATTTATGCTTATAAGAAACTGCTTTTTACCATCTGATCCAAAAGATCAGATTATTCAGGTCATGAACAAATAAGAGTGAAAACTGACTACTGCATGCTTGAAAAAGGAGTTATTTATTTCTATTGGTTTCCACCTCATGGTGAAATCCCTACCTACGGATTAAAATATTAAGTGATACTTGGTGTTTTATCAGTAAAAGCTGATTTAACAGTTATCTATTACTCCTCCATTACAGGGCACACACAATGAGGTATGAAATGTCTGACCTTTTTTTTGTGCAATTACACCTCTGCTGGGAACAAGAAATCCCTGGGAAAGGACCTCTGGCAGTCATCTGGTCCATCATTCTGCTCTGACACAGGATCAGCTTGACCGCTACCGTTCCTGCAGGTCATTCATAAGGTCCCCCAGTGGTAGACTCCCCAGCCCCCCCAAGCAATCTCAATTTAATTGAGAACATCCTCAACCAAAGCATTAGCTGCCTGTTTCTACTAAAGAGCTACAGCAGCTGAGGCAGCCTCACACAGGTCCTCTGCCAGATGGGCATGTTCCCCTGTGGGTTATGTGGGTATCTCTTTAGCTGACATCTCAGGAAATCTCACTAAGCATCTGACAGTAAAGAGTCTGACTTTAAAAATATCTATGAAGGAGAGAGCGGTTTGGGTGAATACAGAGCTATCCATCTCCTGTTCAGCAGGGTATTTAGATGTGACCCTTGAAATTCAGCTCAACTGTGTGCTTGGTGTTAGATGAATGCTAAGGTTCTTTGCTGAATTGAGCCCAAACATCCATGTTTGTCTTCCTTAACTAGCTGAAGCCACATTAGTTAAAGAATTTGGACAGCACAGGAAACATTAAATCATCTGGCAATCAGTAACATTAGAGTTAATCCCTGTGCTTGATTTCCTAGATCTCTGTGAGGGTAAGTGCAAATACAGCATTACCACAAGCGAGTCCTATGTCATCTCTGCACCAGTCCAAAAAGGTGGGGCCTTAACATCAGGCATATGGCTACCTCTTCCATTTCAGAGTCAAACCATACATTTAACTTCACTCTTCTGCCATGGGTCATTATTTTACAAGGAGGTCCATCACCAAACACAATATACAGTTTTAGGTAAAAAAAACATGGCAGGCTTCATCTACAACACCACAAAGCGGCCTCAGAAAACTTCCCAGACAGGACTGCTCTACTTTGATTCTGACAAAGGCAAGGGATGCAAGATCATGGAAGATACAGGCACTTTGCAGTGGTAATAAAGTGTTACTAGATATCACACAACGATTTCAAGTTCTTGGCAAGCTGGTCATGTAGTCTGGGTTAGGGTAAACTTGATTGTTCTCATTCTATGAGTATTTGCAATACATCTTCACAGAAGAATAACATATGGGAAACATGCAATTCCAACAGTGACACCCAGTTGAAGTTTACTTGTTGCAGGAGAAATTAACTCTCTTACTGGTATCTGGCTGAGCAGGAGTCTGAAGGCAGTCAGGTCTTCTTAGGGCTGCCTTCATGTTTGCTACCTCCAAAGCTCTGATGCTCAGAAGCTAGACATCTGCAAAGGCAAATGAAATTAATTCTGCATAAGTTTCAGATCATTTGCTGGTTTATGCAGTGTTCCAACCAGCTAAATTTGTCTCGGTAATTAATGCATTTACACCAGCAAGCAGCCTTCCATATGATCCATCGTTGACTATTGTCACTAGCCTTTTCACATGTCCTTCAGTAACCAAATATAAATAACTCTGTGTCTTCAGAGACCATGCCATTGTGATCCAGGCCACACTCTAATTAATGAATGGTATTTTCAATGAATTACTTCTCTCTTTCAGTGTTGATTTAGGATGATTGCTGACCAGGGGATGCCTTTAAACATTTAACTTCTTGCAGAGAACAGTTTGGTTGTTTGAGGTTTTTTTAGAATGGTGTTCAGATACTGTATAGCATTATGATGTGGAAAAACCAAGGTCAAGGCACTAGTTATGCCTGAGACAAAGCAGAAATTTTTTTTCTCCTATGGAATATGTGCCACACACCATTGTTCATGTAAGTTCCAGAAGCTGCCAGCAGTGCAGGGCTGGTAAATTAACCTGAACAGAACTGCTCCAATAGAACTGAATTAGCATGGACACCTCTATAGTACATCCACTGTAATGGATCAGACACTAAGGGTCCCTTCATCCCAACTGGTACCGTAAGAACCAAAGCTATGCCCTTGCTTTTCACCATTCTCCTACCTTCTCAGTCAAATACCAGTCAAAATCGGTCCATCACTGCAAAACAGTCTGGCCCGATGCAGCACAAATCATGGTGGAAAATTCTGTTCCCCAAAATGCCTTCCAGGCTCCTGTAGCTTGAGCAATGGTTTGGCTGGTTTTCCTCCCACCCCTCAATTGGGAGCAAAGCAATTAGACTCAAAATAGCTCAAAAAGAGAACTACTGAAAGTGAGGATCTGCTTTTCACCAAGATACAGTTACTGGCTGAAAATTCCTTAGATAAGACTGGAGTGGTTGCCAGTAGTGACTGCTCTAATTAAAAGCAAAACAATATTCATTATCGCTGCTTTGCTTCTCACAACAGCCACGTCCTGAAGCAATCACCTTTTTAGCCTATGTCCGTTACTGTAAAAGAGGCCTCTACTCTGCAAATGTTCTCTGCTCAGGCAATGCAAACAAATATCCTCTCTATAATTTTAGAGGACAACTATAATTTCATGTGAGTGTGCGGTGAACATTCAGGTTTGGTGTGCACCTGCTGTCCTCTCTTTCCATGTAATGTTCTCCCACCTCCTGTGAAATGAGATTTCAGTTACCAGCTCTGAAACTGCAGCCTGGTTCAAAGTCAAGCCAGACTCTTTTAGGACCCTATCCTGACCCAGGTGGGACAGACAGTCTGTAGTGAAATGCTGTTTGTGCCTTGTCCATACATTTTGGGGTAAAACTTCTGGAACTAGGACTTAATAATTGCACGAAAGCTGGCACAGATTTTTCACTCTGTTCTTCCACTGTTTTGTCACTTCTGCAGCCCTAAAGGATTAAAGGAAAGAAAGGTTTTGTCTCTGAAGAAGCTGAAAATGGCTGATCCCCCACAGAGAACAAATCTTGGGAAAAAAAGACTCGACTATCACTGTTCTCAGCACCGAGGATTCAAAGCAGAAAGCTGGTGCTATGTGTGCATGGAGGAGAGGACGCTCAGTGTGTGGGTGCCAGGGAATGCAGTATCTCCCTTGCAGAGCAAAATCAGCTTATGTTCCGAAGCCTGACATGACCACATCCCTCACTGAGAGCTAGTTCCTTTGCCTGCCATGGAGAAATTACCATCACAGTAAAGCTGACATGATGGCTTGTGCAGCAAAATGCTGCTCTTAAGCAGTGGGTGTAGCTAGTCAGCATCTGTTGGCTCAAGAACAAGCAGAAGCCCTTAGCCTCACAATGCAGAGCACTGAACTTGTGCCGAGAGGTACCAACCACCTTCGCTAGACTCTGGTTCACAGTGTTCATTTAGGATGCTCATGGTTGCCTTTGAAATCATTTAATCTGCACAGCTGCCAAAAGGACTGGTTCTGCCTTCCCCTCCACCTCCAGCTGCGCATTCCTGCCTCCTCCCTTGCACTCAGCAGATGGTGAGCTGGCTCACAGACCTGAGCCATCTGAAAAGCAGCCGCACTATTGTGTTGGTACGGTTAGTTAGGTGGTGTGAGCACATGGCTGAAGGGGGGATGAGTGTGAAGGGATGGGGTAGGATCAGCCTTTCAGCAGCTATGCAGGCTTAAGTCAACTCCAACTGGCCAGGAGGGATCTCACTCATGCTAGGTCTCTAAGCCCATTGCAGAATCTGCAGGGAGCATGCACAGGACCTTGGAAGCTTACGGGTTAGTGCACCTAATTTCACAAGATAAAGAGCTGTGCTCTGCAAGCACTGGCTGCTCCAGCAGCCAGGCTGGAGAATATCCCTGCTCAGAGATCCCAGTTCAGCTTTGTTCATCAAACACACTTTGAGTCACAAGGTACTAGAAACAATAAAATAGAAAGGATTGGGACTTATATCCCAGCAGCCAAAAAATGCAAGAGGTAAGATTTCAACTGTAAAGTCAGTTCTGTCAATAGAAAATATTTTCCACGCTTGCTGTTTCCACTAATCTTTGTAGCAGCACCATACTGATTGCTCCATCAAATACAGTCCAGAAGAGCAGCCAGGTCAGTACAGCAGCACAGGTGATGTTTTCCATCACTCCACTTTCTTACTCTGAAAAAATTTAAGCACAGACTCATGTTGCGGTCATAAGGGCTTGTACTTCTCACTTCGTCATGGGAAGTCTATTCCCGTAGTCAGGTTAGAGAAAGCCTGATGTTGTCACTCTTGGAGAGAGATCACAAGCTCAGGTCAGGTTCAGGCTAGGTGTTTGCAATGGCACATGCACCAACCAGATCCTGCAGTTTCCTTTGGATGTTTGAGATGAACAGAGGTGACAGTCTGAGTCCTCATCAAGTCAAAGGGTTAAGTGTATCCCTGTGAAACAGCTCACCTCCCTTAATGATGCAGACTTCAGTGCCTTATCAGGATCTTTCACTTAAGCTTGGTGATTACACCATCATTTACAGGGAATAAAGTTAGCAGCCGTGATATAAAACGTCAAAGCAAGATATTTTGCATCTTTGCTCCCATTTGTTATTTAAAACACCGGACTGCTCATGCTTCATCGACCATACATAACAAATTGTTTTAAAGGATGTTTTAATATCTATTCCACAAATCTGCATTGGCATCCTCTCTGACATTTTATTAAAGCCAATAAACACATGCCTATAATGGAGAACTGCTGTAACAGCACTTGGCTTTTTGACCGGGGTATCAATTCTCCCTTTGTGCACGGGAAAAGGGGGTATTTATTTAATTGTGCTTCCTTCTTCTGGGCTCTGCAGTTCTTGCTGTTCCCAGTCATGCTCCACGGAGTCCAGAGGATGTCAGCTTCGCCGTTAATAGTCCAGGAGCTGAACCTTGTCAGGATCAGCTAAGGATTTCATCATCACAAGGTCAGTACAGACACCTCCCTTCCTGTGGGAAGCTGCTGTGAAGCGGCTCCCTGGCCTGGTGCTCTGCAACAAGGAGAGCACTTTCTGGAAACTGTGAATGCCTTTTCAAGTCTGAGTGGGGCTATCAGAGATCAAATCACAGCCATCTGAGCGTAATACAGAGAGTATTACACACCACTGAACCACCAGAAGTGCAAAGCTGTGCCTGCACACACACTCACTGGGCTGAGATCTGCAGTATGCCTCAGTATGGCTGTGTGTGAGAGGATCCAAGCGCAGGCGGGCAAAACAACTGAAGGAGAAAAATTACTCCTGGCAGTCCTCTTCAGGAGGTACATGTGCACAGGAATCGGTATGCACGCACAAATGTGTCTGTATGCAGAGGTGCGCTGAGCAGGCAGACAAGCACATGAAGATATAACATTAACCCAGAGAGCATCCTGTGCAATTACTGACCCCTTTTTCCATGCTATGCATTTCTTTGGAAGTTATTACTGTTCAGCCCTGCAAGAAGACAGAAAGTCCTTTCAGCAGCGAGGCCCGAGCAGTGTGTTTTGCAGCATGCTGTTTACATCCTGGGGTTCCTGCCTACCCCCAAATCCCACCTGTCATAAGGCAGTAAAAGCAAGTCAGGGTCTCAAAAGGAACAAAGTTTTTGGAGGCCTCCAAGGTGTTATGTTGAACAAATGAACAACAAAAAATAAACCCTGTCTGTGAAAGGTAACACTTTCTGACTCAACAGAGCTGTTTCCTAAGCTTAATTTTTGTTTTATGTATACTGAGTTCCCTCAGCAGTAACACTTTGTGAGGCACATGATGGGATCCTGCTTCTGAGTTTGATAGCATCACATAAGGTTGTAGATGTCCCTTCCCTGGAAACATTCATGGTCAGGTTGGATGGAGCTCTGAATAACCTGGTCTAGTTGAAGATGTCCCTGCTTATGGCAGGGGGTTGGACTAGATGACCTCTAAAGGTACCTTCCAACCCAAACTATTCTGTGATTCTATGATTCTATAAGCCCAGAATCGGGATCTATGTGCACACACAGCATCTGTTCAGTTTACGGTTTCTAGTAAATATTTACTCCTCCCAGCTCTGTGGTGAGAGAGCAAGAGCCATTCTGTTCAAATCCTGCCTCTTCAATAGCATTGTCATGACTGCAGATTTCTTCATAGAGGCATGAGACAGAGAGAGCACAGCCCAGTCTTTTGAGTCCAGATTGATTTTGTGAGGCTGGTATTTTAGGGATTAAGAAAAAAATGATCAACCCAAAGTGCTTTATTTGGTGGCAAGTAAGATTTGTTTCAGACATTAGTCAACAGCAAACAGGACATGCAAGAACATCACTTTCATAGAGTGGCAAGTGGCTTAAGAGGACAGAACCAGGCTTTAAATAAATGCTCATGTTATTTAAAAGGATGCAAAGTATCTGAATCACAATATATTCCTTACTAAGAACTATAATGGGAGCTGTGGTGGGCTGACTCTGGCTGGACGCCAGGTGCCCACCAAAGCCGCTCTATCACTCCCCTCCTCAGCTGGACAAGGGAGAGAAAATATAACAAAAGGCTCTTGGGTCGAGATAAGGACAGGGAGAGATCACTCACCAATTACTGACACGGGCAAAACAGGCTTGACTTGGGAAAATTAATTTAATTTATTACTATCAAATCAGAGTAGGGTAATAAGAGATAAAACCAAGTCATAAAACACCTTCCCCCCACCCTTCCCTTCTTCCCAGGCTCAGCTTCACTCCCGATTTCTCTACCTCCTCCCCCCTCAGCGGTACAGGGGGACGGGGTACGAGGGCTGCGGTCGGTTCATCACACGTTGTCTCTGCTGCTCCTTCTTCCTCAGGAGGAGGACTCCTCGCACTCTTCCCCTGCTCCAGCGTGGGGCCCCTCCCACAGGAGACAGTCCTCTGCAAACTGCTCCAACGTGGGTCCTTCCCACGGGCTGCAGTTCTTCATGAACTGCTCCAACGTGGGTCCTTCCCACGGGCTGCAGTTCTTCATGAACTGCTCCAGCGTGGGTCCCTCCCACAGGGTGCAGTCCTTCAGGAGCAGACTGCTCCAGCGTGGGTCCCCCGTGGGGTCACAAGTCCCACCAGCAAACCTGCTCCAGTGTCTGCTCCTCTCCATCCATGGGTCCACAGGTCCTGCCAGGACCCTGCTCCAGCGCGGGCTTCCCAACAGGGTCACAGCCTCCTTTGGGCATCCACCTGCTCTGCCATGGGGTCCTGCACGGGCTGCAGGTGGATATCTGCTGCACCGTTAACCTCCATGGGCTGCAGGGGGACAGCCTGCCTCACCATGGTCTTCACCACAGGCTGCAGGGGAATACCTGCTCCGGCACCTGGAGCACCTCTTTCCCTCCTTCTTTGCTGACCTGCAGAGTTGCTCCTCTCACATATTCTCAATTCTCTCATCCGGCTGCTGTTGCACAGCAGCTTTTTTCTCCCCTTCTTAATTACGTTATCCCAGAGGCACTACCACCATCGCTGATGGGCTCGGAGCTAGCTGGCATTGGCTCTGTCAAACATAGGGGAAACTTCTAGCAGCTTCTCACAGAAGCCACCCCTGTATCCCCCCACTAACAAAACCTTGCCACACAAACCTAATACAGGAGCAAAACTAGAAGATAATGAAGGAGGAATTATGAAAATGAAGCAACAGGAAAGACACTAAAAACAAAGCTGCAGATGGCTGTATTAGGGACTCCTCTCCTGAGCTTAAAAGGCTATATCCCAGAAGAACACACTCGACAAAACAAACCGTAACAAGGATGACTAGGGCAAGGAATACACAAAGAAGGGATTTTTGGGAGATGGAGTTACGCTGGCTTCTACCCATCCCCTTCAAATAGGAGTCAATATACAGGCAATTGCTTAGCTTAAACAATCTGAGTCTGTTGCACTCATTGCCACTGAGCAGTTTTGAAGGTCACGTCTTAATATCTGACGTGTCTAAAAGAGATGTTTTCATTTATATATTTGCTGAAATCACTTAGGCATACGGGTTTATTCTATGCTGCTGTTTCTGGTAATTTGCCAGGTTTTTTTATATATGATATTTAAAAAACACTACCAAAATGTCTAAAAAGGGGTTCAAACAAATCTTTTTATTAATGCATGGGTGAAGAGAAACAACATTTCTACATTTTCTATGCTATGCTCATGCACTGCACTAAAATTAACAAATAGGTTAGAAATGTCAACCTGTATATCCAAGAGGATGATAAAATGAGGATAATATTTAGCTAATAATGACCCCATAATGGTTCCTAACTAATGAGAGAGTAAAATCTTTGTCACATGCATTAACAATAACAGTTGCATTACATATGTACCACGGTAATACACTTGCTTTTCTGGGTGTTTCTTTTTCAAAGCCCCTTACAAGTAGGTCCTAGATGCCCTGGTGTCCACAAGTCACACAGGAGAAACCCACATCTCTCAAACGCTTCACCGCACTCTCTCTTTTGACTTTGTGGCGTCCTGGACTTGTGAGCATCACTGGATTTCCTGAGTTTCCCCAGGTCTGACAGGCCAGCTCCTCTCCAAGCAGCTCCTAGAGCTGTCAGAGCTGTCGGGTCAGGCAAGGACTCTGTGAGGAAGCTCTGCCACTCAGGAATGAGTGGCTTTCAGGCAGCACTCATGACATCATATCTGATGATAGACTATCTGACTTATCCTTATGTGTCTCTGCCCACACCTAACATCTGGTTTGCAGTAAAGACAGCCCACGCGTGCACTGACATGCAGGTGAGGTGGCTGATACTAGACCAGGACGGAAGTGTGCAATCAGGAAAACTCCAGCATGACCAAACAGTCATACCACTTGCAATCTGCCAAACAAGCCAATGATTTTTACAGGAACCACTTTGATGTATTTTGAGCTGCACTTATATGTTTCTGTTGTGGGGTCTGTTTGGATTCTCTTTTTCTAACCTTAAATCCATACATGTTTATTAATATGAGGCAGTATCCAAAATACACTGAGCTCCTCTCATTGCAGATTGAAAATACTGTGGCCCAGATTCATGCTGTCTAAACTCGACTTAAGTTTCTGTACCTAAAAATTTCCATTGCTGATTTGAAGCTTTTGGTTGTGCCCAGCCATTACGAAACACAAGGCATAGGGACAAACATTGAAGTATATAAAACTAGCTTCAGTTCTCACCTGGAAGATCACATCATAATAAAGACACCCCTGAAAAGAGCTAAAGAGGTAGGACAAATACCTTTGGACCACACCTGACCAATGCAGAAATAAAAAACTTAAGCTGTAATTTTTCTCTGTGAAACGATTGATTCTTGGATAGAGAACAAGCATAGGAATCACCAGCCCAAATGGTCTACGCAAAATGTATGATCAATCAAAAATGGAGTGAAGGAAGGCAGATTACATGGGGTGATGGAAGGCTCCCTGCAGAAATTGCTGTTATTTCCACTGTGATACTCTGGAAAGCGGCTATAAAAACCACTTACTTCTCTTAAAGCAAGATGCAATTTGTACCTAGCGTGGTTGTCATATCAGGGTGAGGTATCTGCAAACTACTGACTAGGGGACCCTACAACTGCTACAGTGATTCAGAGGCACAGCATTTGCCATCCTTTGTCATAGTCTCATTCATCTGTATTTCTCCTTTAAAGTAGAGTTATTAGAGCTTTTAAATCAAAGGTGCTCAACTCTGCACAAATTTAGAGCCTGATTTATATTCTAACACACCCATGCAAGATAAGTCCCACAATAGATAGGTAGACGGACAGCTACTTACACAGAAAGATGTCAAAAGACAATGAATGAATGTATAATTAAGCAAGCAATGAACGTAATAGAAAAGCCTGGATACCTTACTCTGCATATGCCTATACATGCACATGCAAAGTGTGTATGCACTTATATGTATGTGAATATGTGCATGAAAACACACCCATTCTAAAATCAGATGTAGTTTGATATTTACTGCATCAAATCCTATCAAACACTTCCTCCAAAAGTTGTATTAAATACAGCAGGTTGGGCTGTAAATACAGCAAAACACTATTTTTGGCTCTCTTCGCAACTTCTTACATTACTGAAATGTCTAACTTATGTGGAAAATCAGATGGGTTTGGAAATTTGCCCAAACCAGTTGCCAGCTCAGTATATCTCTAATACTTGGGATCCTCTAAATATAGGCCTTTTATTCTGGAAGAAGCAAGCGCTGAAGATTCTATTCTGCTACTCAGAGCAGTGGTTTCGTTTTCCCTTCTGAGACCAACAGTTCAAACTGAGGGGGAAATAAAGGAACTGCTGTTCTCCCTATTCAAATTAATTTATTTAATAAACAACTCAATAATTTCTTCTTTGTTACAGGGAATCTTTTTAGGGTCTTTCTTTTGGAAGGATACTTTCTCCAGAGGAATTGCCAGGGGCCCATCTATTCCGGTATCCTGTCTCTGACAGTAGCTAATGCCGCCGACAGTTATGGAATAACCTATTTATAAGGGAAGTTTCTTCGCCCTGAGGAGTTTGAGGTTGCCTGTGCCTGGAAGCATGCAAGTTTATAATGCTTATTTTTATCTGTTCATATATAACCACAGATGCTCTCACCAGCCCTATCCAGTCCTAATCCTTCCTGCTAGACGCTCTGACTCAGTGATGCCTAATGGCAGCCATTTCCCACAGGTTACTTGTGCACTGCATCACTGTGAGGCTGAGTAGATAAATTTGCCACGTACTGCCTTTCAGTGTTACTGGAAGCTCCTGGCTGACAAGGAGGGGGAGCAGCACAGGCTGATTTACATTCCCTGCACCATTTGATAGAGGGTGGGGATGCTTTTTGGAGTTCTTTTTTTTTTTACTTTTAGCGTGTTGCCTTCCATTTCTCCCTCCTACACTTCTAATTTTTCACAGTCTTTTCAAAGTCAGCTTGCCATGTCTTAGCATTTCTCTTATCCCCTCTATAGCTCTTCTTTTTCTCCAGTATCTTTTTTAGAAATGTAGGATTGGAAGGACTCAGGAGACTATTCAAAATCCATCAAGCTCCGTCTTAAAACTAGCCTGCAGGTTTCCCCCTCTTATTGCTGCAGACACTCACAGCTCTGATGTGAAACCCCCACCTGCTAAAGTGGTGACTGTTCACCATGGGCCAGCTTACACCTTTCTGTTCTTGTGATCATCCAAGAGGTTTTCCACCCACCAGCTCTGTATGTGGCTGATGTAGAGGGCACTCAACATCCCTCACACAGTCTACTTGAACTGCAAAAAGAGATGCTTTTACCCTCTCTTTCTGAAAGATGCCTTCCTCGGTCCCCTTGTTCAGACAGAAATTGCAGTACCACTGATCTGTGAAATCATGAAGCACTCACAAGGTTGTATCCTAAGTACTTTCTGTCCCATTCTTTATAAATCCTTGAGTTTTATTTGCTCTCCTAACCAACCCTGCCCAGTGTGGAGGGAATACCACACAGCCTCACACAAGCCTCTTCCCGGGCAGTGACAGCTGACCATGCATCAGGCAGAGAGAGCAAATCTTCTGTACCCAAACTTACCAGCTGTCTTCACACACAGATCCAACAGAGAGAGGCAGATCAGGACTGATGTCTCAACTTGCATCAGTGGCACAAACACAACACAGATGGCACCTTCACCTCCTCGGGATTCAAGCAACACAGTGCTGTTGGTGGTGCTTGCAGTGCTGTTTGTTCCTAAAAGCGAGAGGGCACCATGGATGAGTATTTTCTAGCACATGCAGTGAGAGTTCACCTCTTTTCCTCTGGAAGGAGGTGTTTCAGAGTGGCTTCAACTCACTGATAACCTGATTGCTCCAGTGGCTAAGTCAGCCAGCAGAAAGGAGAGAGGGGTGGATAGCCCTCACGCTCCCTACGAGGGAGATGAGTCATTTAGAGACCTTCATAAGGAAAAAGGCTGACTGGGGATACCACCTCACAGTCTGAGGCAAGGACGGTAAAGCCAAAGTCCTCAGAGGGGACTCCAAAGAGCAGGGTTACCTATGCTGCTCCCTTGGTGTCTCCCAGGTCCCGTGGGATGTGGAGCCCCCCATCGCATGGGCTGACAGGGAGGGAGAGATGGGTCTGCCATGGACAGAGCAGGACACAGAGCATCAGCTGTGGGAGGAGGTGGCTGTGTGAGGGCAGAGTGCCTGACCAGAGCAAAACCCAGACTGAAGTCACTGAGAGGAAAGGTGAGAGAAGGAAGAAGGGGAACTGCCTCCATGGATGCTCTGCTGGGGAGGGCAGGGGTGGAAATGGCAGGGACAGCTCTGCCAGAGGGGACACAGAGGGGACACTTGCTCCAGGTCACATCATGAGAACAGTGAAAGCAAGCCAGCCACAGAGGTGGACTTTCATCTTGGTGTTGTGTTCTTTGCTCTTCATTAGCATTTGTGAGATTAAAGCTTCATGAAGACTCCAGGGTCCCAGCCTTGCTAATGCCTCTTCCAATCGCCGGACAGCAGTAGACGGAAAGCCTGAACACCTCAATGAACAGCCCACCAGCTAGAGGAGAAGACTAAAGGCCAACCGTTATCAAATACCCTGATTAGCAACTGTGTGTAGCCAAAAACAGCTACATGATGCCTGCAGGGTGGAGGTAGTACTATAACTGCAGATGAGCTGGAAAGCAGCAAGGAACAACGTCAAAATCAAAGGAGGGTTTGATGAATGCAGAGGCAAATTTTACACAGACAGGGGAAAGCACTGAGCTTTCTTATCTGTGCCAGTGGTGAAAGTGAAGATATCAAAGAACAGCAGGACAGAAATGAACGAAGCAACTAATTAGGCACATTAAATATTTGTCTTCTTTGCACTCCGATATGCTTAGACAATCAGTTACAGAGGGTCCTGCTAAAGGCCAGCCTGTTCAGGGAATGCAGTCAACTCCTCTCTTCACAGAGCCAGAAATAAGCAGCCTAAAGCAGCTCCACCTGAACCATCCCAAACAGATGTGCATCTAACCAGGGTTAAAATCCCAGGGCTGGAGAGTCCACCCTCTCCCCAGACAATTCATTCCAGCATTCAACATCACTTTCAGGAGGTTTTTCCTAACTTTTAAGCTATGTCTTTCCTTGCTATAATTGCAGGACTTTGCCTTTTCTCCCATCCACTGCAAACATGGGGAACAGATTACTCTGCCTGTCTTTGCAGCCACATTTTACACATTTAGAGTCAGTTACTGCATCTGCACTTTTAAAACTCTCCCTGTCCAAGGCTCCTGAAAGGACCTTGTTACCACAGAAGCCGACAGTCTCACATCTCTAATGGTGTCATCCTATAAAAATCACCCTTCTGAGCAAGGCCAGACCATTGTTCTCAGTTTATGGTCTAAATCCTGAAGAGGCTATGTGACTCTCCCAAGGTCAGACAATAATCCTTGGAGAGAAGCAGGCTGCATCTCCTGCTCTCCATCTCCTCCAAGCCCACCTGCTGGGCTCTCCCTGTCCTGTTCCAGGGTGAGAACTAAGTGCTGCAGGCTCTGTTCCTCAAAATGACTCACTTTCTCAGTGTTTTCATAATGTGGAGAAGAAGGTGACTCAGAAACTACTCCTCAATAAATAAATCATGGGTTGTTCACAAGGGGTGAGCTACAAAAGGACAGTGAGTCTTTTCAGTGCTGTACAAGTAGTTTGCATTATACCTCTGACCACTGAGTGGCTGGAGCCTCTCCAACATCTGCCAGACTATTTAAGATAATCTGCCTGCTTTATCTCGCGATTGGTGTTATGAGATTGTCTGGGGGCCTTGTCCAAAAGAAAAGCCCCCAATTTACAGACACATAATAATGAATGGCCTTTCCCCAGCTCTCTTTAGAGGCAGCAGGTCTGAGAGGTGTGATTTTGCAGACAGGGAATGAGGCCCAGGGAGAATTGGTGACCTGCCAAGGATCACACAGGAAAGCCATGTCAGCTCAAGGAATTAAACCCCACTCTGCTGAGCCCCAGCCCGATTATGTGCCTGAGCCCAGCTCCTGACTATTACTGCAGCAAAGGTTCATGCTGAGCGTGCACAGCTCAAAAGCTGCCCATGGTTCTTTACCGGAAAAAGGATGGGGCTATAATATTTGGAACTGGCTCTCCAGCACACTAAACTCCTGATTACCTGAATTCAGGCATTTGGGTTTTAACCCTTCTGTATAAAAAGAGAGGACCTTCCAAAAGAAAAAAGTTATTTTCAGAAACCAAAACTGTCCCATGGAAACTAAGGGTGCTGGAAACCAGGGTAAGCAGCTTCACTTATTGCCTTGCTTTTTATTTTTATTCACAGGGTTTAAGGCTAGACAGACTGACTGCTCTGTGAGAGAGTCACCTCATGCACAGGACCAGCTTGGCAGCTGTGCATAACACAAGTGGTGAGAGAGACACACACCCCCACACCCCCTTCCTCCAAACAGATCAGCCCCTAAGGGCTACTGTGTACTCACAGCCCTGCAGGAGCTGTCAGGGTGACTTAAAAATGAACTAGTTTCTTTTCTAAATCCTTCAGAGAACCTTTCAAGGTAAAATATTTTGTAATGGAAGCCCTAGGTCACCATAGTCCTGGTCAGGATAACCATGCCCTTGAAAAAGGAGAGGAAAAGAAGCGTTAGCTGGTTGTCAAGGGGCACCATCTCCCCATGCTGCAGAGGGTGAGCAGTCAGAGAGAATCCTCTCCAGTTTTACAGCACTCTGCCCATTTTTCCTGCTTGCCAATTTGCTTTCTGGGCTTTCCCAGTCTCCTCTTTTGTTCACTGGGCTGCAGTCCCTAAACTCTGAAGCCCTGGGGCAGTCCAAGGAATTTAAGCTGTTTATAGGCTGGGTGAGATGGGAACATTTCTCTGTACAAACACCCAACTCCTCAACCTGTCCCAAAGTGCAGGTTAGGCACACACAGCCCAAACACATGCTTCCTTCCATGGAGGGAAAATCCAGACCTGTGGCCAAGACACAGACCTGATCTAGATTAGAAAACCAGGGCTGAGGGATGGTCTTAGCCCAGAATATAAATGCAGTCACAGCCTGCACAGGCCTCAAAAAAAAAAAAAAATCTTGAAAAAAATGAAAATCTAAAGTTGTCTTCATTTTCACTGAGTAGTCCCTCTCTCATTTACCTTCTACTCCCACTCTGTGGGAAATATTGAAATGTAACTTGGTTCCATTTCAGAATAATACATGTATTTCACTCCAAAATTTCATTATCTAGTGAGCTCTGCTCATCAGCCAATTATTACCATATTGATAAGCAAAGCTCATTTAAACAGTGTTAGTGCCATACTATGTGATTGTGTACTAGTGTCCCTAAAAGAGAAGCTGAAAGGAAGAGCTTCTTTGCAGGCATAAAGCTCCATTTGCAGTGGCCAGGAAAACAGATATTAATTCAGTTTGGAAGGTGTTTGGTGCTTTTTATGTAATCCCAAATTGTAGTATTTTGTGTACCTTCTTTATCAGCTCAGAGATTGGTAAAAAACCACTATATATTTGGAATAGAATATTGATGTCATTTCCCAGGTGACAAGTTATATAGTCAATATATTGGATTCAAGAACTGACAGCTGCAGTTTAAAGCTGGAAAGATTTGATTTAATAAGAGGAATATCCAGTGCAATAGGCAATTTGGTTAATGCAGGAAGAAATTTGGTTTGCAACTGATCCCTTCCTTTAGCAAAAGGCAAAGGAGCTTCAGCTGGCAGCACCTGTGTTTCAGCGCCCTGAACCAATTCCTCTCTGCGCTCCATTTCAGCATATGAGATATGCATTTCTCAATTAATAAACATCTCACACTGCTCACTTGACTTCTTTGGTGTGTCAAGTATCTGCAGCATTTCTGAATCCAGAGCAGAGTCCTCCAGCACCTCACAACCCACCCAAGGCATATGCCTCATAATCCATGCAGAAAAAGTGCAGAACCAAGTTCGGAAAGGGAGGAGGAAGCTCTTAAATCATACACATATTAAAATAAGAAAGCAAAAGAGGAGACAGGGCTTTTTGGATATGAAGGGAATGACAAAGGAAAGGAAAATTGATTCTCAGGGCAGATTTTCTTCCTCCTGAAGGAAGAAAATCAGAATTCATGGGAAGGAGGGGACAGAAATATTTTAAGCTTGATCTCAAGTCATCTTAGGTCCTGTACACAATATATGTGGGGCTACAGAGAGGACTGCCTGTATTTGTAGTGAGGTGGGGGAACCAACTTCCTAATTTTTGTATCCTTTGCTTAAGCAGGTACATCTGTTTTAGTGCCCTTTGCTGAAGCCAAGTTAGCAATTTCTGGTGCAAAACACTTCTTCCCAAAATGCCTTGGTTACATCCCTTAGACCACCATGGCTATGCCACCAGTGTACACTTTACACCTTGTTTTTTTGATGATCTAACCAATTTGCCAAATACTGTGTTTGCTTTCCTTATCCTGTGTGAGACATCTATCAGGCACCTTTGAAGTCCACTTTTCCAAGTGAATTTATAAGCCTAACAGTGTTTCTTCACAGTCTTTGCTGTCATGTACATAAGCATCAGTCTGGAGTAACTCCACCCATTTCAACGCGCATGGACATCCCCTGTCCTGGGCAGGGCCAAATCCGTAGCTGACACAAATCAGATGAGCTGAGCTGAAGTCAGTGGGATGTGAACTTACACCAGCAGACCATACAGACTGCTACTTCCATGTCAGTGGAAGGGTAGTATAAAGACACATGGAGGAGCATTGCAGAGCCCCTGGTGGCAGTGCAGGGCTGCCTTGGGGTGTCACACACATCAGCCATGGTGGGGTGGTCAGACCAGGACCCATGGCTGATGGGTGAGTAGTGGTCCCCACTCCAGGGTAGACGAGATAGGAGGGTGGCATCTCTTCCCTGAATGTCTGCAAAAGGACAGAGAGCTGTTTGTTACCAAATGATACAGAGAAGAAAACTTGTATTGCATTTACTTACTTGCCCCAAAACAATCAGCAAGTGAGGAACTTCTGTTTCATTTTTTTTTCTTCTTTCCAGCGGAAAATCAGTGGTTTCTGAAAAGGGTGGACATTTTCATTTTTCTGGTCAAAATAAACACATACATTTATTTTTTTTTTTAAATCAAAGCATTTGTTTTCCAAATTGCCTTTCTTCCTAGCCCTCTTCCCCCCTCCTTCTCCTTCAGGAAATCACACCACATCTTCTTAGAAGCACAAAAAGGGAATGTTTATTTTTTAAGTGAAAGTATAGAAGAGATGACTATATGTTTATATCTTTTCCTCCTCTTCCTCTGGTAAGGAAATGCAATGTGACCTTAAAACACCCGGATGCAACCAGTGGTGACAAGCCCTGCAGAGGAGAGCCCAGCAGTGAGCAATATCTGAAAGCAAGAGGCTCATGGGGTCCCACATGAACTGACCCTCCACAGGGACAAGGTGGGGGAGGCGTCCATCGCATGCGAAGGCAGCAAAGGGGTGGCAGGTCAGAACCAAGTCTTGCTGTGACAGGTCCTAGAAAAGGCGACAACTTTGCAGCATGAGCAAAGGCTGCCTTTGGCTGACATGACAATGTGCTGCTGCTGGGTGACTGTGGACTGATTCAGTTCCTTGTGTGTGCCCCAGCTCTCTGCCTCCATGTGTAATTTATGCAGGATGCAAAATCCAGCCTCTTGCCTTTAGCAGTGCCCTGGCTTACGCATGCATGATCTGATTAACTTCAATGAATCTGCAGAGGGTAAGGGGTTAACCTCTTCATTTGGAATTTGGTTCCACTGCTGATGCACTAGCAAGAATTGAGTCCACTGACACTTGCTCTCTCTCCAAATCGTATTACTCCTCCAGGCTCCACAGGGAGAAAGGAAAGGAGAAAAAAAAAAAAAAAAAAAAAAAATTAAAATCCCCACAGCCTGGTCAGACAGCACTTACAATCTAGTTAGAATGCTTTAAAGTCTTACCATGCCCTCAGCTGTGAGGCAATACTTGGATTTACTCGATTGCAGTGGCTCATCTGGCTATGTCCCCATGATAGACCCCAGCCCTGCAATTAACTGTGCACCGGCTGACTGCTCTCCCTCCCGGAAACCTGTGACCCACCAGAACATGCTGGGGGCTTAGCAGCTCCTCTGTGACCCATCGAGTGGCGGATCAGGGCTCTCACCAGGGAGCCAGGCAGCTACAGCCCCAGACACAGACAGGTCACCAAGCTATTCAGCAAGAAGGGCTTCATTACTATGCTTTAAACACAGTCCCCTTTAAAAACATAAGCACACTTTTTAATTAAGCCTTTGGTGCCTCTTTTCAACACCAGATATCTTAGTGCTGCTGTCCTTTATTTTTTAATCTAGTTTGATTGGAAGTGTATTTGGCCATATCATATATATGACAAAAGGCATTTTTTTCTCATTGCTTCAAATTATTTTTCCAATCATGTCCTATATACTGTGCACAGGAGTGAATTATAAGGAGTTAGGCAACATACATGGTGTTAATTAGATATGGGACGTAGAAGGTAATTTTTCCATGACTCCAGGGAAACCTTTATGTTATGCTTATAAAGCAAATGCAAACGGCCATGCAATACAAAGTGCTTCTTAAAAATCAAGTTACACACTGAAATAAAATACTAAGAGCAAAATTAGTTTCTCCAATTTAATTCAGTAAAACTTTAATAGCATCTGACTGCTCTCTGCAAAAGTCATTAAAAAAATTATAAGGAATTCACAAATGACTGATAATGTAAAAACACGAAGGCTCGGATTCTGTTTCTAACAAAGGTCCTGATGCAGCAAAGCGCTGGAGCCCACACCTAATTCTGCACTCCGGGAATGTGTTCGTGGGCCAAAGTTAACAGCCAAAGTTGCACCGACTTCAGCAGGAGGCTGATCTGGCGCAGGAGGATGTGGGAGCTTTGATCTAGAGGGAAAGGTTCAGGGAACATTCAAAACCTGAACTGAGCCTTATGCACACATCAGTAATTGCATGTGCTAATCAGGTAAACAATTCTGAAAAACAGGACAAGCTTGAGCAGGAGAAAGGCAGGCGCAGTGAATTAGGTGAGCCACTGGGTCTCTTTAATCTGTGACGCTGCGATAACCAGTGGAGGATGTTGAAAGTTTCACTGCATGCACAGAAAAACAGAAATGGAAATTTTCCTAAATGTCATTCAATAACTACAGACAATAGATAGTTCTTATGAAAATTGAACTGTTAGTAGCAGGAGGATCAGAGGAAACAGAACTGCCACTCATGCCTTTGCTATGGTGGCTCAGAAGAACACAGTGGTGTGAAAAAATACTTTCTGGAAAAGTAACTTTTCCAGTCAGGATTTGCAGAGTTATAACTCATCTGGTATATTTTTTTGTGTTAAGTGAAGGGCATAATGCACGACCGATCATACAGGGAACTTTACTTTTCCACTAAAGATTTTTTTGTGATAATTAACACTTCCTTTAAAATGCTGTGTCCCCCCTGGCCAGAATGAAACTGTGTGTGCCTTATATCCTACTCTTAATAATGTTTTTAAGGTCATGAATCTTATCAACTAATATTTCAGAGTGATTCATATCATTTCTAATATGCAGTAGCTGGGCAGAATCTTAGAGATAAAAATATTGTCTGAGCAGATTCAAAATAATTGCTTTTTAAATTGCTGATGGGGGTTCTGCCACTCAAGCAGTTAAGCCTGAAAATGTGCTTAAGAGATTAAACAAGGAAAACTGAGCTGGTCTGGTAGCTGGCCCCTTTCCATGTGTCAAAGAGTTGTCACTACTCCAAATGCAACGAGACGACTTAGGATTTGCCTTGGTTCATCCTGCACACAAGATGTACAAGGTGCAGAAGTTCCCATGTTCAGCCAGGCTTTGCACAGCTTTCTCATACAGCCACCAAGGCACTGAGGGATTCAGCCAAGAAAAATATGTGTGCCAGGGAGCGATATGGTACTTGGAATAGGAAAACTGCTGCTGGCGGATCCAAATAGGCAGTGTGCAGTTTCTGCAGTATTCTCAGGAAGGTTTGCAGGAGGATAGCTGCAATCCCGGCAGGGCCAGAGCTGTGTTTAGCCACTGTGCATCCAGCAGGCGGGGACCTTTCCTGTCCTTCCTACACGGGATGTTTCCCAAATGGTTTAAAAATGTAATTTCTTAACACAATGGTACTTTTTGAGGGACCATGCCCTGTGCTGAGGGCTGAAATGTGGAGCTTGTTTACTACACAGATAAGTAGTTTTGGATCCACCACCAAACTGCAACTTAATATATGCATCTGTGTATATGTACACATACACCCCCCTTGTTCAATACTGTGTATTTGTACAGTTGTATATATGGTTTTATACATTCGTTTATAAAAATAAACAGTGAGGAAGTCTTTGAAGTTTCTCTGTATGCAAAACAAAAAACAGATGGAAAATTTCTCTCTTTTTTATATAAATACAGTTGAATCACTGCATATTTAACACTCCTTTCTTCTAAAAGGAAAGCCCAGTTTTCAGCTTCCCTATGTACTTGTGGAGCCAACCTTTCTTTCAAGTAATTAGAGGTTTTGGCTGCTCCCACATCAGGTGCCTAAAGACATGTCAAAGCTGTTTAATTTCCATACACTATATCTAATCTCTCTTATTCCTTTTACAGCATTTTTAGGCACTACAGTATTAAGACACCTGAAGTCACTAGTCGGTCTTTAGCATCTGGTTAACACCCTAATTTCACAAACCTGAAACTCCCAAGCACCCAGGGAATCTGCATAGCACTGGAGAGGAACTGGTCACTTAAACTTCTCTTTTTTCACCTTCACTCTCAAAATCCAGTCTGCTTTTCAGCTGACATTTCCAGGGATGTCTTCCAGAGCATTCTGCCTCGTCTCCAGTGGATGTCTGCGCTATCGTCTAATGGAAGAGTCAAGGTAAGCATGTTAATTTAGTGTAAGCCATATCACAAGCCTATTCATCCCACTGCAAAGCTGAGGGCATGTAGGTGAAGAGCTGTAGCTGAAAGCTGAGGGACCTGCAGGACAAGGAAGTCTGAATGGGCAGGCCCTGGCAGGTCAAGAAGGAAGGAAAGGAAGGCATGGTCAAGAGGCCCCAGAGACTGAAAGCCTCACAATAATTAACTCACAGGCTCTCCTTGGAGGCTCCCAAATTTATTTTCACAAGACTGTCCTACTTTCTACTCTCAGATGATTTTTGCTTTGCAGCACAACTTCATTACACGCCTTTCACTAAGGGGACTCCATCCCTCCCAGGTGCTGACTTCAAGAGGCAGCTATTCGTGCTCTTACACAAGATAGAGAGATGACACAAAGTTCTTTTTTAGGTAACTTTGACCATTCAAAAACCAAAAAATCAAACATTTCTGAGGAAGATGCCAGCCTAGAAGAAATGATGTACCATGCAAAGGGGAAAGGTGAACAAGGCAATTAGAGGGACAATCTAATGGTTGTGCTAAGAGCCAAGGGTTTGTTCTTCTGAAATTAAACCTTGAATTTTATTCTCCATTAATAATGCAAAAATTTGACTGATAAATAAAATATGATCAGTGGTGTGGAACAGAGATAATAACACAAGAATAAACAGTAATAACTATGCCTTGCTCTTACAAAGCTGGCCTTTTAAATGCTTTGCAAAAGGAGGAATGCTACCTTTGATAATGGTAATGTGCTGAGCTTTGTGAATAGCTGATTTTTCCTTCTGATCTTGCTGTATCCAACAGCATCCTCAAATTGTACATGGCACATGTTATTCCTCTGAACACCAGGCAAAAAAACCATAAGAAAATAGATCATAAAGATGACACTATAACAAAATGTACATGCTTCAGTCCTTAAGACAATTCAACACAAGCTTGTCTGGTTTGCTGGATAAATCTGAGTTTTTAGGAAAATACATGTGGTAACAAAAATATCAGTTTTTATCTTGTAAATATTGGACAATACTTGAAATAGATCATCTCTGCCTGAATAGCAAATTTGTTCTAATAATACCATTCATCAAAGAAAGATCATATGACCTTTTGTCCCAAAGACCTGTGTACTGCACTGAATAAAATCCAAAACCCACTCTCTCTCATATGTTTATTGATTGTTTTATATTAGGTCAGAGAGATTCAAAAAGCCTTATGAAATTCCATTTAAAAAGAAGACCATCCAGCAAATGTTTCACTAGAAGTAATGGATTTTTTTATAATAGGTGAATGTTAGGGAAGATACCATGTTGTTTTCCTCAGTTCACATTGTTTTTCTGTCACATGGCATCCAAAACATTCTAGATACAAAGTGAGACTCAGGAGTACCTTGGAGTGATCAAAATCAGAGGACATCTTAATTAGTAAAGGAGGGCAAATTATTGGCTTCTACAGGCATAGTGCTACCTTGTTGCTTGCCTCCAGTCCTATGTTTGGCCCTGTCTCCTGGATGGTTCCATGTTGTAGCCTTGTGTCCAGCTCTGCCTCTGGCCCTGGATCCATTTCCTCCTACTATACTCCTTGTGTGGACCCTGGATCTGGTTCATCTCTTGCCTGGTCTGGGAACATTGGTGGACCCATCGAGTTCTGCTCACCATGTTCATATCCTGCAGGACTGCACCCCATCACTGCCCAGGCAGGGGTGACCTTCATCTCCCAGCTTGTCCTCCCTTAGGCAGCAGCTGTCTCTTGCTTCCCCTGGACAATGAACTGTTTTGTCACTGCAGTGTAGCCAGTTCCCTCCTTTCAGAATCTCTAGGAACCTGTTATCAGTTATCACCATCGTTCGCACACTCCCATTCTTCAGCCTACACTGGCTTCCATGACAATTACATGTTTGAAGACCCTTTTGGTGTGCTGGGACATGTTTTTCATGCTCCTGACAAGAATATTGGATCTAGAGTGAAGGAGGGAAAATCAGTGGTCTCCCTTCAGAGAATCTACATATCTTTTCAGAATCCCATGTGTGGTATTCTGCTGCTGAGTCTTGACATAGAAATAAGTCTTCAGAAAATTTACGTTTGTGCCTTCTTCACATCCTCTAAAAAAGGAAACACTAAATTTGGAAGACAGTTAATTAAAAATCAAAGGGGAATTCTGCTTGATTGGATGGGGCTGGCTGGCTGAGGGTATCCAAGGTAAAGCGTTCTCCACCAGAGAACTCCTTTTCCTATACAACAGCCCTATCCCTTAAGTAGAGCAGTTCTCAAATTACTTCTGAGACCTCACAGACCCTGGCCCAACAAGCCTTTGCACAGAGAGGGGCCTGAAGCCTTCAGTACCCCAAGATGATCAGCAGTGCCAGCCACTGAGTGCCTAGCACGCCAGACTTTCCTGGCACTCCTGTGGGAAGAGCATCTGTCTCAAGTAGAGGTAAAAAAAAACACAGACAAAAAATGCCTGTTGAAGTCTTTCAGCAGAGTACAGCAGAAAGCAGGTTCCCCAGCACCAACACAAGCAAAGCTCACACAAGGAAGCTAGGGAGGTTAAGTACAATCTTAGACTGCTGTAATAAAGCCAGAAAATGCTGCAGCTTCTTCTCTCTTGCTCTGAGTGCTGGACAGAGGTGTTGCAGTCACCATAGTCACTTGAGTCATGGTGAACTGATTCAACAGCAGACAAGAGGGAGCCCCACAAGTACACTTCCTCTTCCCTCACCATGGGTCTAGCCTTGTGCTAATTCCAGTGCCCATCAGATACCCTCGTGAGCTGATTTAACTCACTAAAGTGGAAGAACAGAGTCAGAAAAAAGCTCTAGTTCACAGAAGAGCTACCTGAGCCCCCACACTGGCACTGGCAGCATTGCCTAGTTGGGAGAAACTGTGAGGAAGAGAAAGAGGGAGAGAAATGCAAGAGTCACTCCTGCCACCACACCTTTTGTCATCAGCTGTATGGCCCAAGACCTTACACATCTGCCAGGCAGTGGGGCCAGCAAATAATGAACATATACTGCTGGAAAGGCTCTGTGTCATGAAAGTGTTCATAAAGCCCCAGCAAAAGGTGGGTGCGTAAATCAGGCTATCAATGCACTTTCCTTGAGGAGCGGAAAGAAGTCTGGTCTGAGCCAAAATCCATAGAAATCCAAGATCTCCTCCAGCTATTATCTCAGGCTTATATTGGAAAGGTTTAAATTTTTTCTGAGTATGGAAGAGGGGAGAGTGAGCTGAAATGGGGTCCAGCTGAGGACATTTGGCTTCCAGCACAAAGCCTCCATTTCCCCAGTGGAAAGCCTCCCTGAACCTCTTCTGCTCAGCTCTGTTTACCTTGCTGTCCGCTCCACAGGGCTTCCACCCACAGGGCAGGAGGAGGAAGAAAATGGGAGGGATTCTGCCAAAAACTGAAAAGTAGCAAAGCCCAGAGTTGTTCTCGGTTTGAAGAGAATACAGCATCTCCCAGAAGCAAATTGCAGCCTTGCAGTGTTTGCACGGGTGACCTGGAGAGGTGTGAAGGGCAGCAAACCAGCAGAAGGCATTAGATCTATTTGAACAAGTTTTAGATGCTAGTTTAAATCTGTTCTTATTTATAGACACTGTGTTTTAGCTTTGATTTTCTTCTTCTTTCAGAGAGGCTGACAGTGTTTTGATAACCATTCTTCCATGAGCCTGCTGAGCCACCTAAGTGACACACCAAAAAGAGATCAAAGGTCTGAGATTTGGGTGCTCTCTGCACCATGCAGAACCCTGTGGCCTGCTCCTCCCAGCCCACACCTCTGCTTTGGTGGCCTGCCTTTCCTTTTGGTTGCTCTGTCCTATTTGTCTCCAGATATGGTCCCAGCTTGGAATTCTCTTCTTGCCTATTCCAGGATTTACGTATGGGTCCCACAGCACTCAGATCTGCCAACGCAATTGCTGCTTTCACAGCCATCTTCTGTCTTGGCAGTCACTGCCTTTCCCCTCCAAAAATCTTTATCTCTGAGTTGAAAAGAAAAATCTGTCCATAAAAAGGCAAGCATCTCAGCTCAACTCCCATCTCTGCTGGAGCTGAAGGGAAATTTGCCAATGACTTGAACAACACCAGGAGATAACGCTGTTCCTTTATCTGTGCATTAATAGTCTTCTGCTGCCAATCTCCCCAGCAAGACAGTCTTGTCAGTTCCCACACAGTGCACAAAGACACTGTTACTTATGCCTTTAACACAAGATAGGCCCATTAGAGCTTTTCCATTGCCTTGGATGGACTTACTCTGTGCTAATACACATGTAATTTGAACATCAGTTTTGGTTTCACACAAAGACAATGGGATATTGTTTGGGGGGAAAAAAGGAAACTGTAGGACGTAAGCATCCTTGCACTAGATAGGATGACCAAGGATCACTTCCACCCGAAGCTAAGGTGTGCAGCCTGGCACATGGGCTGTACTGCTGAAGACACCTGTTCCACCTTGGACCACACAACCACACATGAGGCCGAGGAACCTGACTCCAATCTCTCACACAGCTATCATTGCACTGGGAGAGGACAAACTCCCCAGGTGGCAGCCTGGGAGAAGGATAAAAGGGCAACAGGGGACAAAATGGCACGCAGAACTCTTTGGCCATCCCCATATTTCAGTTATCCTCACTCATGCTGTACACAAGGAGGTGGTAACAGGAAGCATAAGATGATGAACATATTATTGACTGCAGGGCCAAATCTGAAATCTTAGTTGAAGATAAATTCCAGGTAACACTCACTGACTGAAAAGCTGTTTTTAAGACTTTTCTTCATTGTGAGTGCAGAGAGCCAGTGAGCCAATCTATTTGAAAAAAGTAAACAGGTGGATTACAGACATTGGCTGCCTATTATTTCAAGCTTAAAAGACAAGCAAAATCTTCAGAATATATATATGGTTATTTCAGAAATAACATTAGAATTAAGTAACACAGTAATTATTTATTGGTTTTACTACTGGCTGTATATAACACTTCCAAAGCCATGGAAACAGAAATAACCTACCTTACTACTTTAATCATTTCAATATGTAGTGATGTTAGACTTTGACAATCTATAAACACACACACATATATACAGGTACCAGGTGTGTTACACACCTGGGTGTATATGTGCTATTTATCTCAAACCCCTTCAGGATATAACAACAAGAGAGGTGAATATCAGAGTCACTGGTTATGGAGGATTTCCACATCACATTTACCCTTGGGTCAGAGCAAAGTCCCAGGTTTGTGTTGCTTTGCCATGCAGCCAGAGGACCAGCACTACCTCTGCCTTTGCACACTCTCACATTAGCCCAGTTCAGAACATCATTCCCAAACCCAAAAGCTTAGGACCTTCCTTTTGATACACGGTTGGTTTGGTCTTAGGTAAATACGATTTTTCAAAGGAGTTATGCCAGCTCGAACACCCAAGTCTGTATGTATGTGTGGCAGATAGAAGTGTTACCACTTACTACTAAAATGCTTTACACTGCCTACACGCTGTAAGACCCTGCTCTCAGCTGCTGCAGATTTTGCTAAACATTAACTAAAGGAGCTAAAATTTCCTATGTGGGTGTTCTCTTTCAGCTGAATTTTGTGATCCTTACCTCAGGGGGGAAGCAGGAAAAAAATATGGGTTTTCACTCATATTTAAAAATTCCAAGCAAATTCTTGCTTGGAAGCTTATATTTGGGGGCACAAACCTGGTAGTGATGGTTGAAGGGCAGGAGTTTAACATGGACATGCTTCCCACCCCCCCACTAGATTAAAAAGCTCTGCCCATATTTAGCCAAGTTTGTGCTTGAAATATAACTAGTTCCAGAGGCTCATGCTCAGCCTTAAGAGTCTGCCATCCTCACATGGGTGAAACTGGGTTTGAGACAGCTTTACCCAACCCCTGTAGCTGCAGTGTGGGTCTATACCTGAGCTGAAAGCAAAGACATTGCCTTTCCCATTCTCTCAGCTGCATTTTTACAAGTAAATTAAGCAGCACTGAGGCCTGTAGCACAGTCTATAGTGTTTAATTATTAGCATGCTCCCTGGCACAGTTTTGGCTTGTCCTAGGGAGTACTCTCAGAGACTGTGTCTGGGCAGGGTTCAGAGAGTAGCACTTGCCAAGGGCTGTTCCCAATAGGCAGAAAGGATAAAGCCATCCTGTTATGGGAGGAAGAGAGTTTAGCTGTATGGATGCGAGCCAGGCTATGCCACTTGCTCTTAGTGCCAGAGAATGGGCTCTGGCCCAGTTTAATTACAATGAAGACATATAATCAGTGACTCCTTCTCTGTCAGGCACTGGCACTGAGGAAGGAGAAAAAAAATCAAACAGTGGAGAGGGGAGAGCCGAAGCCACTGGAGGGGAAGGGGTGGCAGCAGGAGAAGTAATCTTAGAGTTCGGGTTTGGGGTAGGAAAAAATGGGATTGAGAGGTGGTGCAAGGGAGAAGGTAGCAATGGATGGGAAGAGATGAAGAGGTCAGGAAGAAGGATTTGGATGGGAATGGGAATTGCACTGCTTTGAGAAAGAGTTTAGTAAGTGGAACAAAATGAGGTTGCTGGTCAAAAATGAAGAATGAGATGAGGGGGAAAAAAAAAGGATGAGGAATAGATGAGATGGTGGAAACTGGACAAGGTTAGCTCAGGAGAATGGGGCAAAAAATCAGTCAGGCCTTTGGGCAAGCAGAGGCTACAAAGCCCTTCAAAAGTACAAGGAGAGCTTCTGTCCTCCAGCATGCATGGCCCACCTCGTCCGAGGAAAGAGCCCAGGCTTTAACAGTGTATTTCATGTGTTGCTTACACATTTCTGTATCTTTATCTTTGGCTTCCACCTGTGTCACATCTCATTCTTACAGGAGCAATTTAGTCTTCCCATCTCAGGAACCTCATGGTCAGACAGAAGAAATGTCAGAAACAGTTAAGATAACCCACCCAGTGTGTATCCCTGAGAGAAAACACGGAGCAGCAATTTCCATCAATAACTCTCTGCGGAGTTTTGGAAAGGCTCCATGTTCCCTTAAAGGTATCCTTGAAGAATCACTTTAATTAACCGTTTACCTGCTGTACATTGCCTGAGGCTTTCAGTAGCTAACATTGCAGTCACTTTAGCATCGGCTTGTCACTAGGCATACGAGCAGTCTAGGCAGGATGCACTTGCAGTCTTTGATTTCTGTCAAGAGAAGTACAAGCCACACCAGGATAAAAATCTGTACTGGAAACCATCTGACCCACCTGAAAATTGAGACACAAGGAGAGACCTCAGACTTCCTTCTCACTGCTACTGCAATTTAAATATTTCCTTTTTTCTTTTTTCTTTTTTTTTTTACTTTATAACTGAATATTTTACTGACCCTGCAAAAAAAAAAAAAAAAAAAGAAATCCTCTTACCATGATCACTAACGAACAAAAAAGCAGAAAGCTCCCGCTACTATTGTGCTTGGAATATAATAGTCAAGGTGAGCTCATAATAGCTAAACAATATGCATTTGAAAGCCGTCAAGAGAATAGTGCTTTGTTCTAATGAAAAGGATTGAAATGTTTTCTACTGTCTGCCTTGACACTTCATGTTACAGTACTTGGAATTACTTCAGTCAGGGAAGCTGTCACATCACTCATAAAGTGCCTATAGAGCAGCAGCACCACAGCGGCAGCACCGAGCCGGTGCAGTGCACCCACAAAGAGGGGATCATTTTTATCCTCCTTCCTTGCCAGAACCACATTTGCTTGGGGACCACCAGAGGAAAGCAGTTTTCTGGTGGGTTGGGGTTTTTTTTTCTTTTTTTGATTGCTCCTTTGGCACTGTACCAGCATATCCTGTGGGCCAAGACACAGCACTAAGCAACTTCAGCAGGAGCAGCTCTGAGTGAGTGTTTCCCGAGTGGGTGCTCATGCACAGCCCTGTCTGTTTTGATCCTGACTGCATGGATGTTGCCAGTCCCAGTTACTTCAAGATATAAACCAAAGGATGGAAATTCTGGTCCTGACCATATCAGGCGTGCAGAGGACAGGCAATTCCAGCTACAGGCTATGCCTGGGTTATTATCAGGCAGGTGTCTTAAGATGGGGCAAAATAAGAAACTTTCATAACTGGGGCAAGCCCAGTTTTGTAGAGGGAGGAGGTGTATGATGAAGCTGGATGAAATGCTTTTGGGTTTTGGAAATACGTAAGCATAGAGTCAGGAAGCAGTTACCCTTTCAGGTGTAAACCAGTTCCAGAAGGACATTCTGGCTTGTGGAAACAGCTCTGAGCAAAAACCTGCTTGGTTTGGAGGGTAATTAATGAGATCGGTAATTAAAGGAGCACTGAAGTCATTCCTTCTGCCCTCCTCCCCCATCAGTAAAGGACAGCCACAGCCATTCTCATAAGATTAATTCAACCACAGTAATAGCATAAAATTGTGTAATGGAAAAGCATAAAAGCAAAGCTCTATGAACCAAAAAGAAAAAGAAAAAAAAGAGGGCAATGACAAAAAAAAAGCAGTTAACCTGTTCTTCAGGGGTGAGACTCAGTTTCAGCTTTGCTAGTGTTTCATTAATGCACAAGTAGAGCTGCAGCCTAGCACTTAGCATCAACAAGGAACCTAAAGTACATCCTTCTTATCACAAAAAAATTCCCAATTCCTTGTGCATTGGAATAGCATCCAACAGCATTGGTTATTGCAGTCCCTCTTCAGTCAGCTGCCACCAGCACAGACAACTACTTCTCATTCTAAGGCTGAGGATCAGTTCCAGAGCAGGCTTAGGCACAGAAGCAGGAGGGAGGCAGAACTGAGTTACCTAAGCTCAGAGTTGCAGTCCTCAAAATACCCATCCCAACGCTGCCTCTCCTTGGATGTAACCAACAGTCACCCACGCACATCAGGAGAGGTTTTGAGCGGTGCTCAGTGTGCTTTCAGGTGAAGACCCTGGATCCCAATCAGGCAGGGTAGCCCTGGGCACATAGAAGTGCTGCTTCAGATATTTGGACAGATGTTGACCCCAGACACTCTCAGAGTTCGACAGCAGCTGAGTTACATTACAGTTTTGGCCTGCAGGACTTAATTTTACCTCTGTCCTCCTCTGGGTACCCAAATCCTCATGCGGAATGAGCCTCAGCCTAAACACCCACTTCCCAGGAGCAAAGCATCTGTCCTATTTTGATTTTTACCTGAGAAACATTCACCCTCTCTCCCTATCTAGCCTGGAACTAATCAGCCCCACATGTCTTTGCTATGCAGTAGTAATTACCCTCAACCTCAAGGCAGAGTCTTCACACCTGAGCCAAGTATAAGTCAACAGAAGAATCTTTGCATCTACCAACAACAGACCTGTTCACTACTGGCTAGTGGGCAAGTGCTCCAGGGAAATCCTGGTAGGCAAAAGAGAAACACAGTTACACAGTCATTAAATGGTTTCTTACTCTGTTTCAGCTTCACTGTTTCATGTGCTTCCATCTGACCCACTGGATATCCCCTGACCATCTGAATGCTATTTCCAGTACCCCCATGTGTTGACTTTTGGTGTTTTCCCACCAAACAACCCAGTACTGATATCCTGAAGAGCTGACAGGGAGGTCTGTCAGGGGGCAATTACTTAACTTCTTTCTCCTAAATGGAGCAGCCTTCGGGACCACGCAGCCTGTGACAACAGGGGAAAAAAATTAATCCTGGGTGTACTCTGTTTCAGGCAGCTCTTGGAAATACAAGGAGTTAAGAATGAAACTCTCCTTTGCTCTCCCAGGAAAATAAAACCTTACACCTCAACTCAAGGAAAGAATAAATTTTTTTTTTTCTTTTTTGATGCAGAGGACAACATTGGTGTTAATAACAAAAATGTGTTCATGGTAATATTTTAAATGATCTTTCTTTAATTTAGAGGAATTAAGATGGTTAATTAAGGGTAATATTCATAGTGCTGGAATATATCAGGCAAAAAATGGTTTTTGCAGGTAATTAGGAACTGAGTCTTTCTGATAACCATGCAAGCATATTGCAAGCATATATTCCAATGCAATGCATATCATTCCTATTTTTAACTAGGTAAGATACGAAGATGAATGAAGGGACAATCTTTAAAAAATACTACAAAGTACATTGCTCTTCATCCTTCACCAAAAGAAGGCTTGTCCTGTGACAAATGCCAACATATTGCAATTTCTTTTCAGTCGAAACCAGAATGAGAAGTTAACTTGCAAATTTTTCTGAGAACAGGAATTCTGGAACATTTAGACTCAGGAATCTGAAGATATTTTGCTATCAAAAATAGCTATTAAATTAGCTACCAAATAAAGTAACAATATCAAATAACAATTTAAATTGTGAAAAAACAGTTCTGACAAGAAGAAAATACTATCAGAAAAGTAAACAGATTTTTTTTTATGCTGTCACTTTTTTTTTTAAGGTGTCACAGTTCACAGGCAACAGCTGGATTTTGGCAACGTTGCCATTTTCTTGACCATATAGTATGTAGAGGACACTGCTCTCCAGGTCAGAGGCTCTGGATTCAGTTTCTACCTCTGCTCTTCTATGGACTGCTTATATCAACTCAGGCAAATCATTTAGCATCTCTAAACTTTGCTTTTGATCTCAGTAGTCAGGGTAATATTTATTTTCTCCTGTCCTTGCCTTGTTTGGTTAGCTTGCATGCTCTTTGAAGAAAGACCTGCCTTTTCCTCATTTAAATAGCACCTCCCAAGAGGGCAAAGAGGAATAGCTTCATCTTGGTTGTATGTACAAATAATGAATTACATTATCCAGAACGTGCTTGCAGTCACCTTCAGTTCTTTGCTGATGCGATCTTGCGCTGTGGAAGTAACTTCATCCTTTGTGAATCTGTGCACCTCACTCCCCCAACCCAATCTTTTCCCTGCTTCAGCAAAGCAGTTTTGACAAATGGGCTCTTACTAGCAAAACTAGCAGTATCAAAATGAAAAATAGTGAGGGTAGGAAGCAGCAAGAAGCACAGGAACTACAGTCCGAATGGAGGTAGACTGCCACACGCCAAGGGCAGAGGGAACTCAGGGCCCTTTTGGCTATTACCCCATAGCTGCCAGCATTGTTGAGTAGCTGTTAAACAAGATGAGCAAGGACCTACAGCTGGTCTGTAGGGACAGCTAGATGCACAGACAGTGCTTACGCTTTTAAGTATCCAGGACAGCAAATGTGAAAGCGGGAGACCACTTCATCACACCTTCTTCCAGGCCAAATAAAATCAACTGAAATCCATAATAACACTCCTTTTGCCTTTGGGTCAAGCATGTAGGAAGGTGGTGCAGCTCTCACCAAGGCAGGCGACAGCTGTAACCGCTACAGGCTTCAAAAGAGTTGCACCTCAGTGGCTCAGTTTTCAACCTTAGCTCATTACTTTAACAGAAAGATTAGTTAAATTTGGCTTCCTGGGGGCAGGGGAACAGCAAGAAAAAGAAAGATCTCCACTGTGCCTCAGAGTTATGACAAGGCAATACAGAAAGTCATGAGCTGTCCTTCACCAGCTCTCCCTCCAAAAAGTATCATCTTTTTGGAGAGAAAATGCCATAGGTCAAGCAGAAGAAGTCATCACCATTTACGTTGCCAAAACATGAAAATCACTGTTTTAGCAGAGGGCCAAGTCTCAGGGATGGAGTTGGATGGGGAAATACATATTACAAAGTCAAGGACAGTGGGATGCAGGAAGCTCCTTCCCATGAACCATGGGTTTGTCTGAGGATCCTGGGTCTTCCCTGCATCTACCTTCCCAGACCAAACTGGCCATCTCTCAGAACGGCCTCCTGAGCCAGAGCAGGCTGAGATGGCATCCAAATCCACAGCATGTTGAAGGACTCACAGGTATCCCCAGGGGGACTCAACTGGCCTAGGCCAAAAATAGCCATTGTGGCAGGAGCTTGCTTCACTGTGACTGACCAAAGAGGACTTTTCCATCCCAAGTGATGGCCAAGTGTTGCAATGAGATATTTTCTGATCACAGCTTAAAGGAAGTGGAGACAGTAAGTGTAGGTGAGCCTCCAGGATCCAGATCAGGGCTATACTTAAAAGCTCAGCCAAATATTATTCAAAATTGAGCTAAAGATCTGAAGTCCTTCAAAAATTTTGTGACCTGTCCAGTTCCAGGAAAAAAATATCCTGAAGTATTTGACATTCCAGGTAGCAGACCTAAGCAATAGCTAAAACACTTATCCAGACCTTTCCAAGACTCAGAGAAGTTTGTCTGCTATTGGCCAATCACTTGGCACCTGCTTTCATGGTTTAATGGTCTGGACGTTGCCATAAACCATTCCACAAGATTTATGAAACAACATAGCACTTTATATTTGGGAAAGCAAAGGGTAAGGAACTGGAGCCCTCCCCCCCAAAATCACTGAGTACCCACATTGACCCACACAACAGGTCTCCTTGCGAGTAGCTCCTTTCTCCCAGTTATCAGTGAACCAACCTTTTCACTAGACAGCTCGCTAGTTACTAAGAGACAACTCAAAAATAAAAGAGTAAGCTTGCTTGCCAATGGAAATTGGCCTCATCAGAAAAAAATCTTACTACTTCATGAAGTACTGCCAGCAAATATCATTAGGCTGTTAGACTGCTAGAAGAGCAGAGGAACTGCCATATGGGGTCAGTCAAAGGCCCATCCCAGCTGGTACCCTGGTTTTGGCAGCACGCAGAGGAGGCAGTAAGAAGGAGCCATGCAGAGGGTGAGCATCTCCAAGCACATGCTCCCAGCCTTGGCAGTGTTTGATTCATTCCCAAGGGGGAAGTTGCATCCAGACCATCAGGTTTAATAATTGCCAATGGGACAATCAAAAATCATTTTAACTTTAAAGCATAACAAATTGCCCAGCAGTTATGGAGTCCAACCCCCCTCCTTTTAACATTAAACCAGTGTAAATTCATATACTTTAACAGAGCTGTTTTTGTGTTGGGTTCTGTTTAAGCTGGCATGGCTTAATTCACCAGCCCCTCAATCAACAGCCCTCAAAACTTGTCCCTCTGTCCTGACCCTCTTCACCCTTTCATAGATGGCATCAGAGATTTTCTAACATGCCCTTCCTGAAAGCTGTCCATCAAAATTGTTCTGTTCCTTTTCTTCACTCAGCTTAACTTTGCTTCCCTGTGGATATGTCCACATTAACTTTAAGAGCCTAGAGGACGTCTTGTAAGAATAACATGGAGGCAAACAAAACCAAAAAAAGTGTTGTCTTGTGAGGGTTTTTTGATTATTCAAATGCTCATGAATTGTCAGAAAACTGGACAGGTAATACCTTTTCTAAACAGAGTCTTTAATTTGGAAAAAATACTAAAAGCTCAGCATTTCACACCTCCACTGAGATATGCCTCTGGCTATCCTTCTATTTTTCATGCCATGTTTTCTGAAACGTTACATTCAAGAGAATATATTGCCTTCAAATCATGTACACATGCATGTTTATTAAGTCATTACCATAGCCTTAAGTCCATAAAATCACTGTGGACTGCAATACCACATGTGCATCCAGCAATTAGATGAATAAATTAACCCTGAAAAATTTCTGCTTGGGGTAGAAGGGAACAAGCTGTACTGTGAACGTTGAAATAACACTCCAGAATAGAGAAATAATTTTGTATTTAAAAGACTGCTACCTGGCTAGCACTCAGAAAAGACAAAAAAAGAAAAAATCACCTAATCATGCTGATGATTGCCAATAGCTTTAAATTTCTGAAGTAAAAGGGAGAAAAAAATAATAGAAAACAAGGGTCTGGCAGAGCACGCAGTTCCAAGTGCGTTACTCCGTCAGTGTCATTTTCTATGCGGCAGTGTTCTTTCAATTATTTCTTCCCCTCTCTTCCTCTCTGCAAAGAAAATTGGCAGAAAAAGTTGCCTGCAGGATCAGAGAGGGGTATTTTTATCAACCTACAACTAGATTAAAAATCCTTTATCTGAAATGCGACAGAGGACTGGCCTAAATTAAATCCCATCTCCCTTTGCTTCTAGGCTGTGAAGGGGTACCACACAAAGGGCATTTTGCTTAATTTGTATTATTTTTTAATTTCTGTTGGTTTGAGTTTACACTTGCACAAGTTACCCATGCAAAAAGGAACAAGTGAGGGAGCAGAGAGCTACACAGTAAATGTCCAAAAGGGGTTGCCAGATGAGGGATGTTACCTGAGACATTGGTCAGTCCATCACTTCAGGACACAGGAGTAGGTCAAGCCCAAGGCTCTGAGGGGCAACTTCTAGCCAATGCCTCGTTAGCCCAGAAATTAGCTTTCTACGCTTGCTGTAGTGCCCTCTTTATCTCCACAGAGAGTATTCACATGGCAGAGCATTTGCAGAACCTGGGCTTGCATGAATTTTTAATGGTATTAATAATCACTGTTTGCAGTTTTGCACTGCAGTGTGACTACCAGAGAGCCTTTCAGTAACTGGGTCACCAGAAATGCCCTCTGTCACCATGCCCATCGCATTGCTGACATAATCACCAGGTGTTAACCGCACCCACACACATGCACTCACTTAATTATGCCCATTTGATGCAAGCCTCTTTTATCTGCACAGCCCTAAAGTCCAGGGGTGTTGATGTTGCAACACAGACACAGCTCGATAAAAATGGGGAAGAGGACAGTAAACAAAGTTGGGAAACAGAGGCAAGAAAAAGCAGGACCTGAGGAGGTGGCACCACTGCCTAACTAGTTACTGTCCCGTGGTTGAACCACTTGGCTTATACAGGAAGGGTTAGAAACATTTGGGTGTTTTAGCTTTCAAGCCTCTAAAGGACACCACCACCAAAAATAAGGTTGGGTGAAGAATCAGTAGTCATCCTGTCCAGGATATTTTTGGGTAGTTGTTCCAATATCTGCACTGCTGGCTTCTCTGGCTCCATCTCATGTCAGAGTGTACAGGAGCAAACTGCTATTAACTTGGCTCAGCAGTGGTTACTGTGCACAGTGGCCTGGGCAGAGATTTTTCATTTCATTTTCATACATCATTTACAGCTTGCTGCAGCCATTCCAGAAAGTCAGCACCAATCTCCTTGAGTCAACATGGAACAAACAGGAAAGGAGATAGAATTCTTCTGCTGTTATTTAAAAGTCTTGTCATGTCTGGGCACATTTGGTGCTACCACTGATTTCATTTTCAATATACTTCACTGATATAACGAAGTCATTTCCTTGAGAATACACAGGGGAGGCCTGGACAGCATTAGTAGAAAAAAACAAACATAACCAATTTGCTTGTAACAAGCCTATTTTCTGTATTGCCCTTTGCTTGTTGTTGGGTATTTTTTCCTCACATTTTATCTTAATATGATGGGCTGGATTCTGATTTTCAGCATTGCTGTAAACCCCCCAAGGTGCAAATGAAATTTCTCCAGATTTATAAGTGTAACACAGATGAGGATAAGGCCCTGAAGCTTGTCTCAAAATAGCTCATACAGCTCCTCCTGTTTATTCCTCAGTTGGGACTGCTAAAAAATAGGTGAAAAGTGCTCCAGAAACGTCCAAGAGTCCTTCTGCACCCAAGTTCAGACAATCATTATGTCTGTGTCCTTTAATCATTTATCCTCTCTGCTTCAGTTATACAATCTATGAAGAAAAGTATAATAATAACTTCTTTGCAGCCTTCAATGGCTACAAGGAAGGTTAATTAGTTAATGTTTGCACAGTACAGGGGCCAGGCTCTGAGCTGATTTATGCTTGATGCATGTCAGCTGGGGTGGATTAAGGTGGGAGCCAACACAGATTTGAGCCTCTTGCAAAGAACACATCAGGTCCAATGCTACTAATTTGCCCTTTGGTTTTTGTTTTTGGGTTTTTTTGTGTTTGTTTTTGTTTTTTCTCTTTATGATGGCTTCACAAAGCTGACAACACTTCATACCTATCTAGGAAGCTCTGCATCTCTGCAGGTGGGTGTGGGGACCCAGCCTGGCAGTGGTCTGTAGGGAACATCTGAGGTTGTAGAGACGAGGTCATGATAAGCAACTCTCCAGAACAAGGAGTGGTGGCACAGAACTCTGACTCTATGAACAAGGCAATAAGCAGACTTTGCTTTAAAACAACATCAGGCAGTGGAGAAACAGTTATCTAAGGAAGAAACTGTTTCCTTGGTTCTTCTAGACTTCTGCTTTGCACAGGTGCAACAAGTACATTTAGGTACTTTAGTGACATTGGTGGAGAAGTGATGGTGTAAACCCTTGGAGTAAGGCAAAATAAGCAGAAAGAAGTCTAATTTGGCTTTTCAGTTTGAAAAGTCTTCTAGGCAGTGATTGCATTTAACTGCTTAAGAGCATATGGCACTATTACTTGATCCTCTTACCAAGGGCAACATTAATGACTTTCCCCTAACACGACAGTATACACTGTTGAATGGTTAAAAGGATGTTCCAGTAAACAAAATGCTCAAAAGCCAGGGTCTGTACTGTTATCCTTCTCCCCTTTGCCCTTTGAATCCAGGCCGGGAACATCTCATGTATCATATGAAAGGATTGCCATAGTGAGAGCACAGTGACAGTCATACTGATACCAGCTGCAGCAGTGAGCACCAGTGTGCAGAGCCAATCTGCTGCTGAGCTTGATTTAGTGCCTGCCTATTCTGGGAATCATGAGAAAAGGCAAGAATACAGTTCTATTCCCCCATGCAAACTCGGTCCTTCTGTAATTTTTCCAGGAGGTGCATCCCATAGTTTTCCCACAATAGTCCAAGAATGGTATTTGGATGAGCTTTCATGAAACAGGCCAGATTAACTCCTGTGACTGAACAGGGAGCCTTGATGCCTAGTTCAGTCATCTATGTTAGATGCCCCAAACCAGAGAGAGTAAATAGCCCTTGTCAAATAATCGTTCTGCTGAAATCAGCCTGACTTACAGTACCCAATAATACTCCTGATCAAAAAAGATTAAAGTGTCAGGTCCAAAAATACTGACAGTTACTAAACTTCAGAATGTATAAAGCAATGACACATCAAAGAAAAGAGGGGAATAGAAAGAAAAAAACCCTTTGTATTTAAGACTACCACAGCTTACATAGCACCTTTCGTCAGGACCAGCTCTCAGGATATCTGCTTGTGCGAGAATCTTGCAAGGCAGAAGGGGAGGGAGGATTCTTTCCCTCACTGAAGTTAATAGCTAACTGAATTCAATGGAGCTAAATTCTTCTCTCCCTGTGTGCTTAGTGGAATACCACATTTGTTCAGTCCCTTGTACTTGGTCCTACTGCCCTCTGGTACATGAAGTATTACTGCATTCCCAGATACAATTTTCTCATTTTGTTGCCTCAGTCATGGGCCCATAAAAGAAGTTTCAATGGATAGAATTCTTAATTACAGGGATAGCGAAATAGAGCTGCCATCAATGTTAATATTCTTTGATAAGTAGCTGTCTAGAAATCACTTCAAAGTAACGGAGAGACATTGAAGTAATTTCCATCGAGAACAGGGCTTGATAGACAGACACATGAGCAGGTAAATAGAACCCTAAGTTAGCAGGATGGCACATACATATTTATATATAAATGCATGCTGATGCAAAAGGGCTCTTTCACCCGATATAGAGAGATGCAAAATATTTTGGTGAGTCAGAAGCCACTAAATGAGAAAGGAACTGGTAGGCTACGTGAAGACAGCAAGCTGCTGGTGACCCTCTCACAGAAAAGAATTGAAGGACTATTTCCTGAGGTTGCAAGCACAAATGAAAGGACAAAATAGCTATGTCAGAAAAAGGGTGAGACAGCCCTAGAAAGGTAGTTTGAAATGCTGAAGAAGACATGAAGAATTCCAGTCCCAGTTTTGAGCAGATGCTGAAAAAATCAGTCATAGACTGGCATGCAGTGAAGGTGAATAAGATTAAAAGTTTTTTAAAAAGAATGTGTTAATAAAAAGTAGGAACTCTGGGTGGCGATGGAGTAGGAAGGAATTTAAAAGTATTTATTAAATGTATCTGTGAATTTTAGAAATTATCAACTTTCGATGAGCTTTAATTGAAGACGCTCCAAAAGCAGACTAATGTAGGCACAATGATCAAGGAATATTAGGAACAAAAACTCTAAAAACAAATCCTTAGGAAGAAGGAAGCTTGGAAAATATCCAGAGGGGATTATCTCATGAGAGACATAGTAGGAACACTGCTTCTTTATATTCATCTTCATATTAAACCCATAGTAAACTGATGTTTTTCAAAGCAACCACAAAAAATTGATCATCGGAATGATGTGCATATGACCAGTCGGGAAGTGTCCAAGTGGGAGTTCACCAGTATGATCCATGCAGTTTTAAAAAAGGATCATTCATTGCAGCATTACAGTAGTGTCTAGGGGCCAAGCTATGATCTCTTTGTTCTAGGCTCTGAACAAACAGTGCAGAGTTTGCCCGAGGAACTAATGACCTTAACAGACAAGACAAAAGGTTGGAGAAGGAAACAATCCAGGAAACACAGACTACTCTCCCCACATGCGCCAAGACAGATCTATGTCTTTTTATAAGCTAGGGCCAACTACCAAATGCAGGGTAGAGGATCCCAGTCCTTTGAACACACCCCCATTGCTCAAGCAATTCCAAAGTACATATGACAACTGCACACTGCCGGTTACCTTCGGTTTGGAGGGTCATAAGCCGAAACTTAGACCTCCTAGGAAGCAGCAGGATTTTAAAAACTTGTGCTTTTTACTGTAAGGAGGCTGAATGCAGCATATGTGAAAGATTAAAGGAACATCAGGCAGCTGTTAGAGGTTTGTTATGAACTCAGCTTTAGCAGTATCTTCTGCAAACAGAGAGGTACAGACAGAACAGGATAAAAGTTGGTAGCAGAGTCCAGTGGTCTCAGTGGACTCACAGGATTTCTGCCACCTAAGAACACTGTTGCACAGCTATGCTGTACATGAGGCCATTACCTTGGTCATATTTATTAGCCAATCACATTTTCTTAATTGTTTGACCTTACCTACCTTTATTCCTTAGGTGACCCCAAGCAGAAGTGTCTGCTTCCCTGGCATTTCACTCTGTGACGTTCTGCCTACCAGAGCATGGAGAAAGCACTGAGGCCATTTCTACCCAGAAAGGTGCCTGGAAATTAAGCAGAAATGGCAAGCACATACCATGCAGAACTGAGCATTACCCAGGCCTGTACTAATAACCAAACAGAGGAAAATAAAACATAAATTGCTATTAATCTTTCTGTGTTATCCCTGCCCATGAACTGGGAATCATTTTGGAGGCATTATAATCTGCAGTACACTGAAGGCCTTTCCTCATCACTGGACGTGGGGTTATGAAGCAGCCCTACAGACTAGAAGTCCATCTTGTCCCAAACAATGGTCAAGGGCAGATGTCCAGGGCAGAACATGAGTGAGAAACCCTGCAGTGATATTTCCTCAGAATAAACACCTTGCCTACATGGGCTTTCTGAGTCAGAGGTGCTGTCAGTAGTGTTCACTAGATTTTTTCCTTCCATTAATCTCTCTAGGGGTGGCTTGTTTGTTTGTTTGAAACCTACAAACAGGCACAGCAACCTGTGGCAAGAAGTTTCACAGAACTACATGCCATGTGAAGAAACATTTCCTTCTGCCTGTTTTGAATCCACCATCTGCCAGTTTCTCCTCATACCCCCTCATATCCCCTTATGTGGGGGAGGACAGTGAACAATCTTTCCTTATTTACTGTTTTTATGACATCCCGTCCATCAGTATAGATACCGTCAATTATCTCATCTCCAGCTTGAAGACTGTTATTCCAGCCAATTGTTCCTCAGACAGAAAGTCTTCCATACCACATTCTTGCTGCCCGTCTCTGAACCTTTTCCATGTACACTGTATCTTTTATGAGATGGGAAGTACCAGCAATGCATGCAACATTAAAGAATTACAAAGTGACATAAAAATGCTCCCTGTTGTGTTCTCTGTTCCTCCCTAGATTTTTTAACATCTGATTTGCTTCTTTATCAATATCACAGATGATGCATCATGTCATTAAGGAATGAAATTTGAGGGAAATAAATACAGTTTCACAGAGATAGAAGCTACTACTGGCAGCATGGCCCAGACAGTCTTAGATGTAATTGCCAACAAATTAATTCACCAAAGAGTGCTGAACCACTGATGCTATTTTAGGCTTCATTTTGGTAAATAGCAAGCACGTTACAGAAGAAGCAATCAAAGAAAATAACCTTTGACTGAGTGATCACAGGTTGATTCAGTTTAAATTAAATGGAAAAGTAAACAAAAATAGGTCTGTAATTAAGGTTCTACATTTCAAATGGGCAAAATCTTAGAAATTAAGGGAACCAATTAGTGAACTCAGCTGGACTAAAGAACTGAAAGGCATGAATGTGGGAAAGGCCTGAGATTCCTTTCAGCCAAAAGTATAGAAACTACCTCCAGCACGTGTCCCAAGCCAAGGAAAAACAAAGCCTGTAAAAATTATTCTAAGTGTAAGTGAATGGGTAGACCACCTCAACAAAGGACAACAGCAATCAACCAAGGGCCAACAAAGAATGCAAAAAAGACAACTCGGCAAAGAGAACAGTACTTTAGAGGTCAAGAAGCTTGAGACTAAAATGAGAAATGCTAAAACTCAAGTGGAGTGAGACCTTGCAAAGGATACAGAAGTAAATAGAAATGGGCTTTTCAGCTCTATGAATAAAATAAACAGCAGGGAAAGGAGTGGAGCAGATAGGCAGGAACTTAAGACTCAACAGTTCCAGCCCCAATATTAGATGGATATTTCACACTGATTTTTCAGCAAAGATAATAGTGATAAAGAATGGTAGGATGGCTGACAATAACAAAAGGATGGCAAAGACCACATCTGAAAGAGAAGCTAAGCTCAAAAAGTCTAATGCCTTCAAGAGCATCTCCATCTTCTTGGGGTTGCAGCTACCAATGTGAGCCAGCACACCAGAACAGAGTTGGTAGGTGGGAGAGTCCACAGAAAAGGGAGACACAAGGAAAGGGAATGGGAGATGAAAGGAAGGAGGTGAGCTACGACAGGGGGTTAAGATGAACTTGGGTGTGAAGTGCTGTGAAATTGTCCCCAGGCACATGCTCCAGGAACTCCAGAGGCAGTGAAGACCCCAGAGGGATGATGGGCATTTTCACCCCTAATGCTTGTACCTTCCTTCTCCGAGAACAGGCGGTCTGCTTCACAAGCTATCTTCTCTTCATTCCTTTATATGGGAGAGCTGTGAATTTGAAAAATTTTCAAAATACTCTTGAGAGGCAGCAGGAGTGGGCTAATGAGAGTGTTCTCCTCTGTAAACATTGGCTATAGGTTAGTCTCCAGAAAGGTTTGGAATAAATGGGATGACCTTTTCATTTGGGAAGGCTTTTTAAAATATGAGTCACCCCACAGGGAAAATTCAACAGAAAAGCCTTTGGGTGATTTCTCACTGCTGAATGTTTATGCTAATACCATTCTAAATTAGAGCAAAATGAAGCAAATTTTGTTCTGCTTGGGGAGGGTGCATCAGGTGGGGAGTCTAGTCTACCAGAGCTACCAAGTGAGACAACTCACTTAAAGAATTATTTAGCTATCAGCTGGGAAACACATCACTCTTATTTGGCAGGGCATGCATGGCTTACAAGACATTAATCAAGTATTCACTGGAGAAGAAAATAGTGATACTTTTACAATACACTGTAATTTCAAGGGTGGTTAATAAGTGAATAAATAAAACAGCTATCAATATGAGTAGGTGCGTTTTTTGTATCTGTAGAACTCCATTAAAAGAGCCACGCAGCCTTTTCATTACATTGAATTCATGCTAAAATATCTTCCTGACCCCAGCTGCACGCTGTAGCCTTCTACATTACACCATAGTCTTCAGATAGCCTCCCAAGTGCTTCCTTGCCTTTCCTTGCTGTGTTCAGGATCTGCTTGTGCAACATCTGTCCCACCAAATGACCCAGTCACAGAGTCCAAGCCCTGCTCAACATCTGCTCTGGAAGGTCTGCTGAAATCATCAGCAGCTGAAAGTCCAAAGTCCCTTGAAAATTCTGGTCTCAGTCACATTACAGAGCATCAGCCATAGGGTTGCCATATTTCTGTCCCAAGTTTTCAGGAAGCATCAGACATGCTATGCCTATGTTTCACAGATGGTCTGTGCTTGGAAACACATGGCATTTATTGTGCATATACTGACCATCTGTCCAGTGCACAGACCAAAGACTCAAGGCTCCTGGAAATGCTGGACACACCACTTGTGCTCTATAGCTTATCTGGGCACATGCAGAAAATGTATCTGAAATTTTTACTCTGCCTGAGCAGTCAGAGCCTCTGAAATCCCAGACAGACATAATGAATTGCTTAACTTAAAATTCTGTAGGGGAAGAAAGCGTATGTCCACAATGCATAGTAGCTCAAAACATGCACTTTCACAGGATAAGAAGGATCTTACCAATGCTGCCTGCTCTGTTGTGAGCAGAGCAACAGTTAAAGTCTCACACTGGAAGGGAACCAGACTTCTGCAGTCCTCAAGAAAGGGCCTGAACCCTCGAATGAAACAGGCAGCAGAAGAGATCTCAGTCTCAACAGCTAGAAAATCTGGGGGGTTTTGATAAACTGGTTTTGTGGGAATAACCTGGCAGTTCCAGAGAAGTGCCTTGAGATTTCAGGAATGCTATCCTGATCCTTCCCAGTCATACTCACTCCCACAGAAGACAAATGGGGTGGCTGTCACACGTGTCCCAGGGTAGATCTTCTCTCTAAAAAGGGGTACAGAAGATTGGACACACTTTCCCCTGTGGTGAAATTCCCCGGTCACCTCTTCCCACAGCTCTTTTCACAAATGTGTTGCAAAGTGCCCACTGGCTGAGGGATGTGTGGTCAGAGCATGGTCTCCATGACCAGTGGGCCTCACAAAAGCTTTTGAAGCTCAGAAGGCAGCACACCTTCTCTGGGGTCACTCTAAGTCAGTGTGCTCCAGCTTTTTGGGATGATTGCAGATCTCAAAAATTTTCCAGCAGTGATGCTGTCATTTATACAGAAATATAAGTCTGCTCTTCTTTACTGCCTAGGCAATCTCAAATGCATGAACATGACACCCAGCTGAAAAGCGTTGCTGGACCTATTATGAAGGCAAGAAGTTGCACAGAATCTGCTCCAGCACTGGGGAGATGCACACACCTCTCAAGAGTCGCATATACACATGCAAATTACTGCTCCGGGAAAAAAGCAGGACACCCACATGTTATTATAATATATCCCCTAATAGAAAGTGAGTTATATAGGGATGATCAGTATATTTGATACCTGGATATTTCAGGCAGTCCTGCCCTGAGGTTCTTCTCTGAATCATCTGATCACATACCACCTCAGCTGTAGTTTGGTGGGTGGAGAGGAAGAGTGATGATAGCATATGTCTTCTCCAAAGGTTACACCTGCCAGACGGAAAGGCCTCCTGAAGATGCAGTAGCAGCTAGAGGTTACTCAGCTGCTCACCACCTCTCACTTTCTCTTCTCCACATAAAGGGCAGCCAAGCAATTACCAAAGGAAAGGAACGAGCAGCCTACACCTGCACATGTAAGGATCCTGTTGCAGGAACATAAATCCTGAGTCAATGACATTAAAACACAGCCTGAAAAACAACAGCTTTGACAATGCATGCTTTATTAGCACTGTTTAATCACAGAAAGGTCTCTGGATGCTGACCAGACCAGGGGTACTCTGTGTTGCCACTACTAGCTAAATTGCACCTTGGTCAGGGACACCCCCATGATCCTGATGTGCCCAGCAGGAGACAGCCACACTTGCCTTCAGGGGACACCCCGCACCCTCCTCAGAGACCCTGCTCAGTGTGTCCCCTTTGGGCCAGAGAGGAGGTGGAAAGCAGCCCTGGATGGAGGACACTGGAATGAGGAGTCCTGTTGCAAAGCCTATGACAGGACAGCACGGCAGCCATCCTGGGGGAAGGCACCAAGGGAAGGGCGTCATGCCCTGACGGCTGTGCTCACCCACACCAGCAGACTGAGGGGTCTCTGGACAGTTGGTGCAAGTCAGAAAAGCCACGAGATCTTGTAAAATCATAAGGAAAAGAGGAGTCAGGTCAACCCAACCAGAAGCGCTGCAGTGAGGCATCACGGTGCAGCCTGGGGTCTCAGCCAGCACCATCCTGAGGATGTGGAAAGGGAGGGTGGCAGCATCGCCTGCTCGCCAGCTGGGAGGGCGAGAAAAGCTGCAAAGGTAAGACTGAGAGAGAGGAAATGACTCAGGGGCTCAAAGCGTCAGACAAATGGGAAGCATAAATAACAACGAACACCCAGATGCTCAGAGCTGGGCAGCCACAGGAGATAGCCAGATTAGAAAAGCCAAATAAATGTGTGTGGGAGCGGATATGAGATCAGAGAAGCAGGGTCAGGCAAGTTCAAAATCGAGCTCTGAAAGTCCTTAGCATACTATTGAGCTTGATCGGAAGGAAAGGAAGCCTTTGAAATTGGTGAAGGGACAGGGTGATATAATACCATAGCATGAGTGCAGAGAATAGCATGGCTTTGGCATAATGAAAATCTCAGTGCACTATTCTTCCCTCGCTTAGCCTCATTTAAATCATGAATAATGACATAGCAAACTACAACAGGTTAAAGCCAGTGGGAAGGAGAGAAGAATCACATCCCTTTTGTTTAGAGAGAGGCCCACAGGGAAAAAAATTGCAATAGAAGGAGATTTACAGCAGTCAAGGGGAAAATGATTGTGGATGGCATGAATAGGAATTACACCGGAGGAGCTGCAACAGTGTAAGGTGTGGAGGAGGAAGCAGAGGAGACTGCAGGTGTGGAAAGGCAAAGGCTAAGCAAAGTTGTTCTGGTCGCAAAATTCAGTGTAGTTTCAGTTAGGGAGGCAGCTTTGCCATGTACTCCAAATCACAAAACTTCCTTTTCTAACTAGAAATGTAAACCAAGGACTGGTTGTGCTAGCACACAGGGGTTCATATTAGTGTCTTCAGAGGACTTGGTAAGAGTGGCCAGTGCTTCTGCCACCTTCTTTTCTAGTTGCTGAACTACATTAAAAGGACAGCTAAAAATACACACAGAACCACCCATTACTTTGCCAGTTGTTCTGGTCGCCACATGACAGTAACGCAGCTGTGGATGGCGCAGGGCAGGCCGAGTAGGAGAGGTGTGGAGACCCTATTGCTGGCTTTGAAATGTCCCCACACAAGAAAAGAATTATAAATTGAGAGCCCATGCTTTGAATGTGACTTGCTCCCAAGTCACCAGCTAGACACCCTATTTTGCAGCCACACTGTTACCAGAGATCTCCAAACACTCCAGTGCCCATGATAGTGTATGTTACACCAGAGGTAGGCTGCAACACAGTTTATCAAGCAAAGAAAAGTCTCTAGAGATATTGTCATTTTAGATGTAGTTTGCAGGGCAAGAGGTTACATGAAATACCTTTTAAGACAGCTAACAACTGCTTTGTTTGTCACAAGGAAAAGAAAAAATGAGTTTGGGACCCCATAAAAGAATAGTTTGGGGTCATAATTTTGTGTTGACAACCTTCTGATGTAAAAGCAGAATTTCTAATGAAGAATGAACATAAAAAATCCTTGGGGACTGTAAGTGAATCTCAGTATTTTAAACTGGTCTTGATACTTAGTCTTGCTCTGTGTCGTATAATGCATACATATACATCCTGCTACCAGCATCCTATCAAATTGAAATGGCAAACACTGCCTAGCCAAAGTGTTTCTGCAAGACAGGCAGGCTTCTGTTTATTTCTCATTTGGGAAAAAAATGACATTGATATCAAGCAAGAGATTAGTGTGTGTTCCTGGATAGGAAGAATAGCAGTGGTGGAAAATATCCCCTATTCCCAAATGACAGGGATGAGTATATCTAATTAAAAAATAATCTTTTATTGTCTGCCAACTCAATCTAAGTTTCAATATACAAACCAGCAATTACAGGAAGTAGATAATCAGTTATACATTTAAAAGACTTGCTGCTGGATTACGTGTCCTTTAATTACATGTACATTTTTAAAACAAAAATTGGATTTCTTGGAAGTGAAGGAGAAGGAGTAGCCAGACTAGGAATGGATTTACTATAGCCACGGCCAACAAAAACAATCTGGAGTAACAAAAGCTAATCAGCCTATTTTAAGTCATGTGTCTCAAATACCACTAAGAACTAACTTTCATTGCCCTAAGGCACCCTATGTATTCATATTATCCTTCCAGTTTTTGAGGCATGAACATCACTGAATTTTAAGCACCAAAACCAAATGCTGAAAGTTTTAAAGGTGTTGTTGGCACGTGTGTGTATGGAACAAAGGTATTAGCTGGATACACATTTTTCTGTCAAATATACATGCTTAATACACAACACTTGTTACAGAGATTTCTGTGCAGTGGTGTGTCTTTTTCAAAGTACATTAACGATGCCAATCCTGCAGGTAAGAAAACACAGGATGTGAATGTCAGGCTTAAAACATCCAAGGATGCAAGCTGATGCAGGCATCCCTCTTACCATAAGCAAAGCTCAGGAGCAAATGTCACTTTGGCAGTACACGTTTCTGCCATCATCACCACTCCAGTTCTCATTAAAGCTCACTCTAGTGTTCATCACAAGGGACAGTGGACTGTGTGCTGCCTCTCAGACACACCAGGCCTCCAGAATATACAGGGGCAAGGGGAAAAAAGTGATGGAGGGCTTACAAATTGGACAATTTGCTGATTACCTGTTGCTGGTACCTCTTGCTGATACATGTTGCTATTTCTGTCTTTCAAGATGCACTGCTAAGTATTGCTAGATCCCCCACATCTTCTCTGTGCTGCCTGCTCTATCACACAATTCCCTCTAGAAGAGCTTGTGGCCCTCTCCTAAAAATTAGGTCATTCAGCAGTGATAGGTATCGCTACAGCTTCCTCCAAACAGATTTTTGCTGCAGGCACTGGCTCTTCCTCCATGGCTGTCACTCCATGGCACTGGGTAGCTATAAATCTAGCAGTAATATCTACAGGCTTAAACATCAAATTTGGTCTTCTATTTTTAGAATTCCAGGTGGGTTTTTTGGTTGTTGAGATTTTTTTAAGGCAAAATAACCCATACATGTGCAAACACTGCTGGAATAATCTCTAGGCATGCAGGGGTGGCTCCCTCCAGTCCTAGGTCAGATGGAGTGTCCCTGCTTGCATTAGCTCACCAGCACACTCACAAAATGTGTTCCCCTTCTGCAGTGTTCAGCACTGAACACATTTCCGCTCTCCAAGACAGGCTGTAAACTGCAGGGAGTAGGTCTCCTTCAGTGGCCCTCATCTGGCAACATCCTGGGACTAGAAAGACAAAGGGGTGACAAGGTCTTGGAGGAGAATTGCTCTGGTACAGGATCTGTGGATGTGACACTCCCACATCCACTGGTGCAGAAGATGGGGGCAGAGCACAGGCTTCAGGCCAGCAACATGCTAAAGCTGATTTATGGCTCCAGAAGGAGGAGAGGAATCTGGCTGCTTCATCTCCAAGTTTTCCACCTTTGAGCAATCACACTGACTCAGATGTGGGTAGATGCCAAAAAACTCAACAACTGTTCTTTCAGATTGCAGGGTAAGGGACTACCAACTTCCATGGAGATGTCATGCTTATAAGCAGATTTACGTTCATCCCAGACTGCTGGAGGAAAAATTGTCACCAGCATCCCACTGCAGCTGTGCCTATCCCGCTCAAGTGTGAGATACCAGATTGGCACCATCCCACTTATCCTGCCTAATTGGATAAAATTATCGACTTCCTGCAATTTAGTGTTTTATTGGGATTTTGTTTTGCAGAGGGACTTGGAGTTGCCAAATTGTAGCTAGCAGTGCTGCTACATTTTGGTTTGCCTGGACAGCTGCTAGGTGGCAATGCACTTATCACTCTTTGTACAGCTCTTTATGTGAAGGTGCAGAAATTCAAAGGACCTGTCTGCAAAGGGCTCTATTTTCAGCTGTTGCTAGCACATCTTATTTACACGGGTTCCTTATTTTATTAGTGTTTGGCCTTTATTTACCATTCATTAAAACATTGTGCATTAAAATTATCACCCAGATGTATTTTAATATACATAAATCTCATTCTCTGAGGCCAATATCTATCCTTTGATAGACACTCCTCTTAGCATTTCAGAAGATATTGACTATAACACCATTTCCCTTTGAAATCAGCCTATATATCACATTTCAATTATAGCTACAAAGGTCATTTTAAGGTGGCAAACAGCACCTTAAACCTTACCTTGTCAGATTTCACTCCTCCAACTTCTAAATTCAGTCACTTTTACCTTCTTTTCATTTCTTTTCTATGGGACAGAGTTTCCCAAAAAGTGCCAGGACTCATTAATGAAAATCTCCCAAGCACTCTCCTCTTTCTCAAAGGGTTCCCTCATTGTCCTGGTCATTGTGCAATATCCTAATACATGCAATTAGCCAGCCAAATCACGGATGGAAAAAGGACATTCCAGTTTCAAGAGGAATTTTTGGTGATGCAATACAAAGCAGTGTGCAAGCAGACTCCAGCTCTGCTTGGATCAAAGGGATGCTGTATGGACAGCACTAGCACATTTGGCCTATGCTGATGTATCTTGTCTCTCACTGAAGGTTTTTAGTTGCAGCTCAGCACCGTGTTCACATGGCTTCACAAGGATTGTGTGCAGACCATGCTCATCCCTGCCTGGATGATGTCTTGCAGACACTCTAACAGATCCTCCATTATGCCCCCTTGGATTAGGAACAAGACTCTGCATTGTCTCTGAAAAATCAAATTATTTTTTCTTTTTTTCCTGGACAACTACGACACATTTTGTCATCTCCACTAACAGGAAGAAATAATTTCAAATGTCCAACATACCATTTTGTAAGTATTCAGTTCAGGAAAGGACGTTTAATTCTTGACCACGCAATTCCTCTGTCTGTCCCCCAACTTCTCACGAGGAGAAGTTGGGTACACTCCAAACAGATGTCTGAGCACATGCCATCACATCGGCACTGCAGAAGGCTGCTGGGGTCTCTATCATTATCCAGAGCTATCAGCACAGCCAGGTAGATGGATCTGGAGGAAATCCAAAGACTGAAATTGGAAACAAGAAGGGAAAGAAACTAAATTTTCAGCACACATAAAAGCAATCTAACAAACATACATTCCCCAAGCAATGACTAGTTAAAACACAGTTTACAAAGAACATGTTTCCTTTAATACCATATAAATAAGTTATTTGGTCATGTTCTTTGGCCTCAGCTATACAAGAGGTCAGGCTAGAAGAACATAATGGTCCCTACTGGCTGTGAAAATCCATGAGTTCATTTGCAGTTTCATCATTTTCTGAAAAATTTATTCCAGCCTCTCCTTTATGTCTGGATAACTGATTATGAGTAAAAAAGGCCTTCAATGTACAGGGTAAATCAATAGGGTAGTTGACGCAAAGGGTTTTTCTCTGAGTAACAAGATATACCTCTCAGAAAGGAAACAATAGCCTGGTCAGTTTTCCCCAGGGTTCCTGGATTAATAAATGTGTTTTCATTACAGTGATGATGATGGTGTATGGTAAAGTTTTATAGGAATCAGGACAAACAGTGACAGGGAAATACATTGTGTCACACATCAGGAATTGCCTTTTAGGGTCTAATAGTTTTTTCTGGCCTGCACTAGGGCTGTGCTATAGTGAGGCACAAACTACGTCTGGGTAGAAAGCATGACCTACAAGTGCCACAACAGGCTACAGGGTGCAGTGCACCCATTCTCATGTCCTGATGATCAGCCAGGATGATGGCATTGTCACCTTTGGGTAAGCCTCCGCTTGCCCCTGGTCTCCACAGAGGCAAAATATTGATGACAAAGAATACTTCCTCCCCTTCCGTTCCTCATGATGGTCCCAGTCTAATCTGAAGCCTTTTCCTCTGTGAAGTGATCCAGAATCACTGACAAGAGTCACACTGGTTGCTTATAGCAACTTTAACTTTCCATCCCATGCTAAGACTCATATTATATGTGGGGATATAATATGTGGGGGAAGGATTGTCCTTCTTCTCCAGATCCCTAATATAGCCCTAGCTGGAATGATGTATATTTGCATCATTCACCTGAGTTCCTTAAAACTCAAAAGCTTGCAAGTCTCAATTACAGTTCTCACCTGTTTCTATCATGGTTATTGTTCCTCTCAGTCCAATGTGCCTGGGTCACTGTCCCTCATCTTCACCCAGTAGAGAAGTGAGCACAAGCTTGTTAGAGCAAGACAGGAAGTTTGTCTTTCCAAGGTTATTAGTTTACCCTCCTCCCACCCTGCAGACCCACCAAATCTGCTGCAATAGCATGTTCACCTTGCACTTAGCTTTGGTTCAGTTTAAACTGCAAGGTCTTTGGGGAAGAAGCCACATGGTCCCATCTGGGAAGGATTGTAATCCTTGTGCCTGTAGATATTAGCCAAGAAACTCACATGAAATCAAGGGGAAATAATTTATCCCACATACATCTACCCTAAGGCTCTATCACCATCATCCAAAGTATTGTTTTTAAAGATAGGCCACTGGCCTAATAGGACTATGGTGACAAACCAGTCTTGCAATTCTGAGGTTTCATAAAGCACACTCTCCATTTACGGTGGCTGCCAGATAATGAATAATTTACCACCTTATGTCATAGTGGTAGGATCTGTGCACCATAATTGCAGATGATGTCAGCTCTGGGATTTGTCCTGAGAGTCTAAAAGCCACTGTAGAGCCATTGTCTCTTGTGGCTGGTTTTTCAGCTCCTAAAGCAACAAGTAACGCAGAAGTATAGGTCTGAAAAAGACAACCTATAATTAATATCCCACATGCAGTTAAAATGCTGTTGAGAGGGATGGAGAACAGCTGATTTACAATCATTGAAGCTTCATCTTGGCAGCAGTTAAGATCAGCTGTAGCAAGTAAAGGATTTCAAGTCTGATGACACAGGTACCTGGTTTGAGTGGCAAGAAGCACAGGAATGGCAGGACTGTATGCCACTAAGACCAGCCACTGTCATTGAGAAAATCTTCACCCAAGCAGGTTCCCATTCCTGGTTTGGAAATCCACCTGTGTTGTGCAGGAACAGCGGGGTACAGGGTCCCATCCAGGGCAAGGGGCACTACAGACCCCTGACTACCCTTTCCGCAAGGACCTGTCCCTAGAAATGCTGGCAGACAGAATATGTAATGCGACATATGTAATGTAGTGCTTTGTAATATGCAAGAAGGAAGGAGACAAATTTCCTGTATCCCTTTCCCTTCTTTTTCTGAGTTCTGCTGTTAGAGTGTAATGCTAGTACCAGAGCTGGGGAGTAGAGAGAGGAGGAGGGACTGGAATGACAGGACAACATTCAGGCGCAACTGGACTCAACAAGGGGATACCTACAGGCTCTCTCGCTGATGAAGGCTTACATCTGGGAAAATACTCCTCTTTGTATCTGACATGCAACTACCATTATTTTGTCATTTATTGGTTTTAATTTATTCTTTACCCAAATGCTTGATTTTAAGTTGTACCTATACACAACACAACAGTATGCAGCTTAGTTAAAGCCTTTGACTTGTACTTCTTTTTATTTTCCAGAGGAATTACAAGGATGTCGCCACCCTGCAGGTTCTGACATGACAGATCTTCCCCAGAACTGCAGCACAGAACAACAGACTGAGTCATGCCTGAGAGTGCTGCCCACTGAAATTTCCCAGCAGGCTGGGCTGGCTGGTCTCACCTCCCAAGCCCCGACTTTGCTAAAGAGCAGCCTGTTGTGTGCTAATTTTTCAAGTAGCTCTCCTGGACCCAGGCACAGCCCCTGTGTGCATAAGGCACAGGATTGGTTTAACCCTATTCAGAACACCAGGCTCAGCCTGGAGCTGGCTTTTGTCACTAACCTCTAACTTGTTTGCGATGGGTGAGGATTTGGCTCACCACATTTAACTGTGGATTTCCATGGTGCCTCCAGTAGCTTTCAGGGGAATGAGACAAAAAGGCTAATGTTACAAAGGGGAGAGAAGAAAGTCTTGGAAGATCTGAATGCTCCATGCTGGGTCTCTGGAAGAGGCAGGACTGTGACCCATAACCACGGTCTCCAGGTTGCCCCAGGGCTCTGGGACAGGGTGTCAGTTCAGTGGGGATTTTATTCTAACACCACTTGTCTTTCTTGTGAAACTAGTCTGGGCACAGATAGCTGGTTTTCATATAGCTTTACATTTACTAGTAATCATATAGCAGACCCTGCTAATTACCTGACCTCGTACAAAGGAAACTGCTGTTTAAAGGTTTCAGTTATGCTCTAGCTGCTATATTAACATTGCAAGGCTTTATTGCAATGCAAACCCATGGGCTGGCACTCTGGCCCTGCACATAGTTCCTATGTGACAGCTGTAAAGGGCTTGGAAATAGCCAAGAGTAATACTAGCATGGGAGAAGTGCAAAGACATTTCTTGCAGAGCTTTGAGCCATTTTAGTTTTCTTGACATGGAAAATGGGAAGAGGGGTAGTCAGGCTGTCCCATAAGCTCCCATGCAAGCAGGCACTCTCCACTGAGTTGCTGAAGTACAACATTTTCACTTGGATTGGCTCAACTCCAAATGAGGTATTTTTGATTTTGTTTTCCCATGGGGCACTTTTCAGGAAAAAAGTGTTTAAGGTTTTCAATACTCAGTATTATCCCATGGTAACCTTTAAAGAAAATATTATTTTCATCTTCATTTACATTTTCATCATGATAGATAAACAGATACATAGATAAACAAAAAATATATATTTTGATCAGCTCTGTGATACATAACTCCAAATGTATGCTGAGCTCCAAAAGACATGCAAGACCAGTAATGCTATTTCCCCAATGTCCAAGCAGTAAAGGATGATCATCTGTGAGAAGAGAGCATGATTAGTGAAAATCATATGAAAATGGGGCTGAAAGCAACTTCAAGAACTATTCATGTCAATGACGATACCAATCTAAAATATCTTTCACAGATATTGCTTTAGCCTGCTATGGGAAACCTTCGATGTGCCTCCATGACTAACCCAGACAATCTCACCCAGTCCTTAACTACCTTTACATCATGAAGTTTTTCCTAATGCCTTAATGACATTTCCCTTTCTGAACTTTAAGCCCATTACTCCTTGCTCTGTCCACTGCGGAGGACAGACTGCCTGTTCTGCTCTGCAGCAGCTTGGCACACATCTGAAGATCACCAAATCACAGACCAGTCTGCTCTTCTCTGGACTAAACTTCCTCAGCTTTTCACAATCCAAGTTTTCAGTTCTCTGAACCACCTTCCTTCTTTTGACCTATATTTTTCACGGAGTGCAGCGTCCAAAAGTGGACATGATATCCCAGCTGAGGCTTAAACAGAGCTACGTAATGCAGAAGGATGCCTTCACATCTCGCCTCTGTTAGCTTTCAAGTAAATTCTTGTTTCAGTCCCTAATGCTAGCCGAGATTATATTGTCATTAATTCTTTTTCTTCATAAGATAAATCCCAGAGAAATCCCAGAATTTCAGTTGATGTGACCTTAACCAATGAAACTATACCTTCTTTTTCTAGCACAGTAGCACAAGATGGTTGAAACCTCTTAATATTTGAGACTTGACAGTCTGTTTATGTTCTATGATTGGGATATTTTCCTTTGACAATAAGAAGAGCAAACTTACAGCTCATGGTACTGTGAGGAGCCTAGAAACCCTTTGGCACTTTTAGATGTCAAGATTTACTCTTAGAAGTACAGTGGGTTTTTTAAACTATCTAAATATATCCTCTTAATTATTAGTTTGACTGTTACATGCCTCAGAATGTAAAGGCTTAAATCCTCATGTCTAATTAAAGCTGCGTATGGAGAAAGAGCCAGCGGATTAGGAGGGAGCAGTCTATCTTTGCAACAACTAGCAAGTTGCCGTTTTATCTATTTTGAACCAAACAAAATAGCCTTTTAAAGATGAAGAAGAGGACAACAAGTGTGATATGTACCAGTCCTACCACTCAGTGGTGAAACTAATTACAGAAGAAAGCAAAACCAGAGAAGTAATACAGCACTACACTTGCAACCAAGAGAAAAAAGTGACAAACATTTACTGTGATCAAACCAATAACTTAAAGTGCACATTACAAATATTTCTTATTCATCTCTAATTCTGGAAGCCCTTCATTCCCCCTGTTGTGCTAATTGTCTTATATCCAAGGCCTCTGGCCCCCTGCCAGATATTTGCTATTCTCTGAAAGGCTTCTCTATTCTAGAAGATAAATGCCAGCCCAGCATGGAAATCATTTAGCAGCCAAAGAACTGATGGATTTCCAGTTTTGATTCACTGTACTTTGGGACCATTGTAGCTCTAAATACTGTCTGTCTTTTTAGTAATAGGTGTTGGGTTTTTTAACACCACTGATGTTTGGTGGCAGTATCAATAGAAGAGAATATCAAAAGAATTTTAAATAGAATATTCAGACATGGAAAGATTTTTTTTTTTTGGTACTTTGAAAATAAACACCACTATCACATCAAAGTTTCCAAACAAGGGCTTGGCTGAAATATTAAAATAAACAAACCCTGACTAAATAAATTAGGTGTTGGGATTTTTTCATTGTCATCTGCAACTCAATACAGCACAGCATTGACTTCAAGCCTTTTAAGTTCAAGCACATTATATATCCAATATTTAGCTGAAGTAAATCAGGAAGCAACATGCCCCTATGCATTCTCTCTGGCCATATGGGTGGAAGTTGTCTCGCTGGATTTTCGCCTAGTCCAAGTCAACAGCACAATCCAGATCTGAAACTCTTCTTCAAAAAGTGGTAGAGGAAGAACTAAGATGAACCCCTTGCTTGCCTACTTTCTTGAGCTCTCAGCCATGCACTGGTTTCATTGCAGGATCTCCTGCCCACAGTCCCTCTGTTCATTAACCACCTCCTTCAAGGGAAGGTGCACAAGGCATCTGCTTTAAGGCATCAAGGCCACATCAAGTCACCCAGAGAATGCATCCTTTCTAACAAAATACCAGCTGGTCCCGTGGAGGCAACAAGTTTCCATATTGATACTGTCTGGTACAAGGAACTTGGGAACATGACTTTCTGCTGGGGAATCTGAGAGGTTTGGGAATTAAAATTCCTTTTTTCTTCAGCATAAACTGGACTTCATCCTGATGGATTGATTTGAAAAAACCCTGAAGAATATTGAATGTCTTTTTCCTCACCGGTCTCTGCTGCAGTTTCCCCAAACACACCCCTCCAACTCAGGGAATCAGCCGAGCTCTAGTTGCAAGCACCTGCCTATGTATGTATTTTTGGGCTTCTTTACCTTATTGTTTGAGCCTCTATCCTTTACTGAGTGATAATGAACTCACACTCATGACTGTATGCCGATGAGGACATCTTCACATCTCTCTGCAAACAGGCAATTGTGCAGCATCAGCATTACATGTCATTATGATGCAGCTACAGTACTTCAGCCCTTTCCTGTACTTTGATCAGCAAAGATTAATTACCCTCGACTGAATTATTAGTGGTGATTAAACCTAACAGAAAATAAATGGGACTGCAAAATTACTGAGTTATAATTTTGCCAGTGTGGTCATTTGCAAGCAATTTCCTTATGCACAGATTTTTCTTAATCATTATTCTCTAAGAGTCTTTTTATCATGTATTAATTAGGAGAAGACAGCTAGTACACAAAACCATATTGTATATTACATGACATATGCAAATCATGCATAAAGCCTACATAGGCCTATATGTACAACACTCAAGCTGACTTGGGCAAAACTTTAATTGAAGTCAGGGGAGGTTTGCTTGTGGTAGAATGCGATCGTTGTACACGCAGCTGTACATGAGCTTTGCATAAGATTTGCATATGTCATGTCATTCTGACCCAAGGTTTGATCAATTGGTTTACAGGGTCAATTTCCATTAAAACTACAACTTACAGTGATTTCCTATGAATTCTGAATGTAATAAATATTAAATGAGGAACCTACGGCAATCACAGTACAGTTAGGCAGGAACATTAGACAGCTCTTCCTTGGAGAGTTCATATGTCCTACACTCACAACTCTCTCCCATGTTACTCTGTTCACATATTGCATGGACAGAGACTGCAGAAACAGACTCGTGAAAGTCAGCAGGGATATATGGCACCCTGGGCTGTCCTTTGAGAGTGCTAACAGCGCCACCAGCCTTACTTTCCTCTGAGGGTAGCTCAGCTCTCAGAGCATCATGAAATACAAGCTCCTGCCCTTCTCTTTGGCTCCTCTGTAGAATCAGGTATTGTCAAATGTTTTGTCACTGCTCCATACTGCCTATTTCTCTAAGGCATCTAGGACTTACCCACCATTTGCAGGGATAGCACTTTATCATTAGTTATATTCTTTTATCCCTCCAACACATCAATTCTCCAGTAGAAAAAAAACAACAATCTTTTTTGTAACATTTGCCCTCACTGCCCATACGAGCCCAATAAGTAAATAAATTTTTCACCCCAGGCTTTTCATTCCCCAGCCAGTAGTCCCTGGAAAGAGGAAGAATTGCTGGAACAAGCCTTCTTTCATATAATGACAGCCCACAATCTTGCAGTCTGTGCAAGTCTTGGTCTTGGCTTGAGCCATAAGGTCACACGTTAATTAGTGCAATCCCCCTCTTGGGTCAGAGTTTTTCTTGTTCACAACAACTGGTTGCTCAAATGTTTTTGCTGCTTTATTCTCAAGCAATTCTGATGGCAGGCTGTGAATACTGTGGTGAGCACCATGGTTTTAAACTACTCTAACATAACTCAAGCCTGGAAGTGCCCGCTTCATCTCTCAGAGTGCCACTTAATGGTCTCCTGCAGACTGTACCATTATCTGGGAGGCCTCAGAGCTCCTGCAGAGGGGTTGGCTCCAGAGCCAGAAATAACCAGCAAAGATTTTTTCTCTGAGCAGAAAATCTCTGCTCTAAACCAGAAAGCAACTTGCTTTTTATAAGAATGTAATAAGGTCAATAAGAGACCTTCCAAACCAATACTCTGTCTCCCACCGTGACCAGTAGTAAACATGCAGGGAAGAGAGGGGCTTGGAGATTTTGATTTTTAACTCTTCATTGGAAGAAAAAGTCATTCTGAATATCTGAACTAATACAAACATTTTCTTTACATTTCTTGCTCTAGCTGTATAACATGCAGTCAGTAGGAATTACCCAGTTTGTTCAACTCCCAGAGCCACAGAAAGAGCCCCACCTCTACGACTTTGTTAAGTCTTTTTCTTTTCCATCACCAAGATCCCTCAGCTCCTGAACCAGCTCTCCTTTCTGGATGGGCACCATGCACAATGTGCAGCCAGTCACCCCGGGCCTTGTTGTGAGATGCTAAACCCCACAGTCCAGCTGAAAAGTTTTGCCGTATAACTCTTCAATATTTGGGAAACCAGCTATAGGACTGGTTTTTCTTTTGTAAAATCTGCACAGCAACCTTATAATTTCACAGTGCTGCAAGAAAGAACATGCTTTGTAAAACTGCAGGGGACCATGAATGCCAAAAGGGAATCCCTCCATTTGATGCTATAGTGTGTAAATCAGCCCTGTTTTTGTTTAAATGCTCAGATAAGCCATTTGCGACTCTGTCGGAGTGATAGATCTCAGATTATATATAAATATACATGTATGCGCGCGCACACACACACACAGAGACAAATACACACTGCAGATCAAAAAGGCGTCTGGCTGTCAAACATGAAAAAGAAAACAAAAGGTGTAATTGTCAGCTGTCTGCCTTGGACACCTGGAGCCACAGCTAATGCAATCATCTGAAAGGCACCTCCAAGCGTCTGCCATGGTTGTGGCTTTCATGTCAGGCAGAAAATTCTTCCAAAGGCAGCTAAAAGCCCACGAAGTTTGATTTGATTTCCCTCCCTTCTCCTGAGCCCTGTGGCAAAGAGATCTGGGCAGTGCAGCTTCGTATCTCACTTCAGGGGTTGTTTCTTTTTCTGCAGCTCAGAGGATTTCCAAATTAGTTTGGCCACCATTCCCCATTTGCTTTATGGATTGGTGTGCACATCTGTAGTTGACAGAGATGTGATTTTGTACTGGAGCCTCTTTTTTTCATAGCAATCCTGTTGAAATAAAAAGTTAAATAATACATGCCAGTCTCTCTGCATCTCTGGCCCTGAGTACCAATCCTTGTCTTCGCTCCTTCCTCTGCAGCAGTCACCTCTCAGCAGATGGTGCTTTGCCTGTGCGGACTGGCATGTGCACAGCCCAAGGCCTGCCCTTCCCAGAGCAAGTCCCTCCGGATCCGGTTGCCCTTCCTCGGTACCTCTCCGTAAGGAACAGCTGCCATCACTGCACCTTGCTGGGTGTCAGAGAAAGAAGGCAAGCAGCTGTTTCAGAGATGCTGCCAGCGCCAATGGAGGAATACGCCAGCAGGCAGTACTGAAGCTACAAGGCAGGCTGTATCCTGCTGCTGAGAGCTCGGGCGTGCCTCTGCTAGCCTGTCCTGCTCTTCCCTTGAACTAGTTCTAGGCTTGGGAGCTCTCTGAGCCCGCTGATCCCTCCAGACTATGCAGCAAATCCCCTTGCTGCTCTGCAGGGCCAGCCAAGGCAGAGCTTTATTATGCTTCACCTAGTCTTCCTCTTGAATAGGTGGCATCTCCTGTTCTGGAGCTGGCAGGAAAGGTGAACGGCCTGTGGACATGCAGTGGATCAGTAACAGTGTGTGACAGCAGCCACACCATCCCCGGGCTCACCCCTCCCAGGGGATGCAGCTCTTTGGCCTCACAGTGCACATGCAATTGCTATTCTCATACCACCCAAGGGCTGGCAAACTGTTCACCTGTCCCAACCCAGGAGGGCTCGCCAGCCAGAACATGATGCTGAAATGCATACTTCTCCTGTATGGGGTAGGGTTTTCATCCAGGGGACTTCCCTCATCCTATGAGAAAGCCTTAAAAACCTGCATCCTCCATGTTGCTGCAATGCCCTTTCACTGTTAAAACTCACCTTACTCCTTTAGCCTCAGGTATTAAATCTGGTGCTAGTAGGAAGCTTTTGTGAAGACAATGCAAATCAGTTATGCCAGAAATGGCTTTTATCCTAGCAAGGAAAAACAAATCAGGTTATTTATTTTCAGCATCATTATCCTGCATTGAGAGTTCAGTATCCCAAATCATCTTTTTGGTGTATTACATGTTCAGCTTGATGATACCGGTATAGCTCCTTTGAACCGACAGAGCTATGAACATGCACAGCAAATGGGAGTCTGGGTCTTAAAGAGAATATAATAGAGCAAAACCCTACCTGGCCCTTGAGTGATTAAAAGGAGAAAGGAAGAGCAGGTGCCAAGGGAAATCTCTGAGTGCTATCACCTCCCAGGCAGAGGAAGCAGAGTGATTTCAAGCAGATCTGGAAGCCCCAGTTGTTTTATTTTGCAGGGAGATCCCCATCCCATCTGCAGTGCCAGAACACATGCTGGGAACATTTTAACTGGAACTGGCACATAGGCCTTGAAGAAGCTGCTAATTCCCAATACATATAAGAAGCTACAGCCTCTCTGTGTCAGGGTCATAAAAAAGAGAGAGACAACCTCATTCCCTAGAGGATGCTATTATCCCCCCCAATATTATTATTCCTCAAATTCCATAATATTGGAGATATTATTATTCCTCCAAAGCCTTGTCAGCATGAAGCTGCTTGTAATCCAATCCCTGCCGTACGGCAGCCAAAGATAGAGCACCCTGTGAGGTTTTTGGCTCATGTCTAGAAAGCAGAGGCCCCCAGCAGCTGCAGGCTTCGTCACATCGAACGGCTCACAGGGGAAGGCAGACGGACCAGCGCTGGGGTACGGGCGTAGGCCCCCAGCGCTCTGGATGGACTCAAGCCCTAATGTACCTGAAACGTCCGAGGTTTTAAACCCCCTCTGCTTCCCCCCACCACCCCCCCAAAGGCACACCACTGCCTGGAACAAAGAGTCACAGCGGTGGAGATGCACGTGACTCCTCGCATCAAAGCCCCAAGTCGTGGCGTTAAGCAGGCAGGGTTAAGCCTGCCTGCACTGTGTGAATGGGAAAGCCCAGGACTCTGCCTATTCCGGTCACTTTTAGCCTTTGATCACGAAGCTGATGCAGATTGCATAAAAAGGCAGCAATCTTTGCAGGCACTCTTCCCCCTCCCTGATTCCTGAGCCAGGCTGCCCTCCCCCGGGAAAGAAGACGGAGGACTTGAGGGCAGATTCGCCTCTCTTGCACATCTAGAGTGATTGCACTGACGTCTGTGGAGCTATTTCAGGTTTGGACTTGTGTAAAAGAAATCAGCTTCTCATTGGAAGATTCTTGCTTGGGGCAACAATTAGTTTTGCTCTCCTAGTGCTTGCATCAGGAACACCGGATCATTCGCACCATCTCTTAGCAAAGTCAGCCAGGACGACACTGTTTGACAACGTATCTTAAGCAGATATTCAGCAGTGAAAGTGAGACTGCGATGTGATGGGGAAAATCAAGACTATTTCTGAATTTTCTCTAAGCAAAGGAGAAAAAAAAAATAGAACCAAGAGGCAAGGAAATGTTTGGGTGTTCATATTCCACCTAAACACAGTGTCTGTCCTTCAGTGATTCATGACAACAATAGAAATTGCTCTAATGCCAAAGCTACAAAGCCTCATACTTTAAAAAACACCCTGCCTTAGAAATATTGCCTCTTGCTTATTCAAACTCAACCTATATTCATCCACTAGTATCCCACTAGAGAAGAAAAACAGCATTTTTCTTCCACTTTATTTTCTTCAGATTCAGTCCAGTAGAAATTTAGCAGCCCCGATTTACTCAGGCATTTTGAAGTCAGGCTCTGGTTCCTGCTACCTGATCCCACTCGTCTGGCATCTGGCACAATCCTGCTTTTGTTTCCTATGACTTAAGCATCAGGCTTTACTGATGTGTGGCCATATTTTGCTCAGCCCTGTGGGTCAAGTGAATTCCATGTCTGCATTGGTTCCCAAGGGGCCAAGAAGGCGGACGGGTATAAGCTCTCACATAACCTCTTCTTCTGCAGCCAACTTTCCAAACAGCTCTTATTGCTCTTCATGTTCACTGAGGGGCTTTTATTTAACTTGGCAACTGCTGTCACTTTTCATGTCCATTTCCGCTCTCTCCTTTTGATGTGTAAATTATCCCTGGATATTGGCAAACAGGACAATTTGGGTATTGCTGAGGGCCCCTAGCCTGACTTCCCCCCACCTTCAGCAATCATACAGGCCTCATTGACTATCCTTCCTCCACCCCCCACTTTTAATTTGTTCAAGTAGCCTGAATATACAGTCAGTAATTTGACCACGTATAATCGGACACTGCAGCTTTCTGTGTCCTGAGTCTTTGCCCCAGTTCCTTTCTGCTTTAATGTACGTACAAATTGGTCATGGTGCCAGAGAGGTCCTGATTCAGCAAAGTGTTTCAGTACTGATTCAGCAAAGTGTTTCAGTACATGCCTGTAAGGAAGAAGCAGAGCTCTGTGCTGAGGAGGGACCAGACTCCCAAAACTACACTGTGGAGCTAGGAGAAGGCTTACGCACAACGCTCCTCATGGCCCACGGGCTTTGCAGCACCAGCACTCCAGGTTCAAACAGTCCATCCAGTGTTTGGAAGGAGCCAAGTTTAAGATGTGGATGAGTGTATAGCCCACTCACATGGATGGCACCTAATCCAGCCAAACTACGTGGGCGGGAGATGGGCCCTCACAGAGGTACCAACCCCATGGCTGAGGCAGGCTTTTTCCACACAAGAAAATGATGGACAAGTCTGGTCTTCAAGTGAGCTCAGATCTATGTTTACCTGAGACAATGCAGCTAAGCTTCTGCTGCCTTTTCTAGGGATGTTTCCCACTTCAAGTGCCATCATGCTGTAGCTCTTGGGACAGACACATTCTGTATAACAGCATCTGAGCAAGAATGTCCCATGACATGAGAAGTCTACTATAAGTTATGACAGCACAGGTCATGCCAGCACCACCATCTCCAACTCCTCAACCCATATACACTATACAGCTACAAAAGCATAGCACCTCGCAGCCTCACCTTTCCATCCACTGTCTCTCCACACTTCTGCTCTACTAGAAACTTTAGGAAGAAACCACAGAGAACTGTGCCTGACCCACATGTACCCGATAGAATAGACGAGGTGGAACCCAGTCCTCACCTCCCTCTCCAAACACACTGAGATAAAGTGCAGAGAAACTGGTCAAGGCAACAGCTACTGAAGGCTGATGGGAGTATGTTTTGGTGTGGGCTATTCTATAACCATACGTAGGCACAGGAGCTCAGGACTCCACACCCAGGTTTTCCCAGCCAGAAAACTGTTTAGTTTGCCCCACCGTAGGCACAAAGTAATGTGTACACAGTTTGAAAAATAGGAGGGGCAGGAATTGGGTGTGAAATGGGGAATACACCGGTATGACTGTATAAATTCAGTGCCTTAATGTGTCACCAATGCCCTTATGAACCTTTGCCAAAGTAATCTCTGCACTCTGCACCCCAGTTTGTTATCCCTGAAGTGGGGATAGCACAGAAGTTTTGTAAGAAGAAGAACATAATAACTGTGAGGCACTTGGAGCCTGGGCCTATAGACATGCAAACACTAGGCTGGTTCAGTAAATGGTGTACTGAATGGGAACCTAAACAAGGGACCTTTTTCAGGTTTCTGACAGATAATAAAATTGCCCTGCTTGGGGTAGTTGGTCAGCAGCTGGAAGTGAGGAGAGGATGCTGAGGGTGGTTAGCCATGGGAGAGAGGGACTTATTTCCTCCTTACTTTGCTTGACTGGTTTTCAGGGAAGGGGAACGGTTGTCAGCTGGTTATAGTGGCACATGTTTTTTCTGTATTTGTATTTCAACTCAAGGGCATCGAGAGCAGATGGAAAGCAGCTATTTTGTCCTGTTTAAATAAATAATGTGTGTGTGGCAGGTTGGTGTTCTCACCATATTCAGCCTTTGCTGTAATATCAGCTGTGGGAAATGCTTATGGCTTGAGACTTGCAAAAATAAGACGTTTCTGACTGATTCTCTGGAGGTTGACCAACAGGTTCAAATAAATCCCTTTCTGCACAGCCTGGTGTGGTTAGAAGTAAGTTTTGTGCTTTTCAGAGCAGGGGTAAGCTCAGTTATGGGTTGCTCCTATCCTCAGGAGATGGCCCCCATCTCCTGTAACCCAAAGAAATGAGTCATCCTAAAGAGCTGGCTCAGTGACTGCAGTGTGCCATCCAACTCAGCAAAATATCTGTGGGTGTGGGGGGTGGCAAGGCAGTTCCTTTAAATACAACATCCCAGAAAAGTGAGGGAACAAAGTGAGTATAAGGTACCATCATTTTAATAGATTCAAACAAAACTCATATGCTCAAGCCCTTTAGTTTTTCTAGGCTAAAGCAAGGGCACCGATTTTGTTTTCCTGGGACTGTTAACACCTGAAAAGCCAGGAGTTCATCTCCGTGACTTTGAAGCAGCAAAACCTTGAAGATATATTGTGGCTTAAACACATGGAAATTCCTCCAGGCCTTAATTAATTTAGTATTCTTCCACAGAAAGACTGTTGGGGTTGTAAATTATTCATAAGATATTATAGACACACTGATCTCAAATTTCATACAAAATTACAGCAAAGCTTTCAAAACGTGAAAAAAACCAGCTCTCAAATTAACCCCTTGCATAATGCATTTCTAAAATTACATCCATAGGGGGTATGCTTTTGGTTGCATTTTTTTTTTTGTATGATTCTATCATTATTGCTAATACATATAATTGCCTTTTGTTTAATGAGATACTCTACCAATTTCATATGAAAAACAACAGCCACTACAAGCAAAACCCAGAAGCTCATTTTATAGAAAACTGAGACATATTCATCACTAATGCTTTAGTTGTTTCGCTCTAGGTTTAATAAACTAGGCCAGTGGACAGAGTGTGTTAAATAGTTGCTGGTCGATCTGTCTCATACTCTCCATTTTATTCTGCCTACAGAGTCCTCTTGATCAAAACACATCATGCTACAAAACAGATAAATAAACAGAGCATAATGACAGCATTTTCCAAACCAAAATGACACCCAGTTTGATGCTCTCTTTCAGTAAACCCTTGCAAATATTTCTTTCCCAAAGCACTAAGACCATAAGCAAAACACTGAATCATTTCTTTGAATAGTTGCAGAGGATGTGAAAACTGGCAAGTTAGCTCCATAACACACTATGAAATATTCCAAGAGCTACATTTATTTACCGCAAAGCTTGCTGGAATTTAGAAAATTTCTCAGGTAGAGGAGTATGTTGGGTAATGGAGGTTTCTATTAAAATTTTTCTCACAAAGAGAATAACTCTGTTTTTCTGAAAGAGATAGTTCATATGTATGCAGTGACAGTAAAAACAGTTTGAATTGATATTAATGCAGCCAAACAAATCACTTATTGTTAAAAGTACTTTGCGATTTTGTTTAGTTAATAATATGTTAGAAAGTACTGTATGCAACCAATGCCACAGTATTATTCAATAGAAAAATCAAGACATTAAATACATTTGCTTTGGACAAAGATTAGACAAATCATCATCAAACACTCAATAATCAGTTGTCTAACTACTCATTGTCACCCACCAAGTAGCTGGGATACAAAACACACAAACAGAATTGTAAATGCATCTCACCTTCCCCTCTGTGCCTTAGTCTAAGCCTAGTTCCTTATTGATATTGAGCAGAATATCCTTACTGATTTGGTTTAAACACCCCCATTTCAAGCACACTCCTACAATAAGCCCACCTTCCTCACAGCATCCCCTTCACATGCAATGCAACATCCCAGTTTCCCCTGCGTTTTCCAACCCTCACATATACCTCTCTCCTTTCCACACCCCCAGACTTTCCCACATCCACTCTAGACTCACAACATTCCTAGGTCCCACAGTGTCACAGCCCAGGTGTGACACCTAACCTGGAACCAGGTCCACACCAACTTGCTGACTGGTTGGGTGGCTGCTACCCTGCAGGAGGGATAACAGGTATCCCTGTCATTCCCTTGGAGGGATTTCTAGTAAAGTCTTTCTCCTTGACCTAGCTGTTGATTTGCTCAAAATCTGTAGGAATGTAATATCTGAGACGTGGCTATCCTGTATCAAAGGTGGCTGAAACCAGCCAACGGATTCAAAATTTATTAAGAGACTGACTGGCAGTCAGGCAGAATAAGATCATAAGTCTCATTCCCTTAGGAAACCAGAACAAAAGGGATTGGAGGAGTTTTTTTACTTTAATCCAACAATGCTGAAAACAAGAAATGTCTACAATTCAGGTGTGGGGCCCCCAGAGTCATGAGGTTCCAGGGGAGAAAAAACAGTAGTAAGTGAAGTTATTGTTCAGATTTTTTTTACTTTACCATACATTAAGTATTTTGCAATATTATTTTTAATATATGAAAATATTAACTTTTTTTAATTAGGTCTAAATTATGGCCTGATTAGAAATGGTCAGAATCTATACACTACAGAAATACACCAAATACCATACAGCTAGCCAGAAAGTCATGAGAGACTGAGACACCAAACTGGATAAGTTCGATATAACTGAATGTTAAGACTAAGTTTTAACGTAGTCAGAGAAAGCTAGTAAATGCCTAAGTACAAACATGTATTTTGTTATCCATTTTTGGATAACAGAATTTTGCACAAATCTTTTCTGTATTTAGGAAAGTGAGGATTAGTGATTGGAGATTAGCCTACAATCTGTCAGACGCATACATAAATCTTACATATGAATTTCAAAAATGAGATAAATTGAATCTTTCTGTAATTTTTCTTGCCATAAAGAATCCTAAGTAAAGAAAGTAGTCATGCCAAATGTCTCCTGTGTGTGGTTCAGACTCTGAAAGCAGAGATTCTTGGAAATTTTTGGCTGAAACAAGGTCATCAGAAATGGTTTGCTGGGTTGAAATACTTTGTTTTAAAAAAATGTCTTGACAAATGTTGACCCAATCCACAAAAGGCTCTTGAGTGAATCTTGGATTCCTTACAGTTCTGCTGTCTTGGCTAGCAAGGTGTGCTAGTCCCAGAGCAGATGTACTTGGCAGATATCCTCCAAGATTTGAAGTAAGGGGCTTTTCACCCCTCAGCTGCTCATGAAATTAGCAATCCTGCCAGCTTTGAACCCAAATCAAATAAAAAAGTCTTCAGCAAACTGGAAAACCTTCTTTTTCAGCCAACTTTCCTGCACGTATTTTTCTTTGTGAACTGGAACTCCACAGAACACCTCTGGCTTGAAGCTTCCCAACATATGCAAAACTGTCATCTTCTAGATGGACATTTCTTAGTAAAGGGGGCAGAAAATCCTATTTTCAGCCTAGCCCATTGGATGACAGGCCATCTGTACCAGGCAGCCACTTGAAAAATGGGGTACATGTCTGCTCCTCAACCCTCTGGACAGCAAAGCAGACATCTGTTTCACACAGGTGTTCAGCCCTTTTCATATACCCCTGGGAATCCTGTTTGGCTGCTAGCTACCTCTCCAGACAAGCATGGGTCGGATGTAAGCCCTATGTTATCGCTGCCAGCCCCTTACTGGACATCTTGGATACCCTCACACATCTCAAATAGCTTCAAATTACATGATGCTTGAGGAACTGGATCCTACCCGGCAGGTCTGTGTGATCTTGTGCAGACAGATACATGCTCACCCTGTCCACACACCAAAATAACTGGACACAATCTAGCTGTAATCCAAAAGCCACATCATCACATTAGCACCACACTGAGTTTAAACTAATTGACCCAGACTCACAGTTCACATCTGTTTGCAAAAGACCATGTAAACATAACTCTTCCCAGAAAAGAGATCCAACACAGTCTCAAAATTCTCCAACAGACTCTTGAAATTCTGGTTTCCAGACACAACAATCATTTCATCATTCCTCTCTCCACTTACTGGCTCCACTGAGGCAAATGTGCTTTATTTTACCAGCCCAAAGCATTCCTAGAGCTGGTGGTCAGTGAAGTGATCCTTTATAACACCAGCCCTGTGGGTAATACTCTCCCCTCTTTTGCTAGTCCTAAAAAGGATACTATAGCACTGGCAACTGAAAGGATGACAACTCTGTGCCAGCAGCTGGTCTGATCATTCTGATGACTCCTTGCAGATAGAAGGCGAGGTTCAGTGAAAAATAAGTGCAAGGCAATTTCTTCAACCTGACTCATTCGAGAGAGGTCAGGATTCCTGACCCAGTAGCTATTCCCTAGACTGCCAAGGACCACTCCCTTGAAAGCTCACAAACTGTTCCAAGAAGCAGAAAAAGAAAGAAGGAACAGGAGTATGTTCCCACAGCCATTTCTATCCCTACTGATGTTGTACATAAGCTTCTAAGTTTTTCTCATTAATGTACAGAACATCATTGGTTTTTTGGACCAGCCTACTGTAGTTCACTGTAAGATGCACAGGTGGGACAATTATTTCCTTATTAGACCTGGTGTTATAAAAGCTAGCAACAACATCTTACCAAGTGACTCAGAGCTTCCTACACCATGGTATACCACTCTCCTCTTTCTATGAGTTGCACAATGCTCCCAGTGTGAGCTATCATCAGCTTAAGAGTTTCCCAGAAGTAGTTAAAGATGCAGGGGAAAAAGTAGAAGTTTTTAGGGAGCCAGAGGGAGGAGGGGGAATGACAACAGAAGTATCCATCCACCTGAGACACATACACACAAATCTGGGAAACATCTGCATATTGCATGCGACAGGTTGCATCAGTTAACAATGTTTTTCATCTTAACTGTTCATTTCAAGCTCTTCCACAAAAGAAATCAATTACTAATGACATACAGCCCTACTTTTCTTCCTGAACCCATAATTGCTTCCAATTTTAAGCTAAAATTAGCCATTCATGCTATCCAAATGAACATAGTTTAGTGCTGATGTACATAAACGATGCTTTAGATTGTTCAGCATAGCTGATCTTTGACAGCTTCTTCTTATAAATAACAGTTTCCTCTTTACACTGAGAACTTTTCAGAGGCGACAGATGTTTGAAAGATGGTACTGAATTAGTTGAATAGCCTGTAAAACCCACCAACCTGAGACTTGCAAATACGAAAGCTCAGAATTCTTACAAAGGCAGCTTGCAAGAAGCATAAATCACATCTGCGTAAATGCTTCTCTTTCAACCTACATCCTTTACGGATCACATTGTCAGCATTTAACACATAATAAATAATAAACAACAGTAATAATTTGAAGTGCTGACACAGATGGGCTGCATTGCACAGAGGAGGACACCGGGAAGCCATTAAATTAAGTAAAAAATAATAGTAGTAGTAGTAGTAGTAGTAGTAGTAGTAATACCACAACTTTTTGTTTCTTCAACAAGTTAGAAAATGTACTGCAGGAAAGCAGAGCTGTGTCAGACAAACCTGTCCTCCATCAGGAGTTTGTGGTCCTGTGCTGGACAAGGGATACGGAAGAGGCAAGGTCTGGTTACTTCATAACTTAAAAAAAAAAATTAAAGTTAAAAGTCATCCCTGTGGCAAAACATGAAGTTGACGTTTCATTCTAATTTTTACATCTTTTGTTTCTTGCTCCTTGTTGAAGGAAACAAGCATGTTCCAGCAGTACTTCAAATGATATGACTCGTAGTTGTCAAGCAGATAATCTGTTCTCTCAGCAGGCAGAACAGAGTCTTCTAGTGATAAGCATTTTGTTTTTATTTGCACATAAACATATGCAAGTACATGCTTATGCATGAGGAGGCAAAACCAGAGAAACATGCTTGGCACTTGGGGAAGGAAAGATGAGTTTCATAGTAGTCCCTTTGTTTTGGGGGGAAGGAGGATTCAAACCACAACCTCATAGCAGCCCCCACATCTTCTCTGTTTTCTGTTGCCTCCTGTTGTAGCATGGAGTGTGGTCGGGATCACAATCTTCTCCATCTAATGGGCCACCCAGTAGGTTTTCACCTGTTAAGCCCCTTCATAGTCCTTACAATACCCAGTACACAAGTTATATCTCAACAGTGCCGAGGGAGAACTTCAGACACAGACAATTTGCTTCTCAGAATCCTATTTCCAACATGACTTATATCAGTAAACAAAGCAGACAGTTTCAAACATGTTATTATTCCGTAAAATTCACTCTT